>OU015754.1:41762699-41784027 GCA_907169655.1 Acomys percivali | reverse complement strand
CAATCCACAGCATTCCTAAAGATTACCTTGTCTCTTTTCTATACCAGAGCGGGACAGGAGGTGGAGAATTGTCTCACTAGAGAGCCCTGGGCATTTGGAGCATTGTCTCAAAGGAATACACAGTCCTGTTAGGCAGACAGCTCTTTCTAATTGAGTTAAAATGTTATTCCCATTAACCACCCCCCCCCCCCCCCCCCCCCCCCAAATATTCCTGTGCTTGGCTGTGCCCATGAAGTCTCTTCCATAAGATAATTTCAGAGTCAAGGATAGTGACATCCACAGGGTTTCAAGGCTTGCTGGGAAGTCTCTATGGGATAACAACGCCTCACATTTGAAAGGCGAATAGCACCTAGAGGGGTTTCAACACTCTCTCCTAACCATTAGGCAATTTATTCTCTCACAAACTCTGAGCCCCAAATTGCTGTGGGATTAGTAGTCTCTGTTTCACATATCAGGAGACCAGTGTAGAAAGATTATAAAAAAAATTTTTCCAGGTCATACTGCTAATAAAGGAAAGAGGTAAGACTTGCTGTCTGAACCTTATGGCTTAATTCTCCCCCATGCCTCAACCCCACCATAAGCATCCCACCACAGGGCTACACAGCTATCTCAGGATAAAGGTGTGATGGGGTGGGGGTGGGGGAGCTCCTTCTTCAGGCTCTGCCTGTAGAATAGCAGAAAATTGCTCTCATTCTTGCATCTAACAAGAGAGGTGTGATTATTTCTGTGTCAAGTTAGAGTGAGTCAGGCTCAGCACAATGAAGAGATTCGTCAATACACACTAAGACAGATCCTTAAACTCAGTGGCAAAATGCCGACAGCAACATCCTAGGAGATCGGCATGTTTGTATGTATTTCCTGGCCCTGAACCAGAGAGTCAACCATCTATGCTTTTAGTCTAGGCCCTCTGCAAGGTCAGCAACCTCCCCTGACCTTTGTCCCTGTGATTCTGGAGCCTCTTTTTGCTGGCCTCTCCCCTGCCCCAGTCTTCTTCTGAGCCTCTCCCCCATGTCACACCCTGAGTCATTTTGTAAAGTTTTGTTTAGATTTGCTGGTGAGAAGCATTCAAGTTATTTTAATTTCTCCAGCTGTGGTTAATGCCAGCTTTACATGGATAGGATAGAGGAGCCCACAGCTGTGTCAGACCGTAGGAAACATCTGTATTCTGCTCCTTTGCTCCTCTACCCATAGGCTGCTCCTTACAAAGGAATCCTGTGTTCTTTAGGTTCTTCTGCAAGTTTTATTCTCATCCCTGATAACGCTATAAAAATACGGTAAAGTTAATTATTGGGAAATTAAAATGGAACTGCTATCAAAACTCTTAGGACATTCACATTACGAGCATGAGTTTATTGTGATTAAAATGATTAATGGCATTCCAGTAAATACTGGAGAATTAGTATCTTGAATACAAAGAAGATAAAATCTTATCATCATTAAGGTGCATCAAGGAAGAGTGAACACTCCTTCTCTGCCTGCATTAGGGAACGAGACAGGGCGCATCCAGGGAGTGCTTTCCAGCTTGACAATTACTACAGTCTACAGCCTCCTCATTCTCCTCTCTATGTCATGTTTGGCAGCAGTGGATATTGCCCAAGATGAAAAACAACAGCTCACATGTAACATAAAGACATACCAATGAAATAGAACTGAGAGTCCAGACCCATATTAGGATATAACAAATAGGACTTTTTAAAACTGGCAGAAACAGTGGATGATCAATAAAGTCATTGGGACAATTAGTTCATCTTTGATTGAGAGAAGGTAAGTACCTGTAGTTTTATCCTCAAATAGATTTCAAATAAAACAACTAGGTCAAAATACAAGCGCTTCTTTTTCTATTTCTCTAGTATTGCAGAAGGCAAGACATTGAGGGTGCCATTCTGAAAGAGAAACTAGAACAAAAAAGTCAATAGATTTGATACAATATAAATGAAACCAAATCATATACAGTAGCCTAGAAAAAGGCTAATGTTTTTGTTACTTTTGAGCTATAAAGAGTGTCTTTGAGAGGCAAGAGAGATGGCTCAGAGGTTAAGAGCACTGTCTGCTCTTCCAGAGGTCCTGATTTCAATTCCCACAACCACATGGTGGCTCATAACCATCTATAATGAGATGTACTGCCCTCTTCTGGTGAGCAGAATGTTGTATACATAATAAATATAAATCTTAAAAGAGATAAGAGCATCTTTGATATTTAAAGAACTTCTTAAAAAAAAAAAAAAAGCCCAAACTCTCTGATAGGAAGTTTGAAGATGACATACAAAAAGCTAGTACAACTGTAAAAACAGTTCTCTCTCAGTAGGGGGAGGAAAATAATACAAGTTATGATAGCAACATGCTTTTCGATTTGGATGACTTAGAAACAGTACTGTATGGATCCATGGATGTAGGCAGATATATGCAGTCAGCCTCTGCTAGATGAACAAGTGTTCACGTGAAGTCTGTAGAAGGCAGTCTGGAGGAGCACCATTAGATACTGTAGTTGCTGGCTAGGGCCACAAGAAAATAGTTGCCTGCATGGCTTATGTAACATAGGTCTGTTGTGTTGTGGTTCTAGGATGCCAAGGTTGAAAATTAGGGTAAACGTGGGTGTCTCTTCTAGTGTTTTGTTAGGAGCATTGGCTATCCTTTTCCTGTCTCTGTGTGTGTTCTCCTCTGTATCCCTGACTCTCTGCCGCCTTTCCCTCCTCCCGTATCGTGCCATGCATTTTGAGTTAGGGCTACTTTCAGTTGCTATGACAAAAGGCCCAACATGTGCTGCCTATAAAGAAAACACTTATTTAGCTATATTTTGGAAGTTCAAAGTCCAAGATCGGCTCAGCCTCTGGTGATGTGGAGAGCACAGCATAGCAGGAGGGTGCAACAGAGAGGCACTAAGCTGTAATCTCTCTGGTGGCATATCCCCTGTTTTTGCGATGTCATTGGAGAATGCCTTCAACAGGTCCCTTGCTGGTGGTGCTGTTTTTAGAAACCCAGAACCTTTAGAAAGCTGAAGGGCTGCTGGGGAAAGTAAGTCACAGGAGGTAGGGGTGCAGGGGTAGAGTGGGGTGGGGGTGGATGGAGGGAGGGTTGGGGAGGGCAGCTCTAAGTCTGATAGCAAGGCTCTGCCTCCTGCCTGGTCTTGGTCTCCTGACTATGGAGACTACGTGGCCAGCCCCCTCACATTCCTCCCACCACGCCCACCATAAAGGCCAGATCCCTTCTTAAATTGTAAACTGATCTCAATGCTTATACCTTGAGTTGCTTCTTGTCAAGTGTCTGGTCTTAAGGGCCTCCCATTAGCCTCTTTTGTCATAGGTCTGTGAGCCTCTAGTAACAACACGCTGGGGGTCAACCATTCTGAAATAATAGCAGACCAACCTTTCCAAGTTCACTCCATCTGAATTCCTTCTTTAAAGGCCGCCATCACCAAGCACAGGAGGGCTTTAGAGGTAGATGGGGACACAATATAGTTCATAATACAGACAGACAGACAGATAGGCAGACAGACAGACAGACCGACAGACACACACACACACACACACACACACACACACACGTGCGCGCACACACACACACGTGTGCACACACACACACACACACACACACACACACACACACACACACGCACACACGCACACACACAGAGTCATGATAGAAACATTCTTTCACTTAAACCAGGCAGCCCTAATTCTAAACTTTCATTCAGAAAAGACAAAAGACAGAAACAACAAAACAAAGCACCCAACCCCCACAGTGGTGCTCAGTCTGAAGTACATGTACCTTTCACCAGCATCCTGATCTCTAACCTCAGTTGTCCACTGACATAAAACTGACAACTGGAACAGAATGTTTTGAGACAGGATTTAAGGTTTTTTTTGTATTGTTTTGTTTTTGTTTGTGTTTGTGTTTGTGTGTGTGTGTGTGTGTGTGTGTGTGTGTTTAATTAAACATCCTAAGTGCTTCTGATACAGAGCCAAGTGATGGCCAGATCACTTTGTATGTGGCAATGAAACTGTTAAGATGCTACTGTGTGAACCTGTGGTGGGACAGTGACACGGCCTCTGCATCCAGGAGACTCTGGGGAAGGGGCAGCATCCCCAGCATAAAGCTCCTGGACTGTGGCATGAGAAGGCTCAAACTGCAAACCCCTCATTACTGGCTGTGTGGCTGGGGAACTTCCTTATCTTTTTCCAGCTTCAGTGACAACTATAGGTACAATAGGAAGAATCATATAGACCATGTCAGTTGCCCTTGGTGACTGGCAGCATGTATCTTGACCATGACCAACAAACTCAGGAGCGAAGATCCAGCTACATCCATTAAGGTGCTGCCCAACGAGGGCCAGACATATCACAGTCAAATCTGTTTGGGAGAAGCTGAAGTTCTGAGTTGGGCACTGTTTAGCTTAATGGACGGAAACCAAATAGATACGGCTTCAAATCCTAACTCTGTCAACCGTCAAGATGTATACATCGAGGCAACTTGCAGTTTCTTGGCCTCAGTGTTTTGGCCTATAAAATGGGTGCTGAGAGTCACTTCATAGCATACAGCACACACAGAGCACTACAGGTAGATCTACGTTCTTGCTCTGATTATCAAAGATCTGCCTGGGGCTGGTATGCAGGCACCATCCACCGTGTCAGAGGGTGTGGCGAGTACAAGCCAACAAGCTGGTGGAGTGTAGTTTTGTAGCCTTCAGAAGCAAGTGGGTAGGGAGAGGCTGTGGGCATGGTTTCATTGGTTCCCTTTCTGCTGAAGGAGCCCTGGCTACAAATATTCTCTGTGATGTTTTTCTCAGATAAGTTACAAATGTGCCCAGACTTGCCTTGAAAGGATTTCTGCAATCTAATAGGCTGGGGTGTTAGTCCTGATAGTGTGAAATCCCTTTAGCACCAAACCGGGCTGTCAGCAAGGCTGGGCCCTTCCTGAGTGTCTGCCCTTAAAAGAGGCAGATAAGAAAAGCCTTGCAAAGAGGCACATCTGGCTGTGGAATGGAGACAAGGCTCCTCTGAGAAGTAACCCTCTTTTCTCAGGGCTGCATCTTCTGGGAGCAGGGGTGACTATCTCTGAGTACAGGAATTCTCGATTTGGGGATAATCTCGAAAATGTAATGCATTGTTTCTGGAGCACCCTGGGCATGCTCTGTCCTGAAGATGCTGGGGGCAGGGTGGGGATGTGGTGGGGTGAGGGAGGGGAAGGGCAGAAGGATGGAAATGCTGGGTAGCATAGCCACTACCTGGTTGTGAAGCACAGAGCGGGGCAAAGACTTGCTGGGGGGAGGGAGCATTTAATATGGATGCTGCATGAGACTCCTTACATGGCTAAATTGGTTGCCATGAATAAGGACATTTCAGGTCACAGATAAAAGAAAGAAGAGCCAAGCTATGGCTGCTTGGTTCTGGGGCGGGTGGTAGAGGTGCGGGAGCAGGTGGTCAGGGGTGGGGTGGGGGAGGAGCATCAGGAACATTGGCTTACCTATCATGGGCTGCTAGGAAGACTTGGTGCTTCCTTTGTTTATTTGCCCCCTCTGAAACAGGGCCTCCCTATGTAGCCCAGGTGGGCCTTGAACTAGTCTGCCTCTACCTTTTAAATGCTGAGATTCGAAGTGTGCACTTCACCTCACTCCTCCAAGTTTAGAAACACAATTATGTATATATGTTTCGATCTGTATTACTCAGCTTTGACTGTCACTGTACAGTAGTGCAGATCCAGTGGTTTAAGCCTTAGGGATCAGGATGTTAGTCATGGTAGCTTCTGGGAAAAGGTCCTTCTGGGCTGGATTTTTGCGGGGACATTGGCTCTTCTGCTTGTGTCTTCTCCCGGCCTTTGCTCTGGTTGCAGGAGAGAGAACTGTTTCTTCGTTCTTCATAAAGAGGCAAGTTAAATGGTATCAGGGCCCACCCCTCTGGTCTCGTTCAATTCCTTATAGGTCTTCTCTTTAGACGCAGCCATATGAGGGGGGCTAGCATTTCAACATGTGTATTGGGAGGGATAGGTTCTCTAGAAGACAGTCCTAATTATTTAAAAGCCGCAACTCAGTGGTACACTGTTGGGTAATGTACCACTGTTTCATCTTGCAAAACTGAAACTCTGGATTCAACAGTGAGTCCCCCTCCCCCCCCCTCCTGGCCATGGCATCACCGCCCTGCTCTTTGTCTCCAACCTGGGCAGACCTCTGTGCCCTGTGGAAGTGAAATCATAGGGCAAGTGCTCTCTTGTGACTTGTTTCTTCGTTTCTCCAAACGTCACCTTTTTCTGTCACTACTAGCAGCAGGGACAGATCAGCAAGTCCATCTGCTATGTGAACCTTGGGGACAGTTGAGGTTTGTCAGGGCCAGGCAGGTTTAAAATTCAAATAGGGGTCCCTCTGGCTCTAAGCCTTGATGTTCTGTTTTATTTTGCTGTTTCCTCTGCAAACCCTTTACCACACTGTGTCAGGCTGTAGTCCTGCCTTTGTTATGAGGCACGCGTCTTCTCACGGCATAACAATAACTTCCTATAGTACACACAGACTTACAGTTAGGAAACCCAAACACAGTCTAAAGTCCTGGGTAAATGCTGGCTTGCTGACCTCTGATGTCCCTTCCATCCTTTCTTACCCATGACCTTCTAAGTATCCGCCTGTCACACTGTGGCCAATTACTTCCCCTGGGTTCCTTTATGGTGCTTGCCCTCTTTACCCGTTTCTTCCCCAGATGTTAACCACTGCCCAGCTCAAGTGTTATTTTAATTGCCATTTCTTGTGGGAGAAGCGTCTCAATCCTGGATAGGCGTAAGTCAGCCTCCTTTGTTTCCCGGAAGTACCCTGTGACAGGAGTTTCTTCTCTAGCACTAGGAACTATGCTTGTAACAATTACCCATTTGTGTGGCGGCTGGAGTGTTCATGCGTCCCTTTACAGATTTCCTTCTTGAGAGCCCACTCCGTGTCTGCTACTTGTTCCCTGTCCCATGAATTTACTGACACAATGTGGTATGAGCCCAGATTGCGCTGGGATTTGTTCTGTCTTCCACCCCAAAGACTCTCCACAGCAAAAAACAGAAAGAACGAATGAAGAAAGGAGAACATGGTGCCATGCCCAGCTACGCTGTCCATCCCTTTCCCCTGTGGTCTCTTGCAAAGCAGCAACTTGTCCTGTTTATCTGTGACTCTGCAGCACCAAGCACAGCGCCTGGATGAGACCGGAGCTCAAAACAAATGCACACACTGCTTAATGAATCAATGAGTGATTCCAGCAATCAATTTAATTTGGCATATGCCTTCCTCGTAGGTGTGCCCATTAATTACCAATTACCAATGTTTACACTCCAGTGTGTAACCATTTTTTTCCCCTAGCTTCTATGAACTCTCTGGGATGAGAGAATTGGCTTCTCAAATGACTTCCTGCATAAATTAGCCCGTCTGAAAGTGAGTGTTTATCCCGGGCTCTTTGAAATTCACGTCATTCCTAGCAAACTCTGCCCAGCCGCTTCTTTAATTCCAGTCACCTGGGATTTCATCCTACCTTTGTTGCCAGCCCCAGCCTAACGGCACTTATCTTATCCACCTGGATTTACATATCAGAAAGGTCTAATCAAAGCCTGCCTGATTGTCACATCCACCCGGGTTACAAATCTGCCATCTAATCAAGAAGCCATACAGCGAATCATCAACATGCGCTTCTTTCAGAATTCTTTTGCAAGAAAATGGAAAAGCAGGCGTCAGAACTGTGAACAAGGACAGCCACACTCAGCCAGCAGAGCAATCCCCCTGTCTGGATGCAGGGCACCTGGAAGAGAGCAGAGAGGCAAACCGCTTTGTTTGCTGTTGGATACAGTCCTGCGTGTGGGAGGAAAAACTAATGCGATCAAGAAGTATTTCTAACGAGTTGGGCCCATGGAATCTCCCTACCCGAAGATTTTTGGATTCTGAGAGCTTTCAGAGTTAAGATCAGGGCTCCTTTATCCCAACACCTTCACTCCACATTTTGCATAGAGAATAACTAGCAATAAGAAACTTCCATTGTACTCTTAGAAGGGCTGCAGGAAGCTAGCACTACCTTAGATTTTTATTTCATTAACTCTTTTTTTTTTTTTTAAGATAAAGCAAGCTTAAAGTTTAAAATGTGCAAGTAAGTTACCTGGAAACAACAACAACAACAATCTTTTAATGTACTTTCTGATTGAGAAAGCTTAGAATGGAAATCTACATTTTAAATAAGCTCCCAGCTGGTCATACCAACTCCATCACTGTCTTGTTGGGTATCCTCCAGCAAATCTCTTAATTTCTCCAAGCCCCCGCTTCTCTAGTTATATAGCAGAAGTGGACAAACAAATAAACAAAACAAAACAAACAACAAAAATTCCAAAAACCAAAGCCACATCAAACAAAACAACAACAAAGCCAAAGCCAAAAAATATGTAGCCTAGTATCTTTCTCATAATTGCAGGTCAAGGTTTAATGACCTTCGTAAGTCTCTGGTTTATATAGCAAGGCAGAAAGCATGCGGCAGACATCAGATTCTGTAATATTGATTATCTCCAGGAAGTGAAGGGCAGGACGGACAGTGAGAGGGCCATGGGGCTCAGAAGCAGCCTCCTAGCCAGTGCCTGGGACCAGCCAAAGCTACTTTGGAGACAAAGAACACAGAACAAGGATAAATTACTTTGAAGGAACCAATTGGTGTGCGGTCATTGCAGGGCACGATGACGGGTAACAGAGACAGGCATGGTGACAGGTGACATCGCTCAACAGTTCACCTAGGGGACCAGGCACCCAAGCATATGGGAACTGATAGGGCTGGAGGCCAACCTCACCACCGGCTTCTGCAAGAGTCCATGAAAGGCTCCTAAGGTGCCCTAGGTCTCCTAGCCTCCAGCCTGCAGCCAGCCGCGTAGATGCATGAGGCTCTCAGTCTACTTCCTCACTCACTAGTACAGCTCTGGCCTTTCTCCCTTGTTTTTCCAGGCAGCATTTTTCTCTCCCCTCCCCCCCCACAGCTTCAGCTCCCGGGACCCACTGTATTATTCTTGCTCTCAAGACGCAGGAAAGGATGGGTTATAGTTTAAAGCCTTTGTTGATCATTACAGGGAGACTGTCCATGGAAACACTTCTGTGTTGGTTTAGGCTTTTCCTGAAGATAGGGTTTAACAATTAGTTCTATAATCAAGAAGAAAAACTGAGGAGAAATGAGCTGTGAGCCAGTGGGAGAGTCTTGACTGCAAATGTATCCTGTGAGCCTCATGGGTACCTGGGTTGGAGGGGTGATTTCAAGAAATGCCAGTCAGGGTTTCCTGCTGCTCTGCCAGCCATGCAAGATTCTAGATGCTGATGAATGCACTCGGATACCTTGTCAAGAGCACTGAAGATTGTTTGGGGTAGTGCAGGGTTCCTACCTTGGAAATGCCCAGCTCTCCCTACCTTGGACAGTTCAGCTCTGTGGGTGACAGGCAGCAGCAGGATGCGTTGTGTCCACTGTTTCATGACCCATTTTAAAGTAGAATAAGAAACTCACTACAAACTGTCTTTTGTATGCATCATTCCCGTGGTATCAATAAAAAAGCAAGAAATAAAGTCATTAGCAAGTAAACAAACAGACAAATAAATAAAGCGATGTGCATTAAAGTGGTGTGAGACAGAACCACATTAGACGAAGAATGTATTCCAATATCAAAGGCCAGATTCCACAAGTCTTGCAGGCATCTCTGTTACCTTTGTACCAACTCAGTGCTGCCTTATCTCAAGTTTTCTCAAAGGCAAAGTGGAGACAGCACTTGCTGATTCTGGGTGTGACTAGTCACATTGTAGTGTGCACAACTCACGTGTAACACCTGCTCAGCAGGGGTACATGCCAAAGCCTTTATGAAAAGTCAGCATGCTCCTCAGCCATGCGAAAAGAGCCCTGCATTTTCTCTCTGGTTCTCTGGCCCTTAAGAATCTACCAAGGGATGGGCTAACAATTGAGATGTAATATGAATAAATTAATTAAAAAAATGTCAAAAAAAAAAAAAAAAAAGAATCTACCTTGTGGTCTGTCCCTTAGCTTGATGCTGTTTTTATCAACTTTTGACCCTCTGACCTTTTATGCAAATAAGACAGTACCTGAGGGGGTGGGGCTCTGAGCATTCTCCTGTCCTCACTGAGGACTGGTACTTCCAGCAGCGTTCTGGCCCACTAAGGCTGGTCCTTCTAATTTCAAGTGAAAGGTTATGTGTGATACCTTCATGGGTAAGGCTCATGCTACCCCAGGTGCTCCACTCTGTTGCCATGTCTAGGTGATCTCTGACCTTTTAGCTGTCCTGCTGTATTGGGAAACAAAGCTGCAGTGCTGTGTGGTTGTCTACTGGTCTCTGCCCTCTGCATTCTCCACAAAAATCTAAGCTTTGTGCAGGTCCAGGCAGAGGGTATTGGAGAGAACTGGCACAGAGGAGAGCCTTTACCAGCTGCAAAGGAATTCAGTCACAGTAATGATCTCGATGATGCTGAGGGAAACGAAAGAAATAAAGAAAAAAAAAAAGTCCTCACTTCAGGGCAGGTAAGACAAATGGGTTTGCCCCACTGTTGAAATAGAAAGCTTTATACAAGTCATCCTACTTCCTGCCTTTCTAGAACAAAGCAGGATTTAAATTAAAATGAAATGAACTAGCTTCTAGGTGCCTGGGAGCAAGGGTACCACAGCCAGCCAGCACTGGGTGTCTGTTTGCCCAAGGTAAAAGTTGCTAGCTTTGTCAATGCTCAGTGCCTGGAGCACAGGGTGGCTAGGTTAAGGCCAGGCCTCTTTGAACCAGGGAGAAAAAGCCCCTCAGAGGCCATCCCTGAAACCCCCCTGTGCTTTCCTTTCCAGAGCCTATAGAATCGAATTAGCATAAGCATTGTCATGTAATGAGTTGTCAGGCAGAAGATGTAATTATTGCAAAGCGGAGAAAAATTTCAAAAGTTGAGCTTTAATGGAAAAATGAGATGGGAGCCCTGGCGCTCAAGTATAAAACAAACTTTTTAATATTCATCTTCCCGTACTCTTTGAAATTCACCTTCAGAGATCCAAGGTGAACAGGGGGAAAAAGTTCAATAATTTTCAAATCCTAATTAGAATTCATCACAGGTGATTAAACAAGGCACTGTGTATTTGTTGCTCACTGCATTTCCCCCTCTCCACAGTGGACATTTAATTTTAATTAAAAAAGAAGGTTTTTCGCCCCTTTTAACTGATGCCTGGTTACCTGTGCTATTTTTCATTTCTTCCTTTCCCCATGAACAGAGCCTCCTTTCTCTGCCAATCCTGCAAGATGGAAACCACTGCATGCACATGGCTGCGCTCTGTGTGCAGGGAAGCCTGTCTGTCCGTCCATCTCGAGCTCGCTGTCCTTCTTGCCAGTTACTGTGGGCTGCACAGTGGCCCTTCCAGGTCTTCATATTGAAGACGAGGCTGACATTTCCTAAGTCTTTTAGCTTCAGTTTGTTTCTTTGGAAAGTAGGGTTGTTAATAATAAGACTGAACTTACGCATCCAGGGTAGGTATCCTGGGAAAGAAAGAAACTTGCACATCCTCCTGCATAAGCTCAACTCAATCATGGGACCAAGAAACTTATGAAATGATGATGATGATGGTGTGTGCGTGTGTGTGTGTGTGTGTGTGTGTGTGTGTGCCCGCACGCGCGTGTGCCTGTGCTTGTGTTTGTGTGTTCATATGTGGTGTACACACATGTGAGGTGCTACATATGCATGTGTGTGCACTCTTGGAGAGGCCATAGGTGGATGTTAGGTGTCTCTCTCTATCACCTTCCAACTTGTTTTGTCTCATTGACGCTCCAGGAATTCCCTCTGCCTCCTCAGTGCTGGGAGGATGGGTGCTTACTCCCACACCGAGGTTTTACGTAGCTCTGTGGATTTTGGAAGACCTGATTTCAGGCTAGATCCTGCTTTATGGCAAAGGTATAGTTCCCTAGATAGTAACTTCCCCAAAGACAGCTCTGGTGACCTCTTCACCCCACTCCTGGAACAAGGTTAGGTCATGAGCATGGCTAATGGAAGGATGAGGGTGCACACACTCGGGGTCCTTGCCCATAAGAAGCAGAGATTGGTTTGGGTTTCCTTTGATGGAAAGATGAAATGCTACAGAGGATATCAGATAGTTTAAAAGTTGGCAAGAGGTTTTCAAGACCCAGATCATGGGAAGGTGGGGACAAGGGTGGATTTAGAGACCTAATAATCAAGATTGATGGGATGTGGTGAGATGCCCATGCTATGTTGCTCTGTCCTCACAGCATACAGTTCTGAGTTTATGAGACTCTAGTTGGCTTAACTGGGGTTCCAGATTGAGTTAATGGGTACAAAAGCAGAGCCTCTTCTGGTGGCTTCTGAGGGGAAAATAATGGACACCCCCCCAAGGGATTTAGATGCTATGTCCCCAGAGACAGGAGTAAAAATATTTGCCAATCTTAAATGACAAATGACCACCTCAGACTGCATGATGAGTGATATCAAAACTGGAATTTTGTCACTTGCTGAAAAGGACTCTGTCAGCCATGGCTTCTGTGTTCCCACAAATAGCATGGCACCTGCTAACAGATGCCCTTCTTTGTCCTACCTTAGTTTTAGATCTGGTGTGGAATCCGTTTACAAGTGAGCCTGTAGCCCCCTCTGCCACTGAGGAAATAAATTCTCCTGGAACACGCACACTCAGTGCCTCTCAGAAGAAAGCCTGATGTAACCTCCACGATCATCTTCACAAATGTAAGCCATCTTTAATTAGATCAGCAGAGACAATCCAGAATGGGCGCAACCCAAGTGCTTTTTGCCTGTGGTCTTGTTGTCCAGGACTATTCTCAACCAAAACAATGGCCATCTTGCAGTGTTCAGTTGTGCTTGCTTGCAAAACACTGTGCCAACTGTTTTGCCTGACTATTTAATTATCCCCGTGGCAGAGGTGCAGGGTCTCGAGACCATTGCTTGAGTATCTAGCAGCTTCTAATTACCCATTGTTTGCAACTCTGCCTTACTTGTGCACAGCCTTTGGGAAGGGCTGGAGTATATAGGGCTGGAAAAGACTAGAGAAGAGGCCTCCATCTCTTTGGCTATTGGAAAGCCATAGAGACTCTCTGGAGTAGCCTTCTGGGGAGGAGCAACAACACCCCTGTCAGTAGCACTCACTACGCTCTATGAAGAAGCCCAGTAAACTCATTGGTCCCACATAATGACCTTTGGTAGAATCTTGCCTTGGTTTGTCACTGGGACTTTGGGAGGACAGGTAGGCATTGCTTATGTCTCCCCTGGGGAAGAATTTTACCAACAGGTCCTTTTGCAGGAGCAGATTTCTAGTAGTGTCTCTTCCCACCTTATTTTATATTGGCTTCTGAAGCTTCATTTTCTATTAGCATCAAGTTTACACAAGAGGCTCTGAGAAAAGCAAACTCGAGTCAGACGGTTTTGGACAGGGCCCAAAGCCCCTGATAATTCACAGGTGAAGAGGATTAATTTCATTACCGAGCTGCAGACACACCCCCTTTCAGAGTGGCTTAACACCGCTGTTTAGTAAATGTTATTCGCCTCCTGCTTCGGGTACCAGGCACATTTGCATATTCATCAGAAGTGTGTGCACAGTATTAAACCCGACCATTCACTGTGCTCCTCATTCCCACATCCGTCTATGAATGCTGATACCCTTCCTCTGGCTGGAGCCCTTGTCTCAAGATCACTGATGCTGGCTTTCCCCTGTGCATCTGGGCACCTGTGCTGCCCTGAACAAACCCAGGGTTGCTGCTATCTTTTCTGTCAGCTGTTGTGACTCCCTGTGTACAGTGGGGGTATAAGTGAAATGCATGCATAATGTAGACAGACATAAAGTGAGCACTAGGGTGGGAACCAGGGAGCAAGACTGGCCTCCAATCCTAACTCCAATAAGTTGTCTTAAGCCAGAACTGTTCAGGGTGGCTTTTGACACTATATCTATAATGACCTGCAGCATCCTTAGGCTCTCCAGGTGTTCACTTGAAGACTCTGGCAAAGGCTTTTGTGTCAGTGAGTGTATCTGCTGAAAGGTGACTCGGTGTTGTAACTATTTCATGATCTTCTTGTTGGCAAAACTATGAGTTTGTCACTGACATTTATATATGTCCTTGGACTATCATATCCATTGGACCTTCCAACACAATATATGACCATTGTTTATTTAAAATATTGAACAAGGCTGGTGGGATGTCACAGAAGGTACACATGTTTATTGCCAAGCCTAGTGACCTAAGTTTGATCCTGTAGGGAGAGGCTGGACCAAACATGGATTTTTGAAACCTCAAAGCCTAACTCCAACAATACACTTCCTCCAACAAGGCCATACCTACCCAACAAGGTTCTACCTCCTAATCCTTCCCAAACAGTGCCACTAACTCCACATATGAGAGCCTGTGGAGGAAATTCTCACTCAAGCCACCACACTCACCACACCACACTACACCACACCACACCACACCACACCACACCACACCACACCACACCACACCACACCACACTATTGTTAAGTCTTGATCCCCAGTGTGAGATGCTTTCTTGAGGACTGTGGATCTTTTAGGAGATGTAGCCTGGCTGGTGGGAGCAGGTTGCTAGGAGCCAGCTTTGCATGTAGCACCTGCCTCTGGTTCTGGTCTAGCTCTCTGCTTTCAGGTGTGCTGAGACGTCAGCCAAGTCACTGTCATATAGCCCTGTCCCCACAGACACGGCTGCTCTACCTTCTCGGCTATGGCTGGTTAAATCTCTTTGAAAAGCCCGGAGTCCAAATAAATCTTTCTTCCCTTCTGTTGTTTCTATGGAGTGTTCTGCTACAGTGTCGTAAACATTAGGAATCCAAAAATAGCAGGCTACTGGAATGAAGTGAGTGAGTTAGTGCAGGGGCAGGACGCACAGTGCTTTAGCCAGAGTAAAGTGGACAACTGGAGAGTGACAAAGGGGCGGGACTTCCTGCGGAAGTGTCCTGTCTGCTGCCCCCTGATGCTTCTAGGCAGTCATCTCTGGCAGTCCTATCTCTGAGGTGAGCTATTTCCCTTTCTCTCTTCGAAACAAGACTGTGAAAGCCTGGAGGGCAGGATTATCTAGCTTATCTGCACATTACTCTATGATCTTACACACAGCAGACAGTAAATGGTGCAGAATAAAATGCAACGACGCCGAGAGTGGATCAGAGATCTCTAAGTAAAAAACCCAACCAAACAGAAAAGCTTTTACCTAGAAACCGTGGGAAGGGTTTGGTCCCTTGGAGACATACAGTTAATTATATGGGGGAAGGATAAAACGTATCCTGCACCGATTGCATCCTATTGCAGCAGCATGCTAAGCAGGGCTTCTGTGAGAAGATGCTGCAGCTCTAGTTCAAATGGAAAGGCATTACTGAGACAACTTTCTTCTCCTCCCCTTTAAGAACGAATCCCACTTCTTTCCATGGCTGCTTTTTGATGAGAAGTCATGCCAGTGCTGCCTAAGTCCGACCTTCCAATACACTTGCTAAAATCCTTCTGAACAATAGAATTTAGCTATCCTCTGTCCCCGTGTCGCACTTGGAGCTATTCCTTTTCTTATTGATAAGGCTGAATCTCAGCCACTGTACTGGTGGCTTCTCTTTTGTCACTGAACAGTGAAGCTTTTCTTCAAAACACCCAGTCTGATCCCACAAACAAAACCTTGACTGTGGTTATGGTTATTGTATTCAGTTTGCTTTCTTGTCTAAAGATCTTCCATTACACCTGGGAGTCCAATGTTTTCATGGCATATTGGTGAGCCATTAAGTCAATCCTTTGGGTTTTGACTAGAACTTTGTGTAAGTTACACCAAGTCACAGAAAGCACCATGGACAGTGAAACATTAACACATGCTTGTTTTCTAGTCCTTATTTGGCTACATGTATGTTTACACTAGGTCACAGTCTGAACATTTTAAAATTACCAACATGTCTCCAATCACATCCACAGCTGATCGCACTTTTTCCTTTACATCAGCATCCTATTTATGTGCAAATGTTAGATTTCTATCAGGCCTAATATGACTTACTGGCCAAACTTGACTCATTGTCTTCCTCTCAAATCTGTTCTTTTTTTTTTCCTTCCTTTTCTATCTTTAAGAGTTATTATCTACTTAGTCAGGTAAACTAGATGCCATAAACCCTTTAACCTTGACCTTGAAGATATGCTCAAAGTGGTTCTCTTCATCCTTTCCTCCTGGGGGTCCTGAAGGACAGACTGACACCCATTTCTAGGAAGAGAATCCCAGAACTCTGCATTAGGGCTTCCTGGTTTAACCTCAGCCTCACCCAGTTCCAATTTCACAAAGTCCCGCAGTGAGCCTTACCTATGAAAAGCATCTATGGATCCCACACACATCCAGGTTTTCTGGCTCAGGCTGAGGAGTCCAAAAAGGGGGAATAAACAATACATGAGAACAAGCTCTTCACAAACGATATATGGAAACAAGCTCAAGAGACCAAAAGCATGTAGCCCCGAGTGGACTGGTCCAGTTATAACTGAGGGGATTGGGTTCAGCTGACAAGGCTGCTCACCAGGCAGGCAGACCATAAAGAAGTCAGAATTCAGGGTTGTCCAATGTTTCAGAGCATATAATATGGGGACAAAAAGTAGAATTGCCTAGTAGCTGGTCATCTTTCTTTCTCTATACCCATATGTATATGCAGTAGTCTAAGATCCAGGCATGCCCTTTCCAGAAAGAGGGGTCTATATACTACAGATCATTTCCCAAGGAGCAATGCTCACATGTGTGTGTGCATATGCATATGTATATATGCACACACACATATATGCATGTGAATACACATGCTATGTATGCAACACAAAAAATGTATGTGAAATAGAGTGTGGGTATGTTAAAATCTAACCTCCCTAGTTCAGTGTCTTCACCTGGAAAGGAAGGTCACCTTGAGCTTGGACAATTTATGATTTCTCTCCTACATGCAAATTTATATTTGATCTCTGATCATTAAATCCATCTGCTGAAGAGATGTGTTTTAAAAGGTGGAATTTATTGTCCTCTTGGGCTTGGGCTTGATCACTGGGAAGATCCTGTAGGAATATCCTGTAATCTTCTGAGTGCTCAAACCTGATGGTTCGGTAGACCACAGACAAAAATACACATCTACAATTGACTTGGGTGGTTCCCCATTTTAATAGCGTGACTAAATAAACACTATTTATTAAATGCTTGTCATATCCCAAAGGATTGGCTAAATACAAAAACACACACACATTATTATACACACACACACACACACACACATTATTAGAACTTCCTTTAATATTTATCACCTATATTACACACAAAGGGAGACTAACTAAGATCCTGTAGGTTAAGCATCATCTCAACATTAGAGAGAAGCATGATGTAATTTCAAGCTTCTGGGCAGGGTCTGCCTAGCTACAGATATGTGCTCTTGATACCCACATTCCACGGCTGACTAGTTATGTTCTTCTTTTAGTTTCAATTTAATCCACCCATGCCTCAGTTTTCTTATCTGTAAAATGGAGAAATCCCCAGACACCTTCTACTTTCAAGTTATCATGAAGCCACGAGCTACTGGTGTTTACTCTCCCTTGAGAAAATGATACATCATGAAAATGCAAGTTATGAATATAAATTATGATAGGGATGCACACGGAGTGCCTTACCCCCTGCAGGTTGTAGGGCCTCAGTCCCTGGGACCTGCCCCAGGCGTATTTACACTTCCTGTTGGCTTCATAGCCTGCCCTCTAGATACATTTGCTTTTTTTTTTGAGTCCCAGACTAAATGCTGAAAGCCTCTCTGAAATGATCGATATTCTCTGGAAAGGAAGATGACCCATTACAATAAGCTGGTGACAGAAATGATCTTAGGTACCCTGCCTGGATAGCTGCTACATTTAGTAAATATTAAACAAAGTGGCATGTATGTTGTATGTGTACATATCTGTTGGTATGTGCATGTATGTGTTCACATATGTGTGAAGGCCAGAGGTTGATGATTTATGCCTTCCTCAATTGTTTTCTACCTTAATTAAAAACATCATATTCAAATTGGCTTCATTTTTATGTGTATCAGGGTTTTGCCTGCATGTATATATGTGTACCTCATGCATGTCTGGGGTACACAGAGGTCAAAAGAGGGCATCAGATTCCCTGGAACTTGAGTTATGAACCATCATGTGGGTGCTGAGAACTAACCGTGGTTCCCGTTTAAGAGCAGCAAGTGCTCTTAAGCAGGGAGTGATCTCTCTAGCCCCACCTACCTTATTAAGACAAGTCTCTCAGTGAGCCCAGATCTCATCCATTGAGCAATACTAGCTGGCTAGCAAAGTCCAGGGATCCTTTTGCCTCTGTCCTCCCAGAATTAGAATTTTACCAAGTGCTACCATGTTTGGATTACCACACGGGCATTGGGGAATGAACACTGCTTGTCATGCTAGTATGGCAGGTACTTTACTAAGCAAGACCATCTTCCTTGTTCTAAAACATTTCATTTTAGCAAACTGCGTGCTTATACAAACTTCAGCTTTGTGTAAACAACAATAGCAAAAAAAATCTTAGAAACATAAAGCTCTGTATTTAAAAAATTCCAGATGTTAAATTATCTTGTTTATGCACAAGATCAAGCTGGTCACAATTCCCATGTGTATGGGAGAAGGGCTCATGGGGCCCCGTCCCTAGCTTTGGGGTTACTAGCACTTGATGGCTGATGAAAATCAGAGAATCTGTTCTCTTTAAGGGTGTGGCCTCTGGCAGGCTCCCCATGCCCCAGTGGATACTCTATACCCATGTGCATGCTGGCTGCACTAGTTGGACTTAATGGGCTATTTTATTTATTTTTTTTATTAATTCATTCTTGTTACATCTCAATGGTTATCCCATCCCTTGTATCCTCCATTCCTCCCTCCCTCCCATTTTCCCCTTATTCCCCTCCCCCATGACTGTTTCTGAGGGGGATTTCCTCCCCCTGTATATGCTCATAGGGTATCCAGTCTCTTCTTGGTAACCTGCTATCCTTCCTCTGAGTGCCACCAGGTCTCCCCCTCCAGGGGACATGGTCAAATATGAGGCACCAGAGTTCGTGTGAAAGTCATACCTCACTCTCCACTCAACTGTGGAGAATGTTCTGTCCATTGGCTAGATCTGGGTAGGGGTTTAAAGTTTACCGCCTGTACCATGTTCATAGCAGCCTTATTCATAATAGCCAGAAAATCGAAACAGCCTAAGTGTCCCTCAGTAGAAGAATGGATAAAGAAACTGTGGTACATATACACTATGGAATACTACTCAGCTATTAAAAACAAGGAATTCCCGAAATTTGTGGACAAATGGATTGAGCTAGAAATGATCATAATAAGTGAGTTAACCCAGAAGCAGAAAGACTCAAATGGTATATACTCACTTATATCTGCATACTAGCCCAAGGGGCATGTCCCACGAAAGCCTTCCCTTACCAGGAAACTGAGACAGAGGGAAGGACATCCTATTGGGACTCTAGATGAGACAAGCATGGGAGAATAGCAAAGTAGAAGGATCCAGAGGATCCCAGAAACCTACAAGTAGAACATTATGATAGGCAGATTTGGGCCCAGGGGCCCAGGACAATAGGCTATTTTTTTTTTTTTAGGGAGAGAATAAGAAGTTTGGAGGAGCGTGTGATGAGGGTGGTAGAGGAGGATTGGGAATCAAATGATCAAACTATATTGTATGGGTGTATAAATTGTCAAAGAATAAATAAAAATGTATATTAAAACATCTTGTTTAGTCATTTCAGTACACACCTCAAATTTATGCTCAATTTGTTTGAAATATAGTCCTATTTCTTGAAAAATAGCACTCCTTGGACAAATAGAATTCTTCTGGACAGGTCCTAAGTTGGCACTATTTCCAGATGGATACAAGAAACAAGTATTTATTAGTCTCTCATTAAATGCTGGGCACTGGGCCCAAATTCTTCTCTGGTGTGGTCACCTGCAGGAAACTCTCTGTGGTTCTGCAGTCCTTATCCGCTCACTGCACCTGGCTGCTCTTGAAGGACCCCTTCCTAGACTGAGGACTCAGTGGCTAGAATGTTGACAGATATCTCTGAATTCTGAATCCCCAGTAGGCTTCTACCTACCCACCCCTAGTCGAATTGGACCACACTCATCTATTCCACTGTGTTAGTATAAGCAGGTTCCAATTACTGTGTTTGTAAATAAAAAGTTAGATATTAATAATCATCACTTATCATTCACCCTGAGCTAGGCATGGATTTGAGTCCTGTACTCATGTGGATTTCTTTTTCCACATAAGCTAGGAAGCCACTAAGGAAGACTGCTCAGGTACATTCCACTGTCAGTGGGGGAACCAAAAGTCTGGAGCCATTCAGCAACTTGCCTGAGGTCAGTGAAGTCTTGTTGGCCAGAACCCAAATTTGGTTTTTTTGTTGTTTTGTTTTGGTTTGGTTTTAGTTTTTTGTTTTTTGAGACAGGCCTTCTCTGTGTAGCCTTGGCTGTTCTGGACTCACTCTGTACATCAGGCTGGCCTTGAACTCATAGAGATTCACCGGTCTCTGCTTCTCCAAGTGCTGGGATGACAGGCGTGTGCCACCATGCCCAGCAGGACCCAGGTTCTTAAACTAGTATTGGAGGACATTTAAAGCATAGAGCTGTTTCAGTCCGAGCGCTCAGACTCACATTGACTCTTGCATTCCCTCTCAGCCTCCACAGCCAATGCAGCAGTAAGCCAAGCAGGCTTATCGTAAAAGAAGCTTGCCTTTGAGCATCCATCCACTCCTCTACGGCCATCACAGAGCCTGGCTTCCTCACCCCTACTTTGGACAAAGAGCACCCTCACTCAGGCCTTGCTGCTCACACTCTTGCTCCTTCCCATCAATTCTCATGGGAGCCAGATGATTTTAAATGTTAATCAGATCACCCTGCTCCTCTACTAGAAACCCACTAGGATCGTCCTGTCACACTGGTGACAAACCGTAAATCCCCTACCTGGCTGCATTCATCACTGCTGTGCTCTGACCTGGTCCCACCTGCATCCTTGCTATTTTTATCAGCACTCCAAGTTCACTCATGGCACAGTGCCTGGGTACCAGCTATTCTTACAAAGTTCACAGCTTTAAGAACCTACCTACCGAGAGTGCCTGCCTCCCACTTAGCTTGGCCAAAATGGAACCTCCTTAGATCATCTCTGTTATGTTTAAGCCCTCATCCTATACTTCACCTCCCCTCTCTCAATGCGTATATGTATATGTATATGTATATGTATATGTATATGTATATGTATATGTATATGTATATGTATACGTATACGTATACGTATACAAACACAAACACACACACACACACACACACACACACACACACACACACACACACA
>OU015754.1:41733318-41762689 GCA_907169655.1 Acomys percivali | reverse complement strand
ACACACACACACACACACACACACACACACACACACACACACACACAAACATACTGGCTGAAAAAGGATTCCAAACATATCCCCATTCTGTCTGAATTCCCCAAGCTTTTCACTTAAACCAAAAACCAAAACCTCCCTCATAGATGAAATCATATGAAGGTTCCTGAGATGGGAAGAGGATTCTTTACTGTCTGGGCAGCGCCAACATAATTCCAAAGCTCTTACAGGATGGAGGTGAGGGACCAAAGCTAAGAAGAGAAGATAGGCGGGGAAGCAGGATCCAGAGACGAGAAAGGCTATTCTGCACAGGGTAAGTAGCCATAAAGCAAGCTCGCGTAGCCACAGGAGCTGGACAGGAGGGGAAATGGGTTCCAGAGCCTTCAGAAAAAACTGCAGATGACCAATACCTCCATTTTCAGCTCAGTGAAATTGATTTTAGATTTCTGGCTTCATTCACATTGTTTTGAGCTATTGTGTTTGTGGCGCATTGTTACGGAGGGCATAAAAAGTTAAGAGAAGAGACTCTCTCACTAGAATGGAAACTGTGACAACAGAGAGTTTGGATTGCAGAATGCGTTAAAAACATTCTGTCTATCCAGTGAATGAACATACAGGTGTCCTGTGCACACCAGGATCTTCCACACCGCACTGTGGGTGCTGGAGTGCAAGGGCTACACCTCACTGCTGCCCAAACACCCACTCCCCCTTCGGCCTGACACACGGCAGTCACTTCAATATTAGTGAATGAAGAAAACACTGTGACCTCTGTCCAAAAATGTCCTCTTATTCAGGTGCTTAATATTCTCCCAACATCCTTTGACAAGGACACCGGAGCGTGTGTAGGAGGCATCTATGAGGTAGTGAGACCATTACATTTGACCAAATTCTCGGCATGGATCCTGGGAGTAAAACGGTGCAGTTGCAAGGAAAGATAAGTTCATGCTACCGGCCGTTGGAATCCTTGTTCTATTTCAGGACTGCTCTAATGAAAGGATGCAGTCACCCTCATCACCTGAAAGCCTTTGCCCATGAGACACTAAAAGCCCAGATGGCGTGGGAGGGTCAGGAAGGCCACCGTGAGCTCTGTCAGGTACACCCACCTCAACAGCTGTTTCTATAGTGCAGTTTGGCGCCTCACTCCATGGGTTAGCTAGGGCCAATTGAGTAGCCAATTTCTGTGCTCAAAGCTGTTTAAATGCACACGGTGTTGGCATGATGGATGGCAGCACCCTCCCTTGAACTATCATCCCTCCCCTACATTTTTCCCCTCAAAAACAAATTAAAAAAAGATTCTGAAATAATACTGGAGGCAAAACAGGAAAATTCAGAATTGTTCACAGCTAATTTTGTGGCGATTATATAATGCAGATTCTGCTTATGGGAGGGAGAGGGGCAAGGGGAGGAGGGAGGGTGATGGGGAGGGAGCAGGAGATGTGGCTTGAGGCCCACTGGAGGGTGGGGTGGTATAGTGCCTTAGGTTCAGTGTGCAGGAGGGAAGCTACTAGTTCTTCAGTTCTGGGTCACCTCATGGCTCTGGTCTTCTAAAATGTGGATATTAATGCTTCATGTTCCAACTGACGGGAAGTTTAGAAACACCTGAACATTAGTGACTCCATTAGGAATGACAGGCTCAGCATCCCATAGAGCCCTGGAGGCTAGCACGAAGGAGAGGAGCTGGCCAGGTGGGACCTGTAATGAATTGGCACACATATGCCCATCTGAAGGGGCAGCTGCTGCTAAGCTGTGTCCAGCTGGGAGTGACCATGTGGAAACCAAGGCTCTATGTGCCAGAACTGTCCATTTTCCAAGGGTAACAATAATTGATTTTGTTTAAAATGAGAAATTCCTTAAGCTTTAATGCTGGCCACAAATTTAAAAATAGAAATAAAACCCAAACCAACAAACAAAAAACCATGCTCCTGATTCAATGAAATACAACATCTAAGAAATAAAACTTGACCCAAGGCCTATGAGTTAATAGTTTGCACTAAATACCATTCTTACTGCTACTTGGTGGAAGATTTTAGACACAAACAAACAAACAAAAATCACCAAAAACAAACACTAAAAAAAAAAAAAACAAAAAAACCCCACACTATTTTAAAGAAATGCCTCTTTTTGGTAGCACTATTTAATAATATGAGTCTATGATGAAGCTCCACCCACCTTGTGGTAAGACAAGAAAAATGGGTGGATTTCCCCATCCAACAAAAGCCAAATTTACCTCGGTAAAGTGTTTATGGATCACGGCCTCTCATAGTCTTCTTCGTGAGATGATTGTGGGCTACAGGTTTCACTTCCTTGGTTTTCATACCCTCACTTAGAGAGATTTTAAGTTGACAGAATGATGCTGATCCCTCCTGCCTCCCTTTCATAGTAATTCCATGACATCTTAAAATCCCAAGGCTGCTGACCACAGGCGAGTATTTTTTGCCTAACAGGACTTTTGTCTCCTGCTTTGTGTCCATAAAGTGAACAGAAAACCAGTTTCTTATGAGCCGTTTCCCTGATCTTTCTCAGCAACAGAACCAGCCCCAGGCTAGTGGCCACAGGAATGCAGGTTTTGTTTCCCAGCCACCTGGCTGCCCTTCAGCATGCACTTCTGTGTCCACCTGCTCCTTGGGACGTGTGTGGTGGCTGGAGCACAGTTTTGATGACAGATCAGGGAGCTATATGAGGCTAGATGCCGGGGCTACTGAACGGAGGATGGCAAATTGGATCTGTGGATGCCACAATTCTTCCCAAGGAAGAAATAGACCTTTATCTTACTAAAGCCCTTTGATTCTGCATCTCTGTTGCCTCAAGCCCAGGGTCATACTGGAGAACATTTCTGCTTGGGGACCATTATTTGTAGTAAATATATGCATTGGAATTAATTTCTCGTGTTAATCAATAAAAGGGAGTAATTGAGTGGGGAGAGTGTTCTTTGGGACGCTCTTGGGTTTAAAATAATCTCCAAGCCATCATTAAGGAGCATACAATTAAGGAGACTCAGGAGAAGGCTTCATTTCACAGCTGGGGCCATGGTGACTTTAGGTTCTTAACCAACTAAATTGCTCCAGAAACCACCTCGTTCCCACAGGAAATGGACAATGGCACATTATCATGATAGCCGCCTTTTGAAAGCACTCATGGACATTGAAACAGTCCCATGAACACCCACAGAGATTCTGTAAGGGAAATTGTCATTGCCACCCACAGTGTCATGAAGATGACAGTGTATCTGGAAGGAAGGCAACATGGCTTTCATCTCTTCATCTCCAGTGCATGCTCTGTTTTCTTCCACCTGTCACCACCTCTTCTACCTATCTACTTTCCCTGGTGCCCTAACGTTCTTCCTGATCCTGAATTGTGCCATGCGCATTGCCACTTCTGGCAACTCCATTTTCTGTTTCTTGAGGAAGGTTCCTTTCTCAGACTCCTAGACAACTCTGTGTCCCAGCCCACGTGTCATCTCATATGTTGCGTCCTTACAGAAGCCTTTCTTAGTCTGTGTTTTGTCTCATTTTCAGTGCCCCTTTGAACCATCTAAATTTATTTATGTATTAGCTCCTTGTGTATTGATTGCCTTCTTTTTGCTTAGAATAAGGGCAGTGGCCTTGTCAGTTCTGTTCATCTAATTTCCCCACACGGTGTGGGGTGGAGTAAATACTCAATAGAGAGCTGAACGAATGACTATTTAATGAGGCACAATTATCATTGGCAATCAGTGGGCTTCTACAGGAAATCCATAATGTCCCATACATACTTAGGAGAGATCTATAAAGGCATAGCAGGCATTATAGATAATCAATGAGTACCTATAAGTCACTGCTCTGAGATTTCAAGTCCTGCCAGATTCTTTATAACATGGCCATGAATCTGTGCTTGGTGACGTAGGCCCGTAAGCCCAGCTACTCTGGAGGCTGAGGCAGGAGGAGGATCAAAAGTTTAAGGCCTGCCTGGACAACTTAACAAGACACTATCTCAACTAAAACAGTAAAAAGGTAGCCTGAGTGTTTAACTCTACAGTAGAGAGCTTACTTCATATGGATGAGGTCCTGGGTTAAACCCACAGTATTGAGAATAAGCCACCAAGTAACTACCTAAATAAATAAATAAAAATGAATGGATAATGTGATTCCTTATAAGTGATTTGTGATGCTCATTACTCTATTAGGTTCTGATGTGGGTCTACAGATTTGGGGGGTTACAATGGCTATTTGGAAGAGAAAGGGAAGTTAATGTCCGCAGTGCCCAGGAGATGATGGGTAAGAGGGATGGGGCAGGGAAGGTGCTGGGATCCTTTGGCAGTAAGATATTGGCAGCATTAGCATGGCATACTGCCCCTGAGCCAGCAGGTGACTAGTGACTGAGTGTAATCTCAAACACACAACAGTATGCCAAGGACTTTTGGTTTCAGTTCATCTCTCTGAGTCAGACTTTTCAGCTGTATAATGAACTGTCTGATTTATACCTAAGGATGCAAATTAAGCAACCCAACGTCCATTCTCTCATTCCATGACAGCAGGATACATTCCTCATCTTCTGCCCCTAGTCCTTTTATTGGGCTAGAGCACCCCTCTCCCAGCTGCTCTGAGTGTTGGACACGAATGGCTTACACATGCAACCTTTTCTTAAGAATTGCCTCTTGCAAAAAGAGAGCCACTGTCACTGGTCTGGGAGGTTTTCTATGTCACCAACATTGTCACCATTGTCCACAGAGGTTAGATGCTTTCCTCAGCCCACCCTCCAGGGACCGAGGATGACTCTCACCTGGCACCATAGTCTAGCTAAGTTTCCTTCCACCCAGCCTGCTCTTCTCTCTTACCTTGGATGGAGAGCCCTCCATCCTAAAATCTTAGTGAATTGTCTAGACCTTATCTTCTAAGGATTCCAAACTGAGACTGGTCCTTTGACATGTGTCATGAAGTTGATCACAACCCTCTTGCCCTATAAGCTCAGATGCAGTTTTAAAAATGTTACCACCTGCTCATCTTTGCTCCGGCACTGGGGAGAAAACTGGTTTGCCAAGCTGGAGCTGAGGTCTCTCGGGCCTTGTGATTTGCTGGTATTTTGCAAAATGACATTTTCAGGTTGCTTGAACTCGTGTTGTTTCTTAAGACAGAGGAGCAGATTCAGAGCACCTCAAAGGAAGAAATGTCAAAATCTGGCTTCGCAAGAGTCACGTGTGCTTACTTTTTCTATGGAAGGAGACCCTATTCAATAAAAGGTGCAGGCACCTATATTCCATTTCACTGCACAAGATTGAATGCAAGTGACAAGCTTTCTTAACATCTGGTCATTTCTGTATTAGCACAGCTTCCCCCCTTTATGGAGAACCCACTTCCTACAGCTTTGACTCATTAGTAGGGTGGCCATGGTGGAGATACTGAGCTGCCCTTGACTTGGGCACTGCAGGAAATGCTCTTCTCCCTGGAAAAGAAAGGCAAGATCCACTCACCCACTCACCCTGTGGAAAGCACAGCAATGAGAGGATGACAGCAAAGAAGGAGACACTGACCTGCAGGGAAGTGTGCCCTTGGGGTTAGTTAGGAGAAATAGGACTGGGCCCCTCTGGGTTCTGGTTCTCTGCTTCTATCTTGAGAAGGGGTACCTAAGTGATGCAGTTGTCCAGTGATGTCATAGAATCCTATATAATGCACAATAATGACAGATGCATGGGGCTAAGCCACTAAGTCTTAAGAAATGGCAACAGGGAAATCTAATAGTTTCTGAAGGCTTTTAATATTTTCTAGAATTAATATTTGGTAGATTTGTGATAGCTACTTTCTATGTCAACCTGACACAGGTTAGAGTCATTTGAGAAGAGAGAAAACCATGTCAGAAAACGTTCCCACCAGACTGGGCCACGGGAAAGCCTGTGGTTCATTTTCTTGATTAGTGACTGATGTGGAAGGTCCAGCCCATTGAGGTTAGTGCCACTTCTGGGCACGCGGTCCTGGATTGTATAAGAAAGCAAGCAGGCTAAGCAAGCCTTGAGGAGCAAGACAATGAGCAATGTTCCTCCATGGCCTCTGATCCAGTTCCTGCCTCCAGGTTCCCGCCCTGCTTGGATTTCTGCTCTGACTTCCTGGAAAAAATAGACTATGATCTATATGATAAACCAAACCATGGCTTTAGGCCATGGTGTTTCATCACAGCAATAGAAACCCTAACTAAATCAGCTATCAACAGTTATTATAGGAATAATAGCATGACAGTGCTTGCTCATAACTCAGCATCCACAGTTTTCTCTGATCTGCAGCATCTACATTCCAAGACCTTTAATGGGGTCCTGAAGCCAAGGATAATACAGAACCTGGTGTAGATTGCTTCCTACTCTAATTTTATGTACCTACGAAAAACAATGTAGTCCGTAAATTAAAAATAGGTTAACAAGTGGGAGGCACAATTCAGTCGTCAAGTGCTGAGAGAGAGAGAGAGAGAGAGAGAGAGAGAGAGAGAGAGAGAGAGAGGGAGGGAGGGAGAGTATATGAAATAGAGCCGGGTAAAAATACACTGCAAGAAAACTTAGGTGAACAGCATCCTATTGTCCTGTATCTGCGCTCCTATTTTTGTAATGATGTGAGATGATGCAACATCTTCATGATGAGACAGAGTGACATGAGTGATGTGAACATTCTAGTTTAGCCTTAGGCTAAATGAAAAAGTATCTTGACTGCAAGAACTGTTACACTATGACAGACAGTGTGATAACAGAGACGGCTACTCCATGATTAATGGCAGAAGAACATATAAAGAATAGATATACTGGACCTCATGTCCCGGGAAAGCAGAGTCGAACGGTGCAGTTTTCATCACACTAGTCAGAAAGGCACAGAATTTTAAGCTTGGGAATTGTTTATTTCTAGCATATTGCACTGAATATTTTCATATCATGGTTACCAAGGGCAACTGATATGGTGGACAAGAAGACTGCTGGGCATATGTGGCACAGATAGGGTATGCTACATAAGTGCTTACGGTTACTAATGTATTCATTTTGTCAACTATAATGGGACAAAATGGGTTGAAGTGATTTCCTTTTAGTGCAAGACTCCCTAGTACCTAGAATGATAATACCACCTGCAATAGGAATGTGGTAAAGAGTTCCAGAGCCTTTTTCTTCATGGGGCATCATACAGAACATGTTGGGAAACTTGCCTCACCTATGGCGGTGAGGATGGAGAGGGTGAACTCGTTTTTCCTGAGTGCACTCAGGGCTTGTGTGAGCCAGTGCTGTAACTCAGTATATTATTTAGTTAAGTCTAACTACAGCTTTGTGAGTCACTCTGTTGTTTGTTATTATTATTTTGTTTTGTTCTCATGACACAGTTTCTCTGTGTAGCCTTGGCTGGCTTTATAGACCAGGTTGGACTCAAATTCAGAGATGTTCCTGTCTCTGCCATCCAAGTGCTGAGATTAAAGGTGAGCGCCACCATCACCCATCTTAGGTGTAAAAGAACTAAGCTTCAGAGACATGGCTGAACTAGGACAGAGTCTCTCATGTTCCTTTCATGGCCTGGAAGGATAATCCTGTTGTACTCATAACAAGTTTCATACTTGGGAGAGAGAGGGGTCCATGAGAGCCAGAATAGAGTGGGTGTCTGCCCAAGAATGTGTGAACAGAGCCTGAGGCTAAGCCAGAGATCTGGATGGGTGGAGACCACCAGAACATGGAAGGCATGTTACAAGGGCAATGGTTAGCGGGAACAGGCCTCAGGCCCCTTGGCTCTACTTCCTCTCTGTGGTCAGCCGGGTCAGTGGTAATCCCCTTAGCGCAGGTTTCACAGCTAAAATAATGTGACTCTAGGGGCTGCCTCTCTGCTGGAGGAGGAAACACCCAGTCCTTCAAGCACTGCTATGTGGCATCTTACAAGACAGCAGGAAGATAAGGTGTCTACACCAGTCCGTCTCTTCCAACCAGGGCCCAGAGATGACAGTGTGGATATTCTGTTGTAGAGTTATTGCTGCGATGGGCTATGGGCAAAAGAAGCTTGGAGAGGACAGGGTTTATTGTATCTTTCCTTCCAGGTAATAGTCTAACAATAGGAAGGCAGGGCAGGGCAGGGACCTGAAGGGAGAAACTGAGGCAGAAGCCATAGGGGATCCTTGTCACTAGCTTGTTTTTCCTGGATTGCTTAATTTGCTTTCTTTGTCTTCTCAGGGCCACCAGCTCAGGAATGGCAATGCCCACAGTGACCTGGGCCTTCCCCCATCAATCACAAGTCAAGAAAGGGCCCCCACAGACTTGTCTGCGGGCAACCTGAGAGAGGGATTTGTGCAATTGAGAGTCCCTCTTTCTAGAGGGTCTAGGTTAGTGTGAAGTTGACAAAAAAAATATGTCCCAATGCAGTGTCTTCTAAAGTCCTGGCCAGGTGGGTGGGTGGGTGAGCGGATGGGGACTCTAACTCAGCCTGTTTTAATAGGTTAGACAAGACACACGGCTCCCTACCACATTGACTTTACTTCAAGACTCAGTAAATTGGCATCTTAGTATGAAATTAATATTGAGAAAATATTAAAATTGCTAACAATTGGCTGAACCTCACTTTACACACACACACACACACACACACACATAGACACACAACAAATAGGGTATGCCTCAACAATATAGTGATTAGTAGGCTCAGGGTGTGAAAGTTAGGGCAAGGGGAGGAATCAAAGTATACCTCCAGTTAAGCAAAGTAAATGATTTTGTGAGGTTTAGTACAGTACCTCCCTCCCTCCTCATCTTTGGCCCTACAAAAGCCAAGATCTTCGCTTAGCAAGATTTTAGACATCTTAGAAAGTTCTCCCATTCCTTCCTTCCATAATCTATGCAATATTATTATTATTATTATTATTATTATTATTATTATTATTATTATTATTATTATTATCATCATCATCATCATCATCATCATCATTATTATTATTATTATTATTATTATTATCTCTTTGTGGAACAGCACACAGGACAAGGCATGAGAGTGACACACAGATGTGTGGCTATCCTTTGGGGCACAACAATAGAAACAGGGAAGACAGTGCAGAACCAGAGAGGAGGAGGAAGCCACAGCTGCAGTAGCAGGTGCTCCTCTAGAAACCCAGCAGCTGGGCAGACATGCCTACTGTGTGCATTATTAGCTAGACAGATATACCTACAGTGTGCATTATCAGCAGTGATAAAAGGCAACCATCTTTCTCTCATAGCCTCTTGCTCCTTCCCAAGAAGACATCTTGCAGACTGTTCTATTTTCTCAAACACACCTTCTATCTGGGCCTTAAAGATGTGTGTGTGTGTGTGTGTGTGTGTGTGTGTGTGTGTGTAGGGGGCAGTATAGGCTGGAGATTAAGAGTGTGCTTATATGTATGAAGGAGAGAGAAAGTGTATGACCTTCAGTTTGTGTTTACAAGAAGAGCTGTTTGCCAGTGAGTACTCCTGTGCTTAAGCTTGTGTGTGTTAGCGTGTAACACACATTTGCTGGGGGGTGGGATACATCTTCATGTGTGAGTCCTGAAGGGGAAAAGGTTTAGCTTGAAAAACTAGGTCTTCACCAACACGGGGCCTGCATGGCTCCATGGGTCTAGACTAGGTCCTCTGCACACATGCTGTGGTTGTTAGCTTGGGGGTGTTTGTGGGACTCCTAACAATGGGACAGGGGGTGTCTCTGAGTCTTCTGCCTGCTTTTGGGACCCTTTCCCTCCTACTGTGGGATGCCCTGCCCAGCCTTGGTATGAGAATCTGTGACTAATATATTACTGCATCTTGTTACGTGGTGTTTGGTTAATAACCCTGAGAGGCCTGCTATTTTCTGAAGGGAAATGGAGGAGTGGATCTGGGTGAGAGGGGAGTTGTGAGGGAGTGGAGGGAAGGGACCTTTTGTATGAGAGAATATATGAAAGAGAAAATGAAAAACCTGGTCTTTCTTTGTTTCAGCTATTCTGCTCCTCTATAGGGCGTGACAAGGTGGGACAGAGGGATCATTTAAGAGCTTTACTTGTCCTCAAGCCCCACCCTAGCCCTAAAGTGTACATTTCTCAACAAGAGTCGGGTGTATTTAGGTGTTTACTTTTCTGCTCAGGGGGTGGTGGAAGTTATCCCTGAGAAGACTTTGGATGGGGAGGCTCAGGTGGGCACAGGCAAACTCTTCTAACTCTTTCCTGTAAGGCTGATGTGTTTCCTATGCACCACCCCATGCCTCCTTCTGAGATGGCACCCATTGAACACAATGTCTGCTCAGTGGAGAGGGGCTTGGTAGTGAGTGGGCTCTCAGTGCAAATAGCTTGTGACTCACCTAATACAACCACAACCAGTTTCCGACATTACAATGCACCCATCTTTGCACAACTTCATCCCCAAGCCCATCACCCAATATATGTTTGGGTCATAACCACTTCCTCAGGAGATGTTTACTATACTGATCAGCAGTTTGACCAATGTCTATCCTGAACATGCGTTTTTTTTCCCCCTCAAACTATTTGTACAAGGAGACGCCGAACGAGACCCAGTTGAAGTCTACTAGCCATCTTGGGCAGAGACAAAAATCTTAGATGTCTTTAGCAGTCCTGCAGCTGATCCAAGTATGGGAAGTAGTAGAAGACAGGAGATAGGAGAGGTGAGGAGGCAGGTGCCAGAAACAGAACTACTGTATCTTTAGTTATATATTTGGGAGAGTTACATTTTCCTATTACCCAGAAAAATACAGTTGGAGAAGAAGAAGAAGAAGAAGAAGAAGAAGAAGAAGAAGAAGAAGAAGAAGAAGAAGGAGAAGGAGAAGGAGAAGGAGAAGGAGAAGGAGAAGGAGAAGGAGAAGGAGAAGGAGAAGGAGAAGGAGAAGGAGAAGGAGGAGAAGGAGAAGGAGGAGAAGGAGAAGGAGGAGAAGGAGAAGGAGAAGAAAAAGAAGAAGAAGAAGAGAGAGTGCCCCAGCTCTCCTTTGGGATGAAATAGACAAGGCTGTGCAAGGCATTTGACCTCTGTAAGTCCTGAAGGCTTCAGCAGTGCTCACCCACATGGAGAACCTTAGAGGCTGGACATGGACAGGAAAGAAGGACCATGGTACACATTGTATCCAGTCTACAGTATTGGCTGTATATCTGTGGGTGAAATCTGAGCCTGGATCTGGGCCTCCTCCATGGGGGGGAGTGGGAAATAATAACTTAAAAGTAAAATGGAGTGATTTTTATGAGTAGCATTGACCACATAGTGTTTAACACCACCACCACTGCCACCACAGATCTATATGACATCTGCAATTATCTCTATTTTGTGGCCAAGGGAAGCCAGAGACATTATGTAACTTGATCAAGACCACAGAGTGGTTTGGTCCTTTGTGGACCTGTGCAGGGAGTCTCTGAAACCAAGGCTGATGCAGGTTAAGTATTTAGCTGCTCACTCACCATCCTTGTAGACTTTCCAAAGGGCCAGAGGACATCTGCTCTACGAAGCATAAGACAGAACACAACCTACTACTTAGGCAGCGATTTCTCATTACATATCTTAGCCACCCTCCTCCCCTCTTTTCTCTCTAAGAATCGTCCATTCTAAAAGTTGTTAGAGATCTTTTGGGTGGGGAGGGTGCTTATGTTAACTTTCCATGGAATACAAAAGTCACATGTTTTGGGCTGGAGAGATGGCTCAGAGGTTAAGAGCACCGACTGCTCTTCTAGAGGGCCTGAGTTCAATTCCCAGCAACCACATGGTGGCTCTCAACCATCTATAATGAGATCTAATGTCCTCTTCTGGCGTGCAGGTGTACATGCAGATGGAGCACTGTATACATAATAAATAAAATAAAATCTTAAAAAATTTAAAAAAAAAACACAAAAGTTACATGTTTCTTTCAGCATCCTGCAGTGCTGACAGCCATGTAGAACCAAACCAAAGGCTCTTCGTATCCTAGGGAATTTCACCACAGACCTTGGTCTCAGGCCATGGAGCTCCCTCAAACTCTTCCGAATACCACCCAGAGGTTGTGCTTTCAGGATTTTAAACTTTACCTTGTTTGCTTATGTATCTTAATAAGCAAGATTTTTTTCAAATGATGAGGGAAGGTAATTTATGTAAGGGCCATTTGTCTTCATTATTAATTTATTAAATGATCATTGCTGCTTCTCCCCTCCCCCTTTATATTTGTCATTGCTGGAGTGGTAATTGGTGTTTGAAGCCCATGCTGGCATGTCATCAAATGAGCCTGCTGTTCTGATCAAGTAAAGCAGCTTGGCAGTGGGGAGCCAGGGAAGCAGAGAGGAAGTTGTAGGACGCATGGGCCATGGTAGTGAGCTCCGCATTAAGGCAGGCACAGCTCACGGCTTCCAGGGTATCCAGAGTAAAGATAGCCCTGCTCTTCTGCACCATGGATAGAGGGTCTCTTTGGAATCTGTTGATGTCCTTAGACAAGCATGGGTTAAATCTAGACACCAGGATGGTGGGCTAGTACTTCTTTATAGTGTGTTAATTATTATCACCTCCAATGGCAATTAATAACAATTAGAGGTCTTGTAATAACATGAGCACTGCATGTAGCTGTTTTAAAAGCTGCAGGAAAGTAGGATGGATGGGTTTGGAATATCAGATCTGGGAGGATCAACGGTACTGTCTTAACATAAGAGTATGAAGGATGTTGCCAGGCTTTACAGGCTGAGTTGCACATGGTACAGTCAGCACCCTGTCTCTTAGGGCTAGGAAAAGGAATTAATAAACACTACTAGGTCCAGTTATGTCCACTGCTTTCAAGAAGAACCTTATGTATCCTAGATATTCAGGTAATGGTGTCTAGCTTGAAATGACAGCTTGGCTTTGCACTCAAAGGCATTTCCTTAAAAATGAGTGTCTCTCTCTCTCTCTCTCTCTCTCTCTCTCTCTCTCTCTCTCTCTCTCTCTGTATGTGTGTGTGTGTGTGTGTGTGTGTGTGCAGGTGTTTGTGGAGGCTGTTAGAGATCCCTGAAGCTAGAGTCACAGGCTGTTTTGAGCAACCCCATGTAAGTGCTAGAAACCAAACTCGAGTCCTCTGTAAGAACAGCAGGAGCTGGTAATTGATGAGCCATCTCTCCTGCCAACATACACACAGGGCACTCTCCAGCCCCACCCACATAATACACAGCTCACTCTCCAGCCCCGCCCACAGGTGTTCTTAACTTTATGCACAGCATTGTTGAACAAACCCAAACTTGGAAGAAATAGCATCATATAAAATAGAATTCCATTAGTTATGGTGATTTCTAGAGAGCTTCATTAATAAAATGTATACTTTAAATAGAGCCCTCTTAAATTAGAGCTAGGCTAGTCAAGAACTGCCATTCTGTAATGCATGCAGAAGCATTCCTACATAGACTACTAGGTACTATCCTTGGGAAAAAATATTTTTTGCTCCACATAAATGCCTATTTTTAAAAGGTTAAACATGTATTATAGCGTTTTCATTTTTTAAAGATTTATCTATCTTGGAAAATGACAGAGATATTGACAATCAAAATATAATGTGATACAAATGCATCTGTGTGATCATAGAATGTGAAATGTATCTCAGGCCAAAGCCCCTGAGGAACAGTTTTCCTCAAGAAGGCAGGTTTGAGACACTTCATGAAGTCTGGGTAAGCCTGGCTCTAAGAATCCTGTGTTTGTGAGAACTTTTTGCTCCTACTGTTTCCTCCCCTCCTCCTCAGCCTCCCCTCTCTCCTTTTTCTCTATTTCTATCCTTTGTCTTACATTCTCTTTATCTCTTTCCTTCCCCTCTAACCCCCCTCCATCTCTTCCTATTCATGGCTCTGCCCTTTCCCTCTGTGTTTAATTTCTTTTTCTCAGTTCAATTTCTCTGTTTTTCTTTTTGTCTTTCTCCCTCATTTCTTGAATCCCTTTTCCATGTCCTTTCTCTATCATCACATCCATTGGATTTACATTATATAGGAATGGATGTATTTCTTTAAAAAAAGTCTTGGGGTTCCTGTGGAACCAGAGTCTCATGGGAAAGAAAACTAGAGAATCAAGCACACCTGCTAAGAGATAGAAGTGTGGCAGTGGAGATTGGTCAGCTTCCAGAGGAGACAGGGCCAGCCTTGCCTTGAAAAGCAGAGGGAGGTGGAAAATCTGCATCTTCAAGTATACCTGAAGGGAGAAGAGGTGTTATCTAGGCAGAAGGAACTACAGGGAAAGTCACAGAGATAATCACCTAGCATAAAGGAGTTGGGATGCTGAAACAATTAAGCCAGAGGCTGCTGGATTGGAGGAACTGGCATAGAAGTCAGGGATGGGGAAGGGTGCCAGAAGAGGAGACAATATAGTCCTATTGTTTTACTTGGTTTAGTCCAGAATAGAACTCTACCGTTTCGATTTCATCACAAGTTTAAGAAATACAACTAAACTGCAATGCTGGGCCAGGGGGATTCCTCTCCTAAGTAGGGGCACTTACAGAAACATTGTCCTTCAGTATTGTAATTTTATGAAAGCAGTGACATTAAATACCAAATGCAGTATGCTAAATATTTAGAAGAAAAGACAGTAGTTGAATAGAGTATATGTTTATATAAAGCTCAGCATTCTATTTTTCACTCCTTTGCTTAAAGCAGTGAGAACTGTATGGCAGGACTGTTCTGGGCAAGTACTTCCTAGGGCAGTGTCCAGAAGGTTGTATCTGTGGAGAATCAAGGAGCCAGTGAAGAGTCCAAGGAAATGACAAGTGCTTTCTTGCCGCCCTGCAAATATGAGGGCTGCGAGATATTCGCTTTTTGTTGGCTGTGTTTTATGGATCATAAGCTCCGGTTGACCCAAATCTCTGCACCTATTATTTGTGAATGGCCTGTTTCACCACGGAAGAGGGTTGTGGTAGTTACATATGTAGGTATGAAGATCCAGCAGCTATGAAGGCCCTCTGAAGTATAGACGCTGAAGTGCAAGCTTGTTAGTGCGAGGACACAGCGGTGAGGGAAGCTGCCCCACACAGAGCCATGCAGGGGTGAGCAGTCAAGTTGAAAGGTTCCTTTTGCCATAGCGTCTCAGAAGTGAAGGATCAATGTATTAGTGCAGTTTTGAGGCAGGGAACACTAAGATCAAGGCGTGGCCAGCTTATGTGTAAGGGTGGGCTTCTTATTTACAGATGTCCATCTTTATAGTGTGTCCTCACTGGGTTGAAGGACCAGGCAGCTCTCTGGGCAGCTTCTGGAAGAGCACAGAACCCATCCACATGTCCCCCACCCACTCTTGTGATCTAACTGCTTCCAAATAACTTTGCCTTAAGAGATGAAGATTTCAACATATACATTTTTCATTTTTCTTTATTTTTATGTCCAAAATATAATCTTTGAGAGAACATAAACACTCAGACCACCATATCCTGTGAATGGATAATCGTAGACTTGAAGTTGCTTGGCTAACTGGTGCCTAAGTTAAGTATTCCTCTCTAGGTCCTTAAAGGTTGCATGCCTTAGTTGTTTTTTTTTCTTTGCTGTGACCACATACCAGGCAAGAAACAATTAAAGTAGGATGGGATATTTTGGTTTCCAGCTAAAGTGAGATACAGTCCTTCATGGCCAAGGAGGCACTGTAGTGGGAGCAGAAGGCACCAAGTCACATGATAGCTGCAGCCAGGAAGCAGAAAGCAAACAGAAAATGAGGCTGTGCTATAAGCCCTCAAGGCCCATGCCCAGTGACCCACTTTCTCCAGTGAGGCAATGTTCCACAATTTTTTCCAAACAGCACTTCTAAATGGGGGCCAAGTATTCTAACACAAGAGCCTACAGAGGATAGCTCACATTCAAATTACAAAAAAGGCTTTCCCAGATCAGATTAGCATTTGGCTCAGTAAAATAGAGGACTATACCCAGTACACATAGAAAGTATCCAAAGCTGTTATGGCCCTCAATAGCACAAGAAATAGAGGTCAGAAGAGTTCATCACTGACTGCTGATCCTTTGATCTTCCCCTGGCCTTGGCATCCTCATTCTTGGTCTTTGAGCTTTGACCGGGCCAAAGGTTCTTGGGTCTTTGGGTGTGAAAGCAAATAAGCCATAGTCAAGTACTCCCAGGGAAGGCTTTTATAACTCCCCTATGAATGCAGATATTCATAATCTCCTCTGCTCCATACACAGTGGTGATCTGAAAATAATGCCTGATTTGGAGGGAGATAATTTGTGACTAGGTTCCGAATCTGCCTAATGTATGCTTTGTATGACCTTGAGCAAGAACCCATCTCTTTGAGTTTCAGATTCCTCACTTGTACCAGGAGATAAAATAGCTTTTGCTTTGTCTACAACTTCAGGCATGTTTTAAGTTCAGTGTCAATATGCTGACAGGTAGGGGAGCATTTATAGAGTGTGTTGTGTCACACAAGTGTTAGCCATTAATTTTAGAGGTCAGGCAGAAGCCACAGTCAGGAGATAAAAAGGAGTGGGCAGCTCAGGGGCAGTCAGATATGTGGCAGCCACTGGGGCATCTGAGTAAGCACTTGGCCACTTTCCTGTGTAACTTGTGAGTGAAGTCATCTTTTCACTGTCCCATTTGTCACCCGTTCACTGCATGGACACTCAGTATTACTCAGTGCACTCAGAGGATACCAGAGTGAGTAACATAAAATCAAGCTCTCTAGAAATCTCATTGTCTACTGTGGGACAAACAGGCAAATCAAAACTCATTAAAAAAGCTAACATTATTTGGTCATATATGTCCTTTGTAATTGCCCCTCAGGTGTCTGTGTCTGTGTGTGTGTGTGTGTGTGTGTGTGTCTGTGTGTGTGCATGTGCATGCATGCATTCTGATGAGCACTATAGGGTCTGTGTTACTATGAAATGTCCTCTGTTGTGGCACTCATGTTTAAAGTCTGTGTTTCTTACTTGTTTTCCATATGTTATTGTTTGTTTGCTATTTTATCTGGCTTTTTTATCAAAGTTTACAACGTTTGATTCTTCTCATTTCCAGCTTTTACTATCTTTGTTCACTGTTTTTCAAGAATCTTTGTGCTTTGGAGAGTGTCGGTTTTCTCTCAAAGCAATAATTAAATCTACCACGAACACTGTGCAGACCATGGGCCTAATGCTGTTCTAAGCACTGAACGCATGTTAACTTAATTAGCAGTCTATTTGATCTCTCCTCCCTTGTCTCCTTGGCATTTTTCTACTTTTGCTGAGTTCTTACAGTCCTTTCAAATTTCAAATCTTTGATTAAAAGCATAAATGTATAAAATGCATAAAATTATATAAGTAATTAAATCTCAGATGCACTTACAATTCTTATAAGCAGTTCTCTGCTCTATATTACATGACACAAAAGTGACACATTTACTGTCAAATATTGTAGAAATTCTGAGCTTATTTAAGGAAAGATTATAGAGAATGCCAGAAACATACATTTCTTATAAATGGCCAGGAGCTATTTGTGCCCTGCCAGTATCAATATTTATAAACTGATGTGCATTCCCTGTGACCCCTGGCAGAGGCACTCAGATGAAAACTCTACTCCTTACACTAATGAGAGGAACACAAGAACATGTGTGCACGCTCCAACGCGCCATGGCAACGGGAAAGAGGGAAATGAGTGACAGGTGTCAAGAGACTACTGCTGAGAGGCTCGGGCCACCTAAGTGAGATGGGGAGAGGAGGTCTGGGACACGCCATATTTGTTTGCTATGCCTGCCATGAAGAAAGACCATAGGCTTTGTGGTTTTGTTACCAAAGTATATTTTCCTACAGAACTGAAGGTTGGTAGTCCACCTCAAGACCAAATTGTCAGGAGGGCTGGCTTTTTCTGAGGCCTTTCTCCTTGGCATGCCGACGGCCACTGTCATCTTGTTGTGCTTGTATTTGTCCTTCCTCATGTGTGCCCGCTCCAATGCTTCCTGCAGGGTCTAGATGTGCACCAGTCAGAAGAGCTCAGAGTTCACCCACATTGTTTAACTGCGACTTTGCAGATCAATGTCCAAATCCAGCCATGTTCATATACTGGAGTTAAGGCACCAGCATGAGTTTGGAGAAAATACAACTTAGGCCAGTACAGACATCCTTCAAATTCATCTCCAGTTCATCCCCTGGAAAGTCTCCTGAATTTTTCTAGGCAAAATCACCTGGGACACTCCCATGGAACACTGTCTTTACCTCTCTGTCACACAGAAATGGTATAATCTTTCTTCCCCCAAGTCTGCACAGATCACTTTCCGTGTCCCTCAGACAAGAAACCCATCAACTAGGAGGCTGCCTGGAGCACAGCAAATGGTTGACTAGTGAGGCAAAGATGGGCTATGCCAGAGCTCCTCCAGAGAAGCCAACTGAGCAACCACTTGGAGCCAAACAAACGGAATGCTGCAGAATGCTGCAGAATGCTGGCAGGTGGCTAAATTAACCAAGTGTAATCCTGGGATGAATGAGATCACCCACATCCACAAGAAGAGGATGAGGCAACAAGGTTACTGGTCACAGCAACAGCACTGGGACATGTTATAGTGGCCAGAGCCTTATAATAGGATCTGACAGTCCTGGTTCAAAGCCCTGTTGTCAGATGCTGGTTAGGTGGCTCAGCACAAGGCACTTACCTGCTCTGAATTGCGACTAACTATCTGCAAAGGAGGATTCTAGGAACTCTTCATTAGCTGTGCGTGTTAAAGCCACATGGGACGTCAGGTTTAGAGCTCACCAATAATGTAGCATACAGCAAGAGGTTGATTTACTATGGAAAGTTATACAATCAGCCACACGTCTTTTGAAATGCTGCCTACTAGTTTCAGGCTTTATCTCTCTGTATACTTCAAGGTCATTCCTCTATATTCAGAGGCCTGAATGGATTTGGAGACATGGATCTTGCCCACAGGGAAGTCTTCTAGATTTGCTGCAGCTCAGAGAAACTGTCACAGCACTACAAAGCTTGGATTCTTTTTTCTCTCTTGAAAAAAAATTACATTAGTGCCCCTTGGAGTTCAAATGAAATGCATTCCCATGATAATACTCAGAGCTTAATGTTCATAACATTTCAGAATAAAAAAATCAGTTCTGTATTTACTTTGTGCTTATTAAACAGAAAAAAGATGAAGGAAGCAAACAGAGGAAAGACAACCAAGATTATTTCTAATTTTCCAAGCTATCCCTTCCACCTGGATGCTATGATAATGGCATAGCAGAGTATGGGGGTGCAAAAGCTCGCCAAAAAGAGAGGAAAAGTCACTTAGTTTTGTCATCTGAATGTTTCATTAATAAGACAACAAACAGACAAAAGAGCCAATGTCATGGAAACTAATTCTGGGTTTCAATTGTCTTGAGCACAGCTTTGCAGTGCCTAAGGACACCTTAAGAGGTCATTGGCAATCTGTGTCAATTTTACAAGCCCTTGTCTCATTTGTTTTTGAGAATGACGGAAGAGGAAATTTTATAACCCACCTCAAGAGCTCATTCAGGTATTTGACAATCCTCACCTCAGGAAAACCGTCTCTTAGTGCTAACCTAAGTGATGATTTCTGCTGAGAAAAAAAAAATGAAGTCATTTATTTAACTTCAGGGTGGATATCTTAGGGATTTATATCTATAAAGGAAGAAAGTAACATATAAGCAAGAAATAGTAAAATTACTCTGTCCTCAGAATTCAAAGATTTGAGATCAAATCTCAATGTTGGTCCTTGCAAGATTTCTGCTCTTAAGTCAATTGTTTTATGTACCTTAGCACCATTTCCCATAGAAAAATGGGGCCCTGGACTCACACCACGCTGGGTCCTCCACTGAGTGAGAATGAGAGGTAATGACCAGGCTGTAGTATTACAATGTCCCCTGCTGTCTTTAAGTAGGTCATACTCATAGATTTGCTCTTGTAATTTAAAACATCTGAAATTTTAGCTAATATTTGTGAGCAAAGTCAATAATAAACTTTTTAAATGATGAAGAAAGACAAATTGACATGAAGTCTATACATCTTGGCATTCCCAGTGCTGTGGAGACCCATACTGCTCCCGTTGAATGAAAACTTATCACTCAAGTTCAAAGAATCTTTGAGAAAGTAGATTGTGACTATGGCAGCATGGAAACAAACACAAAAACCCTTGCCTCAGAGTCATAAGGATCCATGGTATAAATGAGATAACATGTATACATACTTTTAGAGTAGCTATGATAAAATCATACAAACAGCGAATAAGACACTGAGTATTGAAATGTGCCAGGACCAAAGAAGGGATGGTTAGAAGCCCAAAGTACCGAGGCCCAAAGAGTCTGGCATGGGCTGCTTGCTCCCCAGCTCCACTCACCAAGGCCCCAGGGTCTTGGTAGACTAAGCAGAATCAACACTCGAAGAGATCTGAATTATTTGTCAGGGAGGCATAGCAGAATGATGCCCAGCGTGATTTCATTGTGGAATTCTGAGGGGGAAGCCTGCAGCAAGTAGAATGTGATTGTGAGACATAAGTGATTTAGTGATGCCAGGGACTAACTATAGCTAAACTTAGAAAGCTGTATAAGGCTGTATAAGTAAATGGAGCCTCTAAAGGATGTCATGTGACAACACAAGGGTTATTATAGAGATGTTTATGGAAGCGCCGCATAGTTGTCTGTCGAATTGGTGCAAACTAACTCTTTTGGGACTTAACTTCCTCATCTTTAGGATGTTATCAAAATCAGAACATGATGAACTAACACAGGGCTTGAGAGGGGAACAAAGATTTATACATGCAGTAGATTTGGAGTAATACCTAAGACATGGTAAGCTCAGAAAGCTACATGTTTCTAAAACAATGCTATCTGGAGTATCACTGTTTTGAACTAAAGACCTTCCAAGCATACCCCAAAGGACAGAATCATAAAGTAGGAACTTGTAAGTTGTAGCATTGAGCTTTTATTTCAATTACATAAGCCTATCTATACAATATAAACTATCAATTGAAAATAATAATTATGAAATAGTAATACAAATGTAAAACTGTCCTAATAATATTAGATATATTACTAAAGCAAAATGTTACTTAAAAGCCATAAAATAACATCTCTTTGTGGCTGTTTCTGTGAACCTTGGAATGTATCTAGTTTAAGTAGGCTTTCTGTTAACACAGAAGCATTACCAGCCACAGCCAATGCGAGACTTCCATGTGCCCTTTGACCTTGGAGGGAAACTGGTAGTGACTGAGCATCTTGCAGGGAGTTGCAGCTGTGGTGCCTGGTGTGGGGAGGCAGTTGGATTCCACTAGTAAGTTTACGGAGTCACCCGGGGACTCCAGCACAGGGGAGAGAAGGCAGGGGAGGCTGTGGGAGGGCAGACTGCTATGAGGGTCAGGAAAATAAGGAAATCACAGGAGGTCAGTATGCTCACTCCCCAGTCAAAGGAAGCTAAGAGATAATGCCTGTAGTAAGTGAGTCAAGAAATAGTGGCACAAGTGTGGTGTTTAGAATCATGAGGTTACAGAGCAAAAGAAAGGGTTAAAAGAATGAGACCGTGGAGCTCAGTGTATGCGAGAGGTTGGGGATTTCCACTCCTCAACAGGAGCGGCAGTACTATTTGTTTCAAATGTAGTAAATAGATTTTTTAATAACAAGTTTAAAGCAAATAGAATGCACTCAATTAAACAGCAGTTCTTATTATGCTATATTAGATAAGACTAAAGATATGATCAAAACGGGAAAGGTTAGTAATGAGATTTTTCTTAAAGCAGATGGCAATTACCCATAAATGTGTCTTATCTGTATGCTCGACAGTTAGACATATTGTTGCCTGTACTCAACTCAAATCTGTGCGTGAAGTTACGTCAAGGTCTGGTTCCCAGCCAGGCTCTCTGCCTACTTGAATTGTAGCTGCAGCTAAAGAGAAGGGTTGAGAGCTTCAAATGGTGTCTGGCACCTGCAGGGCTGAGGAGAAGAGGGAAGGAAATAGCTGTCCCTTCTCCTGCGGCAGCGTTCTCAAACTTGATCATGCATGAGAATCTTCTGGGATCAAGTGAAAGCAGAGGGTGAGGCTCAACCTCTAGGTTCATATTGAGTGGGCCAAGAGTAGAGTGAGGGATGTTGGAGGTGTCCAAGGCCCATAGGTAATGTTGGTGATGCTAATCCTGGTCCAGGACCACACTTTGAAGATCACGAGCCTAATGCGGCAGAGATGCAGACAGTGAGGTCAGGCTGCAGACAATGAGGCATGCTGAAGGGAGAACGCTGAACCTAGCAAGGTAGTTTGGATGAGCTCTGTGCTGAGGGAAGAGGCCATGTGAGGAATCTATGGGTCCTATATATTTCCTCTGGTGGCACTGTAAAGCCTTTTAATAATCTCCCTCACTCAGCCAAACAATCTCTACTTTAAAGAAATGTCTGGTTACCACAATTCTAATAATAAGTGCCCAGAATAGGGTCCACTGATGAAGGTCTGAAAAATAGATTCAATTATCCCTCTCTATTCCTGAACTTAAGCAACATCATTAGAGGTCGGGGGACAGGCTGGGCAAAACATACATACATCTTTCCAGGTACCTTGGAAGAAAAAGAACAGTTACAAAGAAGCTGACTTAACCTGCAAGGGATTATATGATCTTCTGAAAATAATTACATCATGTAACATTTGTCAATATTTTTAATGGACACATCTATTTGCCTTGTCAGCCCAGACTTCCTGTTTCACAAGCATCTACTGAAATCAGAATACAAAATATTAAGGTTGTGCCAGGAATGCCACATCTTGAACTTCTGGGCTAACTTAGGCAGTTTGTGCCAGTAGAAAGTCTTAGGTTCAAGACTCAGCTCTTCTAGGGAGAAGAATGCTAGTCTGAGACACACAGACTTCTAGGTCAGCTAGGTATGACCTGAGACAATGACCTCTCAGAGTGCCAGTGATCTTATCTTTGAAATTAGAATAGGAATTTCCTATGAATTTACAGTGTCACAGCACCTGGCAGTGTGCTGGGAAAAAAATACAGGCTATAATCATAGATTAAAAACCAGCTCTTTGAAGTCAGATTAGCGTTCATATCTAGGCTACCACTCAGTTACAATTCCCTTGACCAAGCCACTGTACCATTTTAAGTAACGTTGTGTTAAAATGGGGATAATAATATATAATCGTTTAGGATTACTCTAAGGATTAAATAGAAACAAGTTTGCATATCCATTACTGACATTAAGCCCCCAGCAAATGAACTTATAACTATAACTATATATATATACATATACATATATGATACATCCCTTAGAAGATTTATTGTCCCCATCTATCAAATTATAATATGCATCTTGGTAGCTTTTTATTGTCCCAATAGCTATTTTATGTGTATCTGGGCATCAGCAAAATACTTGTAAACAAGAAAGGACTAAACCCCTACCCTTCCTGGAGCTCACTTTCACTCTTTACAATGAAATAAAGTACCTCGAATAATTTAACAAATGCATAATAGTAGATAAGAGAAATGGTTTAGAGACAACAAAGCTAGGTACATTGGACGAGCCTGGAGAGTGGTAGAGATGCTGCTTAATATATGATGGCCAAGGAGAAAACAGTTGGTACATGTCACTTAAGCATGCACCAGAAGGGCAGAGAGGTAAATCATGCATGTGTCCAGGTGGAGGCATGGTCAGTGCAGTATTCTAGGTGTGGGGGTGGGTTGGAAATGTACAAGGAGGTAGACTGAGCCCAGCTTGGCTGGAGCAACTAAGGGTGATGAGGACAGAGCTCTGTGGACCACAGAAAGATTTGTGCTGTTAGACCTAGGATATACATTCTTGTGATAAAATTAGACTACTATTTGCCATGACAATGATTTGTTCAACTAACAATTAGGTTGTATTACTTAATTATCCTAAATAAGCTGCAGTACCACTTTCAAGGAATTGGAAGTAATCCTTGAGTTATAATAGAGTTGGATGGGTATAATACCTGATATTAGAGTAGAAATACACACACACACACACACACACACACACACACACACACATCTATATAGTGTGTGTATGAAGAACAATCTTTGATTTCAATTCTATACCAATGTATCAGAATTACACTTATTTTGCACAAATACACAAAATCTATACCAATGAATTAAAAATAACCTTATTTGTGAGTAACAATTAAGGCCTTGAGTTGAGGAGTAGATTCCATGATCTACCTTTTTTTCTATCCTCCCTCTGAATTTCTATATTCACCTTTCTTTTCAGCTCCTATTTCCTTACCTATGAAAGAAAGATAAAGGAAAAGAGAGTTGTCCCTGAGACCAACCTAGTTTTCTCTTTGTATAAGACCAATAGTAACTTATAACCAACTCCCGAAGAAAATAAGCATCTATAGACCAAGAGAGCAAACAGAAACCTACCCAACTCCCCTTAGAGGAAATGGGAAGTCATTCTCCTAAGGTTTCTTCAGGCTGATTTAGGGTGAATAATACCTTTGAAGGAGCCCAAAAAGAATTGGGGAAAATGATTAAACAAGCCAAGGATGGCATTTGTGGTCCATTTTCTAAATGTTGAGAAATTCCAGGCTTAGTAGAAGCCCTGTGTGGGACAGTCTGAAATGCTGGACCAATTGGGATCAGAAGCGTTCTACAATGCTGTGTCTAACAGATAGATATGATTCTATAGGTATATAAGGTAAAATAGTTAAATAAGGTCTTCAAAAGCCTCAGAGACCTAAAGATTCTTTGACACCAAGTCAAGTTAACTCCTGGCAACACCCAGCCTACCTCAAAGATGATGAAATCAAAGAACCTCCTTATGGAGTTGGCATCAAGTGTGGCAAAGCAGCCATTAGGCAAAATGTCCTCATTTCTGCCACAGACAGAATTCTGCCTAAAAATGGGCAAGCTTGGATGCAGGCAGAGTTGACGGCCAAACTCTGCCAAGACAGGGTAAGCAAGTCCTTAATAGTTCCTGCCTCGCAAATATGTTTACCAGATATATTGGGCTAGAAGGCTGAAGATGATGTGCCATTGTTATAAAGAGTGTTGGGTAACTGTTCAGGCAGTAAACTGGCTCAGTCATTTCTTTATTTTGGAAGGGGCTAACCTGCACTTCCAGTTTACTCAGGTAATTAAGTTTTATTTTTTTCTCAAGTCTCTGATGGGGTTGTAGACCAGATAGTTTAGTCTTACAATTAAGCTTAGTTGGTTAGGGGTGGCTAGGGGTTAAGATGTATTTAGATCAAGATGTGTTTAGAACCTGATTGTCTCATGGTTCTTCCTGCTGCATGTAGTTTATTTTATTCATGTGTAATAATATAAATGTAAAAAATTTAAAAAGTAAAAAAAAAAAAAAAAGAATTTGTGCTGAATCATGTCCTCCTACAAGCTGTTTTATAATAGATTTAATTTTTTTAAAGTTTTGTTTATGTGTGTGTCCATCTGTGTACGTGTTTGTGTGTGCATATGTCTGTCTGTCTGTGTCTATGTGCCTGTATGTGGGTACCCACAGAGGCCAGAAGAGGATATTGTAATTTTAGGCAGTTGCTATCTGCCATATGTGGGTGCTGGGAACAAATGGAGTCCTCTGAAAGAGTAGGGAGCACTTTCTAACCTCTGAGCTGACTCTCCCAAATGCTTATGTAGCAGTTCCAACATCCAATATGGTAGTTTTTAGTTATAGATGCCTAGGAAAGCAATGGTTAAGTGAGGCTATAAGGTGGCATTGTGAGGCCATAGAATTGATGTCTAAGAAAAGGACTGGAGATCAGAGCATGTTTATTCTCTTTCAAAGTCTGAAAAGAGGAAACATCATGTGAGGACACCGTGAGGTGGCTTCTGGCTATAAGTCAGCCAAGGAAGACACTTTGAACTTGTTTCCAGATGGTAATGTGTTTTCAGAGAGACTGGGAAGCACATTTGGAAGATATTTTGATTTTGTGTTTAAAATATGGGATGAGGTTGAAATCTAAGCAATCGTTGGCTATTGTTATAATGCAGACAAGACATGATGTAATGAGGCGCTAGTGGAGTGATGAGATGTGATGAGAATTTCTGAATGTAACTCAAAGGGAGAGTGGACACAGTGTGTGTGGGGTGAGATACATAGTGTGACAAGAGGATGACCACTAAAAGGCTCTGCAATGCACCTGGAAAACTGGGGTTGCCATTCACTAAGATGAGCAAGTTGTAGAAAGCCGCACTGGAGTAGGTAATCATAAGTTTGGTTTTGGATTTTTGAAAGTTGAGCTGCCAGCAGATATGCAGTAAAGATGCTTGAGGATGCAAGTGGAGTCCTGAGTTCAGTAAGTATGGACAGAAAAATGTGGAACTCATTGGCATGTCATCAGCAATTGTATAGGGCGATCAGATTTACATGGGATGAAAAGCTGCCTATCTGAAAGAACATGAATAAATCAACTGAAGTCTCTGCATATCTCCCACAGCCAGTTTCTTTATAGCACTCCCACGTATAGTCTTTCTCCCTCTTTCCTCTTTGTGCTTTACTAATAATACACTTTGCCATTTTAAATTGAGAGAGAGGAGACACCATCTGTCAACATTTGCATATATTTTACTCTTTCCATAGCATATTACCAGGGCTATCCCATTTGCCAAATCTATTGATAGACTCACTTATCAGATATTCTACACTCCACTATGTGTTGAGTACTGTGTTAATGACTGGGAAAACAATAGAAAAGATGCATTTCCCAGTTTCAGAGAGCCATGCATAATGATAAAGACACACATATGTAAATGGAGTCATGTCACCTCAGAGGATAGGGCCTAATCCATCCTGCTTGAGCCATCAAACTCCTCAAAGAGCAAATGCCATCTGAGTCTAAGAGGTGAGGTGTTGGTAGATGAGATGTGCAAAGGCAGCTGAGATCCAGCACAGAGTGAAAGAGCATCTTGATGGGTAAACTGGGATATTGGACAGGCTGCTGACTGGGTTAACAGGGAATAAAGGATTCACAAGGACGTGATGCTGGGACCAAGACAAGGGCATTGGTATATATAGGTCTTCAAAATCATCATAAGGACCAAGAGTGAATTCTGTCTTGGTGAGGGGAGTCAGGTGGAAAGGATCAATGAGTGATCTTGTTAGAGGGGATATTTATAGTAGGTGTGACCTTGTTAGAGTAGGTGTGGCCTTGTTGGAATAAGTGTGTCACTGGGAAGTAGGCTTTGAGGTTTCAGATGCTCAAGGCAGGCCCAGTGTCATTTGCTTTGTTTGTTTCTTTGTTTGTTTTGTTTTTTTGAGACAGGGTTTCTCTGTGCAGCCATGACTGTCCTGGACTCACTTTGTAGACCAGGCTGACCTCGAACTCACAGTGATCCACCTGCCTCTGCCTCCCAAGTGCTGGGATTAAAGATGTGAACCACCACCGCCCGGCTTCATTTGCTCTTCCTGTTGCCTGCAGATCCTGATGTAGAACTCTTGGTTGCCTCTCCAACACCGTGACTTAAAAATAAAGACAAAACTCCAGAAATGAGGGTGGGTCAACCCTCATCAATAACCCACTTATTTAATAGGTTATTATTCAGTCACTTAGAATGCTTGTTGTTGAGATATTCTGTAAGACTGATAAATGCTTAGAAGGGAAATGAACCAGAACTTATATTCACATGCCCATCTGATGAAACTCATATAAGACAGAACACTGTAAAAATTAAATGAAGTGTTATGATCACTTCTTGTTTTGTAGCTAGTCTCTAAGCTCTGTGTACTACGTTTTATTTAAAAATAGAATGTATAGATTCACAGTCACAGAGGTTCTTATACAGTCATGTTTTGTTTCTTTTCCTTAATAAAAACAATAATTCATGTGTGATATCTTCATTCGAGATAAATATCAGTGTGTCCACATATGTCTTTGTAGAAAGTGTGCCTTTTAGGTGTAGCTGGGTGAGGAACAGCAGGCTGCATAGCTGAGGGCTGTGGAGAAGCATGCCTTTTGAGATGGCATACAGGCTATCCTGAGGACGCACAACGCTCTATAGTCAGCACACAGATCTTCCTGCTCCTGATGCCCTTTTGGGCGATCCAGTGCAAATGCTGTCCTCTTTAAAGCTCAGCTCAGCATTAACATGGGCTCAGAAATCTGCAGAGCTGGTGTAGCAATGTAGGCTTTCTGGGAATGGATGATCTTCAGTGGCATGTACCATGTGTCTCCTGTCCTGCATATGCTCCATCTCAGGCTTAGCAGACAGTGTGGTGAAGCATGGGCAGGGAGAAAGAGGAGCCTATGGGTAGAAGGGGCGATCCAGAAGCAGGTCTCATGAGCCAGAGACTCAGTTTTGTATCATTTGTTGTGTGATGGAAGTTACTTCTCCATTGGAAGACTTGAATTCTGCCAAAGGAAGCTGAGGTTTATCATCTCTGACATTGTTCTGTATCCCAGATGGCAAATGATGTAATGTAGCTCTATTGCATTTCATATCCTACTGTATTATACTAACTTTTATTTCAGAGCCATTTATTTACCACCAAGTACTTTCACATAGATGGTGAAACAAGCCTCTTAATTTCCATTATTCCTGTGTTTTCAAGGATAAGTGAGCAGGAGGAGGATGACCTGTGATGCAGATACACCCAGCTAAGAACTGTCAAAGGGAACCTAAAGTCAGGGTTGTAGCTCCAAAGCTTTTTCCGCTCCAAGGGCTCACTGTCCTCACTGTTAGCCTATGCCCCTGTTCTAATCAATCCATGCTTAGGATGAAATGACTCAGGGACAATATCAGTAGAGTTAAATGCATCCAGCACCAAGGGCTCACTAACAGAGAATAATAGCTATTTACACTAATTGTTATTCATCCTAATTTTGTGAGCCATCGGGGAACATTCCCTTTGGTGGGAAACCCTGCGCTAGTGCCCCCAGCTAAGAGACACTGATAAATAGAGACACCAACATTAGTGCAACACTCTGGCCTCAGGCTAAACGCATGTGGTGGGTGAAAGGATAAGAGTGGAGTGCAAAGGATGGGGTCGTGGCAGAGAAGGCTGGTTCCTCATTGGAGAGCAACCCAGGCTGGTTCCTCATTGGAGAGCAACCCGAAGTGTTTTCTGTTTCACTCAACTTACAAGGCTCTTCTTTTTACCTGTCATGATCTTATAATTGATTTCCACTGAGCTCCTGAATGCTCCTGGATAAATTCCCAAGTTTATTCCTTTAGTTTTTTCCTCTAGCTTTCTTCCTGTGGTTCAGGCCACCTAGCATAATCTCTAAGTAATACTTTGGTCCAACTTGTCTACTCTATGATAAGAACATACTCTCTGCATCTCTGACTACTAGTGACCAACACCATCCCACCCCCTGGCTTCAGCGCTCTCATCACTTATCCTCTTCGTCTTCCTTCCCAGAAATCTTCAGAGTCTATTTTCCCAATAACAGGCTCTGAAGCTCAAAGGAAGAGTGGAAAGGGCTAGGGAGACGGCTCAGCATTTAAGGGCACTGGCTGATCTTCCAGAGGATCTGGATTCAACTCCCAGCACCTGCATGGCAGCTCACAACTGTCTGTAACTCCAAGAAATCTCTCTCTCTCTCTCTCTCTCTCTCTCTCTCTCTCTCTCTCTCTCT
>OU015754.1:41659916-41733308 GCA_907169655.1 Acomys percivali | reverse complement strand
ATTACAGCTTTCTTGTGTGTTTAGGGTGGTTTACCATTTTTCAGTGCATGAGGAACTCAGTGATTTAGAAGAAAATAGTTCTGAGAGCTAATTACTGCAAATGAAAATGCAGAAGAAAAAATAGTCCTCAGATTTTCATCTCAGTATTTGGTGAGATACAAAGAGTGGAGTTAGCTAGCCTAGTGCACACACCTCAGAATGGTACATGCCACACATAACTGGCAAGGAAGATCCTTAAAGGACTTTAGCAGATGAACTTGTGGGGACATATGTTTTGTTTAATAGGACAAACACAAGCCAAGGTGTGCGGTATACAAAGCATAAGAATTTTCCCTTCATATTAAAAGTTTATTACAAATCCATTGAGCAGCCTGGAATTTGTGGGACGAAAAAAGCAAGTGAAGGGAAAATCATTACACAGAAAAATATTAAAAATTTGTCCATGATTGTAAGTTAGCCCTTAGATGAAATACCAAAGTATTAGGAAGAACTAAGATTCCAAAGTTGACATAGGTGAGCTTCAATTATTTAAGGCAATATGTAAATTTTAATATAGAAGTTGTATTCTTTTGACTTGAAAAAGTTGATCAAATGTATATTTATCAATGAGATTTTGTTTGGACTAGAAACAAAATAAAGATATTCATTAAAATTTCAAAAAAAAAGTGAAGAATGAGGGAAAATTCAAACCTATGTAGTATGGAGTAGATTTTTAGAGTTTGTAGGAGTTAGGTCTGTGAAAACCTTCAACCCAAGGACATTAAAATATTTGGAAGTTAATGTCCCTTATAAAATATGGCATAGTTAAAAAAATATATCCCTTACACTCTTCACACTCATGCTTTAAATATTACTCTGTGCTCTGTATTATTTATGATAACCCAAATAAAGCAATTGTTTATAATACAGTATTTAGTGAAAAAAGCAAGAAAAGTTTGAATATGTTCAATACAGATGCAACTTTTCCAAGTGTTTTCAGTATGTTATAGACTAAATGCACAGATGCAGCCTCTGGGGATGTGAAGACTCATCTTCACCTTGTAAAGTGACTTGGTAAAGAGATGTGGCTCAGTGCTTAAGGGCACGGGCTGCTCTTGTAGAGGAGCCAGGTTTTGAGTCCCTGCACCTACATGGTGACTCACATGTGTCTAGCTCCAGCTCCAGGTGACACAATATCTTCTGGCTCTGCAGGCACTAGGCACGTACATGGTGCATACACATATATGCAGGCAAAATATCCATATACATAAAAAATTCTAAGATGCTTCCTGTTCCCCAGGGGATGCACACATTTCTATATAGGAGGATTGCTAGCACTCTTTACTTACTAGAAGCCCATTTGCTAGCCTGCAGGTGCCTATTTTGACATTGCTTGCCGAAGTAACATCAGGTCATATGCCAATCAGAGGCCGTGGAACACTTCCTTATGTTTCTGGCTCTCTGAGATGTTCGGTCCATTTTCTAGGTCTTTCCTCTGCTCTATTCTTAATCCTTTGTTCAACCTTATATACAATCCCTCCCTCTCAACCCAATCTTCTCTTACCAATCCTGGGTGTCTCTTACATCTAATTAATTTTCTCCTCAACACTAAAAATAAAAGTTCTCAGCCAAGGGTGGTGGCACACATCTTTAAGCCAGCACTCAGGAGGCAGAGGCAGGTGGATCACTGTGAGTTCGAGACCAGCCTGGTCTACAAAGTGAGTCCAGGACAGCCAAGGTTACATAGAGAAACCCTGTCTCGAAAAACCAAAAAAATAGAAAATAAAAACAAAAGTCCTCATGTTACAACTCCACCTGTTGCCTAGAGGTAGCATTTAGTTTTTCACATATGGCCAATTAATCGTGTCCATGGCTTCCTTCATTTTGAATGTCCACCTCTGGGAAGTGAGGTGTTATGAGCATCAGCTATTAAAATGTCACTGGAGAGTAATTCTTCTAAGCATCCCTTTCCCATTTCATTTTGTCCTGGATGTTGACATAATATCAATGTATTATAGACTTCCCCCTTGAGAGTCTTCATGATTCAATAACACACACCACCACCAGGCATTTTATGAGGACCTACTGTGGGCTAGAAATTGTGAATATTATTTATTTGATGGTTGAGCTAGGAAGAGAAGAGACAACTCTTGGCCATTGTTCAATGATAAATGTGTATAGAGAATAGGATGAAATGTGTCCATGAAGGCAATTTTAACTATGGCCTTAACCTCTCCAGATCTTTATCTAGGAGCCATGCACCTGGTAGTGACTGAGATTTCTCTACCAGGTATGTGTGTGTGAACACAATTGGTTGTTTATATCATGCATCAAGATAATCCCCGAATCTCCTTTTCTGCTTGTCTGAGAGGGCAGCCCTTCTCTCAGAGAGAACAGCTCTGCAGCTCTTTCAGGAAGGCGCCACTGACGTATATTTAATTGTATGCCTTGGCTGTGCCACTTTTTAAGGTTATTCATTATAGCACATGTTTCCTATTTTTAGTAGACAGCTTTATGATAGGCTTATTTGTCATGACTATTTTTCTGCTTTTTTGATATGGGAGAGAATCTTGTATATTCATCTTTACATATAGAGCCATTTATAAAGGAACTACTATGCATTCAATTATTTCAACTATTTGAAGAAGGATTTTAGGGGAAATTAACTATAATAGACACTGAATAGTATAAGAATTTGGGCTACTACCATTCAAGGTATTTACTTAAAGAAATGTAAGTTTCCATTACATTACCTGCCTGCCTTCAAAATATACTAAAAAGAGATAGATGAAATACCAGCATAATACTGTATAAAAATAGTCAACTAGGCCAAAGAAACATAGTAGAGCACATGGAAAAAACATATGTTTTTCTACAAAGGCACCAACACCAACAACAGTATTGAGTAAAAGACAGTTTCTCCATAAATGGTTCTAGGTGAAGTAGATGACTTCATGAATAAAACTAGACCCCAGTTTCTCACTATATACATTTATCAACTAAAATGGATTAAAAATGTAAATATGAGAGCAAATTATAAAACTACTAGAAGGAAATATAGGAGAAATACTTCATTACATTGGTATGGACAACTTTAAATTTTTTTCCTTAATTTTTGAAATTATAATATAATTACATAATTTCTCACTTCTCTTTTCTCCTTTACAACTTTTAAAAATAAGACCCCAAAGCACAGGCAGCAAAAGAAAGAATAAGTGAGTTCTAACCAAACTGAAAAAGTTTGGTCCAAGAAAAGAAATTAATCAATAGAATCAATAGAGACAACTTATAGGATAAGAGAAGATATTTATAAGCTATGCACATGACAGGAAATTAGTATTAGAATATATAAAGAAACTGAAAACTTAGTAAAGAACAACAAAGACTTCATGAAAAATGTGCAAAGGACTTGAATTGAAATTGAAACATCACTCAAAAAAGAAGAGAGAATGGAAATTGGTGGGCAGGGGATAGGGGGCATCTCTGGGACAGGGGAGATTTCCAGGAGTCTATTGAGGTGACCCTAGCTGAGATTCCTAACAGCTGGAGGGAATAGAGAACCCAAAGTCAATACCTCCTGTAGCCAATGGAGGGACTTCCAATGGAGGGAGAAGGATACCAACCCATCCGTAAAACCTTTGACCAAAAATTAGTCTTGCCTACAAGAAGTATAGGGATAAAGATGGGGCAGACATTGAGGGAATGGCAAACTAATGATTGGTCCAACTTGAGACCCAACTCCTGGCACTGTAAATGATACTCTGCTAAGCTTGCAGATAGGAGCTTAGCACAGCTGTCTTCTGAGAGGCTTCATCCAGCAGCTGGTGGGAAAAGATGCAGGGACCCATAGCCAAACAATAGGCCTAGCTCAGGAAGTCTTCTGGAACAGTGGGAGGAAGGGATTACGGGAGCTGGAGCAGTCAAGGACACCACAAGAAGATTTACAAAATAAGCAGACCCAGTCCCTCGGGGGCTCAAAGAGACCGAACCACCAACCAAAGAGCTTGCATGGGCTGGACCTAGACCAAGACATGCAGCATGGTCCTCATGTGGGTCCCCTAACCATGAGATTAGGGGCTGCCTCTGACACCGGTCTGCTTTTGGATCCCTTTCCTGTATCTGGGATTCCAGGTCTGGCTTCAGTGGGAGAGGCTGTGCTTGGACTTCCTGAGACTTGATGCATCAGGGTAGGTTGGTACTCATGGAGGTGGGTAGGCTTACCCTCTCTGAGAAAAGGGGAGGAGGAAGTAGAGGGAGTGGGAAGAGTGGGGCATGAGGGTGGGAATGGGAGGAGAGGAGGGAGGGGGCAGCTATCAGGCTGGAAAAGAAAAAAAAAAAAGGACATAGAGGTTTAGAGTTTGGCTTAGTTGGCAAAGCACTTGCCTAGGATGTACCAAGTCCTGGGTTCGCTTATCCTTGCCCTGTAGCTACATGAAGAAGTGAGTTCTGCTACTCTGTGGCATAGTGTGATTACAGCTAACATTATTATAGAGGTTCAAAATTACTAGAAAGGATGACTTTAAATGTTCTTATGGCAAGGAAAATAAAATCTTCAAAATTATGGATATACTAAATACATTGATTTGATTCCTCTACAATGTATAGATTAATCAAAGTATTACAGTGTACCCCACATGCATTTATAATTATGTCTCAGTTAAAATCAAAGATAGTTTTAATAAAACAATTGTCCTGATTTGCTAATTTAAGGACTTCTAAAGTCCAGATTTCTTATTGACAGTATTGGGTACTGAACATATAGAGCCACACATCCCTAGGAAAGTCTTGTCCCACTGAGTTAGATCCTCAGGCTGCTGGCTACTTTCCATTTTGGGACAGAATCACACTGAGTTGTCCAGGCTGGCCTTGAACTCATTCTGTAGCCTAGCTATGTCTTAATCAGGGGCTATACTGTCTTATCTTCTCAGGCAGCTAAGTAGCTGGGGTTACAGGCCTGTGCCACCAGGCTAAGCCAAACTCACCTTTTGGTCACAGTCAGCATTTCTGTAACTCAAACATGAATTTCCCTGAGCCTGTAGAGACAGACTGAGACTGTAGGGCCTCCAGAACTTGTTAGAGCTGTTTCATCTGAGGATAGGCAGGTCTGGGTGAGTGTGCCCATTTCACACCTGGTGTGCTCTGAGGCTTAATGAACAACGCAGTCTGCTTTCTGGGGTAGCAGGATCCAGTTCCTGTCTTTCGCATCTGACTCTGTGGTTTCCCCTGCTCCTACCCTAGGCCATATAAACATGCAGAATCAGGGTATTATCTTCCAAAGATGCAGAAAGTTTCAGGAGGAGAGCAGTCTGCTGACATGGAATAGCAGAAAGGCGTCTGCAGTATCGTACACGTGGGGTTAATTTTATTAAGGGCTTTATCCTAAAGTTTATCGGGCAGGAAACAGACTGTAAATGGATGGAATTGTGAAAAGGTTTAGGATGGAGAAAGGAGAACATTAAGGAGACTGTGGAGTGTATCTTAGCCTGAAAAACATCTTTAGATTAAAAGCTTAATTCTTACTTGCAATAACATAGAAACATAATAGTCTGCACTATGAAGCAAAGAATTCTCCATTATGACAGCCATGGCTATCTGTATCAGTGTGGGGTCAACCAGAGACACAGAAACAAACATTAGTAGATCAGGTATATATGTGCTTGTATGTATTCATACACACCCACACCCACACCCACACCCACACCCACACACACACACACACATTTATATATGTCCTAGTGATTGGCTCTGCTTTTCACACACATTAATATGTATGTAAGTATATATTTAATTAATGCATATGCATTATTTATTTAGTCAACATGATGCAGTTATAGGAGCAGGTTAAGGTCTGTGGCCTCACATCCAGTACTAGACCTGGAAGTCTGCTCAGCAGGTCATTATAAAGGCAGATGGTTACAGAGGAGAGATCAGAATAGTAGAGAACCCTGAAGAATAAGCAGAGGCCTCCAAGAACTTACTGGAATGTTGATGTTGATCACTTCTCAGCCTGTGGGTGTGGGTGACATGTAGAAGCCAGGGCCTCTGGTCAAGACATTAGGTACCGCAAGGTCATTCGGGGATTGAACATTATCCAAAGGCTCATGTCTCAAATGCTTGGTCCCCAAGGTAGAGTTAGTGAGAGTTGGTGAAACCTTTAAGAAGTGGGGCCTAATGAGATATTCTGGGTCACTAGGAAACAGGCCCTTGAAGGTGCTTATGGGAACATGGTTTCTTCTTCCTCTCCTTTGCTTCTAGACAATCAGGTAAGCATATTTGCTCTGTCATGCTTCTGTCACAATGTGCTGCCTCATCACAGGTCCAGAGCAACATGGCTGACCAACCACAGCCTGGGACCATCACGCCTGGGTGCCGAGGCAAACCTTCTTCTTCAGTCAGTTGACTCTTTTAGTTCAAGTTGACTAAACAACACATGAGAGGAGATGGGGAAGTTGGGATCGAAACGGAGTGAAGAGCAGTTCCAGGTCCCAGTGCTGCCCCAGGCCAGGAGGCTGAGCTCTGTCCAGCAGCAGGTCTGGAACAAAAGGGCTGGAATTCTCTACCTCCAAGTCTCTCATGCCATCCTGTGGCCACATACAAGAGCCTGTGTCCCATGGACCATCATTAAAATTAGCCATGTTGGCATATAAAGCTCCCATACTATCAGGGAAGGATGCCGCAGTTGGAGAGTTGACTTGGCTGAAGAAACCTTAGAAATCTGAGTGGCCAGTATCCCAGTCACTATAGTAAAGGAGGACTTTCAGGACACCCATGCACCAGCTCCTCACATTTTCTAAGACCAGCTACAGCATAAGAATATATCTCCACAGCATCTTCCTTGTTACCAAACAATCAATATATTTGTATTTTAAAGGTTTCTATTGGGAATGTATCATTTTAAGCAACAATAAGTACATAATGTATCAGCCCTCTTGACCTACATTATTGTTGGAGTCTTCCAATAGTCCCGCCTGGGCTGGACGTTTATCTGTCTCCTGAGTTTGGCTGTTATAAAAGTTGAATTTCAAAGAGATTGATTTACTCAATGTCAAGTAGCTGTTACGGGCTGGAGTAGATAGATATCTGAATCTCAGACATTCAGTTTCGGAAGGCAATCCCATCATTGCCAACAAACATAACAAAGAAAGGGAATGGCCACATTGCTCAGAATCCTCTTTAAACTTCTACAGCAGAGCTGTCTGCTATTTAGACTATCGGTTTCCTTTTAAGTTGGTAAATGTGTGACTCTATGTCAAGAAAGAGGAAACACAGACATATAGAGAGAGTCTGAGAAAATAAAAAGAAATAGGTAAATAGGAGGCACCAAAGGGATGAGTTAAAGAAGGGAAGGGAAACAAAGGAAAGGCAGAGTAGCAGGGAAGCATTTCCTGTCTTGGGAATGAGAGACGAATCAGTGGTTAAGAGCCCTTGCTTCTCTTATAGAGGACCTGAATTAAGTTTATAACACTCCTGCCAGACGGCGCACAAGCACTTGTAATCCCAGTTCCAGGGCATTTGACACCATCTTATGGCCTTCATGGGCAGTACATGAACATATGTGATACACATACTCACATGGACACACATGCATACATGTAAATAAGCATAAATCTTAAAATATATTTCCTGCCTGGATGCTATTTCCCTATCCAAGCAGGAAGGCATAACAGCTCACCTCTGATGTCTGTAAATGAATATAAAAGTGGCAAAAATCAAATTAACATGATAAATAGTCAACAGATCAGTTGTGACAATTAAAGACTTTCCAAGGTAACCCAAAAAGCTAAAAATAGCACCAAGAAAATGGAATACTGGCTTCACTAGCTTTCCAGCATGCAGCTGGTCTTCCTTTGGTCCCTACAAGGGCAGCAAATAGGACAGGCAGGCAGCCCATTATGGGAGCCTTTGACCATCATCGAGTGTATCCTGGTGCACAACGCTCCAGTTAGTGACAGATCTCTTGCTTGTGGCCCATTGTTGCTGTGAGCAGGTGACCTTCTAAAATGTCTGCTTTAAATTCCTTCTCATCCAGCACAGGGCTGCCCCGCCTCTGAGGATGAGCTCAAATACCACCCTTCCTCTCAGCACACTTCCAAGCACCGCTTTCCAGGGCTTGCTCCCATTTGCTGTACCCTGTAATCAATTGTTTACTCAATGAGCTTTGAGTGGATGAATTGTGCCCACAGCTTTTCTCCTTCACCTTACTGCCACTACAAGTGCCTGGGGTCAGGGTGGGGCAGTGTAAGGCTTAGAGGTACTGCATTTGTCTCTCATGCTGTATGTGTCCCTCTTGCTGGATGGATTTTCTTCTTTTCAAATGAAGCTCAGTGATCTCCTTTCCTTCCAGCCCTACACACTTTACTCAACTGCCATCTCTTCCCAGGTGCAAGCAACCTTTGAAACATCTTCTCCATCACCGTTCGTAGAACCCGGCTTCATAGCAGTGTACCCTCCCACACCATCTCTACTTCAAAGAAACAGGCTGGCAGCAGCTGTAGAAGCAGTGTCCTCAAGGCTTGCCCCCGGATGTGGATATCCAGGGCTCCAACCTCCTTCAATGCCCTGATCCATACACACCCAAAGAAAGTCCTCGGAGCAACTTCTGTTCCTGCTACTTTAGCCTGTCTGCCCACCATTCCTAACTAAATAGACCAGGAAAACACTGCCAAGCCTCTTAACCTTGGCCCAAGAGGGAACACAGACCACTTAGTTACCTCAATGTTTAAAAGCTAAGACTTTAAAATAGGACAGTAAGGACACCACATGTGTATGATATATCTATCCTTCGATGCTATTTTGGGGTAAATTGATCTTCTCTGAAATCACAGAAGATAGATATTCTTCTTCTCACTTTATAAGTGACCCAATAGAGGCTTAGAGGACTAGGATGACACATGGGGGCCACAGACACTTATTGGCAAAGTTTAAAATGATCCTTTGACTTCCTGAGCACAGGCAGGGCCCACCACTGAAAAGCTTCTAGCCCACCAGGACTTACTGCTGTTAAACTCTGAGGTCATTATACAGATATTTTTCAACTTCCGTCTATAGCTGCAAAGCTTCTGAGAGATTTATTAGACAAGCAAGCTAGAAAAGATGTCTGTTTCTGGAAGCGACTGCTCCCTAGTCTTCCCTACAAAGCCTTAATTTGTCTTTCCAAATGCAGTCCACCCCAGAGAATAGCTTTGTGGATGAAAAGGCAACAATAAAAGATCAAATTCAGGCCAGTTTTGGGTGGCCACCTCTTCCACCCACTGTGGTGAATTACAGGCTTCCTTCAGGCCTGCCGGATGCAGAGCTGTAAGCTCAGCTGAGTACCCTGGGCAGCCCACAGGGCTGAGAGAGTTCTCTAGCTATAACGGCATTTCTCATTTAACTCCTCTCATTAGAGGAGGCTGGGGCACAAGTCAGCTGAACGTGTCAATAAGTCATGGAGGATGCACAAAAATTGACAGCCGAGGAATCCCAGCCCCCTCCTTCTTGGCTGTAGAGACTAGAAGGAAAAAGTTCTCAGCCTTCTTGCTGGGTCACTTAAATGACTACTGGCATTTGAGTCCCTTGGAGTAATTAATTTTTTTTCTGTCTTCAGCAGCACCTCATATCTTTAATGATTCCCTTTCACAAGCCCCACATCCTTTGGCCTCCCAGTTCCCTCTCCAGTCCCTTGTTCCCCAAGGTCCCATAGCAAATAGCTCCTGCTTCTATTTGCCTTGCAAACTCACATAAACTGGAAATGATAAATACATCATCTGGGCTTTTTAACAGACCATTGTTTAATTTTCTATGCTTGTCTGGCTGGGGAAGAGATGAATATTACCTTGTGGAGAATAAGACTTCTATTCCAGCTGGGGGGGGGAGGGTGGTTGGGGAGTAATCTATGGCAGAAAAGCAACCCTCTGCTCATGCTAATAGGCAGAACAGCTAATTAAAAGTGTTGGATGGAACATCCATCCACCAGTCTGTGATTCATTCAGCACTATCCCCAGTACACAAGAACTAGATATTAGAATGGATGCTTCTAATTTATCAAAGGAATGGGCGTTTTCAATTGTACCTTCCTGGCTCCTGCATGAGGTACATAATTCAGTGTTGCCATCATTTAAAAGTTTAGAAACTCAAAATAATAGTACTTGTCTCTTTAGCTCATAAATCCCCAACTCTGTTTTGTAGATAGAAGCATTTATCTTACCTATGGCTTAACTTTATGGTTTACAATCAAGAACGCTTTCTTCCCTTGGTAAATGTATTGAAATTGCTGGCGTGTGAGAAAAGACAGCATACATTGTTGTTTGTGAGTGAGATCAGCCTGAGAGAATCTGTTACAAGAAGCTGATATATCTAGACAGGAAAACCTAAGGCTGCTGTTATTTGCTAGGTACTCAAAGAAAAGAAGAGTAAGAATAAGAATTAATATGTTTTCAAGCACAAGCAACCTTGGCCAGAGAAAAGCCACTTTACAGGACCACTTCCAAAGACTCTGTGAGCACTCTAACCTGTTGGAAGCACAAGACACATACAAGACACTACCACTTTATGAGAACCTGGACGCATGTATGAGCAACCTTCCCCAAGAGAAAGATTTTCCTTCCACCAGAATAACCCACCCAGACTCAAATATTTACCTTTGGCTGTGCAAAAGAGTCCTTCAATCATGAAGACTCAGAGCCTTGGTTTGCCACCATGTCTTGCTGAATGCTGAAAACAAACAAAACAGAAATAGAAATAGAAAGACTAAGCATGAATTATTTAATGATGTTATCGCCCCCCCCCACCCCAATATGTACCAGCCTCCTTTCACACACAGGCCCAGAGGATTCAGATAATGATAAAATATAAATGCTTCTACCATTGCTACTGTCACCAACCACAACCCAACACACAATCATCATTAAGTGTTAGGCATAGGAAGATTAACGTGCCTGCTTAGAGGGAATCAGGATGTGTATCTTTTGGAAACTCGCGATTACACTCTTTAACCTGAAGTTCACTGGGATCATTCCCCTCTGTCTTTGTTCCTAAGGAAAGCAAGCTTAAATGCAGATCTGTATTTATACACAGAAGTGCTTAGTACTGTTATTTGTAAGAGGGAAATAGTCAGTGAAAGCAGGATGTCATGAATGGCCTTTAAAGAATACTGTCTTTAAGGGACAGTATTATGCATCTTTAAAAACAAGATTAAAAAATTACAAAATACAGGAAATACATCTTGTATGACATAACAGAATTGTTGATGAGGTTCAAGCTCACCTGTGGAGAAGTTTACAATATCACAGTGGACACCTTTGTAGTATAATTTTAGGTCTTTCTCTTATTTCTTTATATGTTTCAAAGTTTCTACAAAGATCTTATATTTTTATATAAACAGAAATAAACATTTTCTCCTCTAGGATCACAATTTGCATGCCACTTCCCCCACACTTCCTTATGTAGCTGGGAATTCCCTGCTCTGTGATTCCCTGGCGATCATCGTCCTGAAGGTGTCACCTGGCACTGAGTTACTCATTTTCCTCCCCCACCTCCCTCTAGTCATGAGCGTCCCCGATGATGAAGTTGTCATTTGTCATTGACCTTTGCTTCCCATGAGCCTAAGCCGGAGACTAAGCTGTCAGTCAATCAACCTTTGTTGCATAAAGAAAAGACAGTGAGTGATTGAGCAAACATTTTATCAATGGAAAACAGTTTGGTCAAAATAATAATGATAACCAAGAAAAGTCCCGCTGAATCCCTAGAAGAGGGTACCAAGCAGAAAGCAGCAGGTTGTGGTAACGACAGGGAGACAGAGGAGGGGGAGTCTGGAGTTAAAAATAACACAGCCCAGAACATGATGAACTACCACAGTCTCGTGATCTTTCACTGTACTCCAAGACCAAAAATCTGTCTGAGGCAAGATTATGTAGCTAGTAATATTATGTTATAATTCCTTTACGTATTTGTGGTCACAAGGATATAAACAAAGTAGGTGTTTGTTATTAGTTTTTATCAGCAATGGTTGCTTGACTCGCTTCCCAAAGGGATAGATTATAGTGCTTTATAGAAATTCAATTGAGACTATTCATAAAACTACTGAAATATACACAGGGTTTTAATTTGTGTTTATAATCCTCTGGAGGAAGACCTGGTAATTTGGGTAAACTTGGGCAAAGGTTTGGGCCTTATTTATTTATCTATTCAGTTTACTTTTCAACTGTAGTTTCCCCTCCCTCCTCTCCTTCCAGACTCTCCCTGCAGTTTACCCAACCACAAACACACCATCCATTCCTCCTCCATTTCTCTTCAGAAAATGCCATGCCTCCCTTGGATATCAGCCACCCATGGCATGGCACGCCATAGTAACACTAGGCACCTCCTCCGTTACTAAGCCTGGAAGAGGCAACCCAATAAGAGGAAAGGGTCCTAAGAATGGACAACAGAGTCAGAGACAGCCCCTGCTCCCACTCTTAGGAGTTGATTTGGCCTTTATAATGCTTAATTTTCTTATAAGTAAAAGAAAACTTTTGTTTTTATTTTCATGAGTTTATTGTAAAAGCAGATAAAATGACAGAAAACATGACTCTCAAAAACAGACTTCATATTTGTGCCTTTTTAAAATCAGTACCTGGTGCTATTGCCCACACGCCCACCTTTGACTTCATTACGTGCCACACGATGTGCTGCCAACCACCACAAGCCTTTGCTCATATCACACTCCTAATATTTAGCTCTCATTTTCCTACTTTATAACTCTTATTTGGGGGAATTTCCATGAAATTGGCAGTACTGTATTTTATTTCACTTCTGATTTTAGTTAGCTGAAGGTTTATATGTGCTATTGATTTTATTTTTAAGATTCAACTGTAAAATTCATTTCCCTCCCTGTTTTTTTGGTCTCTGTTTAGAAGGATGAGAAGAATGATGCTCAGACTGAACCATCTTAGTGGCATGGGAGTCAAGATGCAGACTCTCAATGTCTAGTTCCAAAGCCTGGTTCCCTTTAAGTGTGTCAACAAAGGCACGCCAGCATACTTCACCCTACTGTCTTACCACATCACGCTGTGTTCCTTGATAGACTATGTCTTGAACTCTTTTCCCTTAAAGTGCCACTTAATTGCTCTCCACTTCCTTTTCTTATGAACTACTCCAAGTGTGAATATGTACATAGGCATAACTATGACAGTAAGGCATGCAGTGCCACCAGCCCGGCTGGGTTTTAGCGCTCTGCCATCCCATCCATGTTCCAGGCCTTTCTCTTTTAATACCGAATATTGAAGATGTAGGTCAACACCCTCAAAGACAACTGCCCTCCCAAGTCCCTGTGCGAGTGCTGCAGCCTCTAATACCATACAGCCAGTGCTAAATGTTTTTTTTAACTGTGTAAATGGTATTCAAACTGCAGACATCCATCAGGCATGTATTTATTTTGTCCAGTATTATTGTGGCAACAGAAATGGATAAGAGGCATTGTATGTATTTCTAAGGTACAGAGATAGGAGCGAGAATTCAACACTGACTTGGCCAAGACAGAGAGGAAATTCATCTTCAACATTACTTCGTGTGTTTATATTTATCCAGCATTATTTCACATTTTCATGTGACCAGACGTTTCAGGTTGCTCAATCTTTTGAAAAATTTATTTTTAAGATTTAATTTTATTATTTTTAATTATGTGTAGCTGTGTGGCTTGCATATGGATATGTGGACATAAGTGCTGGTAGGGAGCTAGAGGCATCAGACCCCTTGGAAACTGAAGTTACAAAGACTCTAAATCTCTGATGCTGGGACTCAACCCTGGGTCCTCTGTAAGCACAGCAGGTACTCTTAACCACTGAGTCATCTCTCCAGCCCAGGTTGTCCAATCTTATGAATGCAAAATACCTCATAGGATTTTATTAACACTTCCCTAACTACTGGTGAGATAATTTTTTTTCTGTACTATATTGATGTTTTTCCTTCTGCCATTTGCTTTTCTTTTCACTCAGTTTTCAATGGACTTGTATAGGAGAGAGACAAAATGAAGCAAGACCGCCAAATGCCTAGTCTGTCAGTCAGACAGAGATGGGGGAAGCCAGAGCAGGAAGTAAACAGTGTCTGGCATGAGCAGGAGTTCAGCTTTACATAGGACTTTTAGCAGACACTAGAAAGTCTTAAAGTCAGTGTGAGCACAGGTCCTAGGAAGCACCCTTTCGAAGTACAGGAAGTCGCACAATGAATGGTAACATCTGGCCAAGGGATGTGGAGGGACATAAGAGTTTGCTATGGTTATGCTTTGTCCCATCAATATGCTTCTGCTAACAGACCTTGGATAGCTGTATAGTTTACAAAATTTGCAATTTTTTCCAGTCCAAATTTTAACTTTTTATTTCATACAATTTAAAAATAGTACACACACACACACACACACACACACACACACACACACAGACAGCTTTCTGTGTATAAGTGTTTTTTCTTGAATGTATGTCAGTACTTCCATGTCCTCCTGGTGTCCTCAGAGGCCAGAAGGACGCACTGGACCCTCTAGACCTGTAGGTGCAGGTGTTTGTGAGCGACCACGTATGTGCTGTAGATCAACCTGGCTCTTCTATGAGAACAGTAAGTATTTTTTTTTAACCACTGAGCCATCTTTCCAGCCCAGTAGCATATAACTTTTCAAAATACTTTTTTTTAAATACAAAAAGGTATATAGATATTTGTCTTTAAGGTAAGGGCTTTGTCTGGTTTAAGTGGTAAATCTTTAACTCTTTTGTTTGCTTGTTGTTGTTGCTTTTAACTGTTAATTGATTCTTCATGAATTTTACATCATGCACCCCAACCCCCCTCATCACTTCATATCTGTCCTTTGCCCTTGCAATCTTCCCTGCTAAAAGGAATGAAAAAAGAATAAAAAGCAAAGAAGCAAACAAACAAACAAAACCAACCACCCAAACAAACAAACAAAACCTCACCCTGGAAGCTGCAGTGTGTCACACACTACACTTTTTTTGTCCACACATCTTTACTTATAAATGTTCATTACAGTGAGTTGTTGGTCTGGTTCAAAGCCTGTGGTTTACAGCCTTCCAGTTCTTATTAAATAGTCTATAGTAATGCCTTTCACATTTAGTCCACTTAGAATTAATAATGTTTGTAGGATACAGGGAGTCTACCACTTCTCTGAACAGCTACGTATTATCTAGGTAGCACCTAGTTCTGGGTTCATCATTTCAACATTAACTTATAATGATTTATCTATCTTATACAATGTCCTCAAGTCTTCAGAGTCCAATATCTCATTGCACTTGTTACATTTCCCATCCCTCTGTAAATGCCCATGACACTTCAGTGACTATGACTTCATCCTGAGTGTTCCCAGCCAAAAGGGCGTAGCTGTCCACTGCATCCTTCCATCCATCTCCTCATCATTGTTTAGTTCTGCACATGTTGACAGTCTGAGTCAAACACTGCTTTGATCTTGAGGACTAAATAATAAGCTAAACAGAGCTTCCATTATAGGCAATGAAAATTGACATAAACTACCAAGCAATCGAGTGTAATTCTGTTCTCGTGGCCCAGACTGCCTAAGCACTATTCTGGTCACCCTCCCTTCACGTTGCCCTTTTCCATGGCTTTATTCAAGACACAGGCCTTAGACCAGAATGACACTGCAGTTTGCCCATTGGGAGCATCTGAAAAGTCCTTGTTCTGGACAGCTGAGAATAACCTAATCATTCTCCGTTGAGTTCAATGCTGGTGTTTTCTAATCTGTCTGTAGATGTCACATGATAAAGATTCATTCGTAAGATTATTCTTGCTACCTATCCAACTTATGATGGAAAAAGTTCAGTGGAGAGGAAGGGGAGATGGTTCAAGGGATGAATGAAGCATTTCCTGCTAAGCACGAGGAGCTAAACTTATATAAAAAGGAGGGTGTGGCAGCATGCATCTGTAACCCCAGCATTGGCAGAATAGAGACAGATCATTGGCCAAACAGCCTGTCAGTCAATATATTTCAAGTTTGGTAAGAGATTGTTTCAAGACTAATGTGGAGAGCAGTTGAGAAAGACACATGACCTCATCCTCTTGCCTTTATTTGTATACACATACACACACCTATAGGTACACACCTATGAGAACACACACACACATACATCTACTTAGAACTACGTCAGTGGAAAATTGCTATTTGAGCATTTGTCTCACCCTGATTTTTACCTCCTTGGTAATTTCCATCATTCTGAAAAAAATTAGAATGTTTTCTTATTAATATGATGAGGTTTATATAACTGTTGGTACACCATTTTACCTTTCTAAGCTTCAGTTGGTCCACTCTGATTGCAGATGTGCTGTGGTGCTAAGCACTATAGTGAACAGCCTTGCACAGTGACTTCTTTATGTTAGGCATAGATGAAACGGTAAGTCACATAATTCCTTATGTTACACAAATGATTGTAGGTATTTGCCAATGATGTATAAGCATCCTTTCTAGACCTAGAAACCCAGCATCAGGTTTGTTTGTTTGTTTGTTTGTTTGTTGCTAAGCTGAATAGAGGCAAGAGTAAGATCCTGCTATGGGCCCAGCACTTAAAACACTGTTAATTCATAGGAACTAGCTGTATTTCAATGAGAGCCACTGTATGTGAACAGCAATGGCAAACCATGAGATTTTATGGGAACAGCTCACAAAATGCCATATCGGAGTTTAATGGGGTAGCAGAGCTGGCATGTGCACTATTGTACCTCGAGTTTGCTAATTTGTATGCCTCCAATCACAGCAGTGGTGCAAGCAATAAAACCTGTAGAGGAACCAATCACAACATGAGATTTCTCCACTGAGGAGCATAAGGCTTCCCAGCTTTCAGGAGTATGATTGCAGCCCAACCCTGTCCTATCTGCTAGAGCTCCAGCCAGGCTGCACCAAGAGATGTGGAATTTAAGCAACGAGACCCACATGCCACTCTAATCCACAGTGGCAGTGCAGTGGTTGCCAGAACAGTGACTGTATTTGTGTCTCCAGGCAGTCAGAGAGCGAGCCAAAGGCTTGCTGAGACATTAGGACACTGCAGGACTTTTACCTTGACCGTAGATACATGTGACAATGTGTGCCGCATACACTCACAAGAAACATGCTTCAGCCAAGGGAAGTCAAATACTTGTATGATGGATATTGTTTACTCTGTTGAAACAATTCTGGGGCTAATATAAATGACTGGAAAAGGTTGCCTCTGCCCATCACATAAGAGAGAGCTGGTGAGTACACTGCAGTTCATAAGTCTCAGACCCCGATGTAGCTTTGAAGCATTGATCTACCTATTTATTTCTCCACACACTCATCTATACATCTGTGCAACCACCTACTCATTCTTTCATTCACTAAATGTATACTGAGCTCTTCTTACATTACATACTTAGTTTTAGACACTTTAAAATTTTTTATGTTTATTATATTTCTCCGTGTGACTATTTTACCTATATGTATGTCTGTCTGTATGCTTGCCTGGCATCTGTAGAAGCAGAAAGGGTGTCAGACCCATTGGAACCAAAATTACAGATAGTTTTGAGCAGTTAGGTGGGTGCTGGGAATTGGAGCGATGGCTCGGTGGCTAAGAGCACTGGCTGCTCTTCCAGAGGACCCAGGCTTCAAATTCCCGGCTCTAGACACTTCTGATTCCTGGTGTTCCCAGTCAAATGAGGACAGAGTCACAAATTAAAGGACAGCGCTGAGAGCTGGCTGTAGCATGAGGATTCAGGTGAGCTTACCTCGGAAGAGAGTTCACTTCAAAGCCAATTTTACCAAAGCAAATGAACATAACTTTGGTCTAGTGTCCTATCAGTCCAACTCATCTAGCATTTCCCCCTTTCTTGTTCCTAAGGCTTGAAGGGTCCCAATGTCCATGGTCTTTACATTTGTCTTCTTCTTGGACTATGAACCTAATAGGCTCCGACTTCCAATCCTTCTATCCTCAAGCTTCCTCTGTTATGCAGACATCCCACCTCTGATCTCTGGAAGCCCCAGTCACATCCCCGCAACTTCATGTAACAGTCTGTCTGCTGAAGAAATTCCAAAGGTCTCTGGGGCAAGAAATCCCTTTGCTCCATGACCTGACATCTCCAGATACCCGTGGAGTCACAAGTCCCGAACGGGGCTGCCTGCCCCATGTGTCTCATGGCTGCAGTGAAGGGCAGCAGGGCAGGGAGCGGATCTGCTGACACTACAGCTCAACCCGCTTACACAGTGGCTGTAAAACACCCTCGGAGGAGCATGCCAGTAAATTGTCCCGCTAATTAGTTTATTATTTCATTTGAGAGATCAAATACATAAATAAAATTAATAAACCCTGCAGACTAAGCGAAGCCCTGGAAATAAAAGTATTTCTCAGGTCATTGCCTCACATGCAGATATTACATGCTAGAATAATGTTAACACAAGGGAAGCTGATCATGGTGCTTTATAGACCAGAACGTACCAGCTGCAGCTGGAGATGGGGGTGCCGGTGAACGCCAGATGGGTCAGAAGCATGGGCAGTGTCCCTTACCTTGTCATTACTGGTGCCATGACCTTGCACAAGTCAATCACCTCCCTCACTACACCAAAGTGCTTGTCCACACATTAGTGAAAGAGAATGGTAGTATTGTGTCAGATGTTTGCTCCACCTATGAGATCTTGTGATCATAAGAAGTAAGTGAAAACCAAAGATGGTTTACTACAGACTCTCAAGAGAGAACGCAATAATGGAAATGAAGTGGAATATGAAAATCCATCCGCCTATTCCAGAGTGCATGTGGGACTTCAGAGAGACCCTAGGTGACATGTAACCCAAACCCACCTTGTAATGAACAGAAAATGGGGAGAGTTCGTTTACCCTTGTTAAAGGTATGTTATGTGCCACGACCATGCAAAGGACACTCACAGATCAACCAGGAGAGACAATGGCAGAATGAATTTTAAAATGTCAGGTTTGTCCAAAAGGCAGAAAAAACTTGGCTTTCTTGCTTTCTCTAATCAAAGATTCTTCTCTTAATAGTGTCTGATAGCTCAAGCTGACTCCAGGCGTAGCCTGCTGCCTCTGGATACGTCCCATGTGTGCTGGGTTGAGCCCTGTTTGAGCTGCGTTCATGCGCATCTACCTGGCAAATGGAATAGAAGGGGAAGGTGGAAATGCCAGTTTCAGGGTGGTTTCCCAGTGCCATAGGACAGTTGAGTGACCAATTTTCCCTTTACACAAGAACTCTCATTTACCAGAGACTGACTGGTAGGATTGAACGTTGACAGCTTACCTTAGCACCTATTTCCCTTGCTGCCCTTGCTTGGGGGACATTTTCTCTCTTGCTGGTATCTAGAACTGACAACTTGGCTTAACTCTGCAGGGCCACTTCAGCTTCAGAGCCTGGCATGGTCTTTCTTGTGGCTCTGACACTGTCTAGTTCCCCCTCTGGCTGATCCAGATTCCTACACCATCCTACATGCAAATGAGCTCCAAGTCAGCATCTTGAAAAGTGGTCTTGCAGCGCTGCTGCAAAGCTTTGACACAGCACTTCAGGTGATGACAGTGGGAAATATCGGTGGACTTCCGCAAAATAAAAAGCGTGAGAATAACTAATCTTCAAAATAAAGAGGTTACTTTTGTATCATCTGGGCAAACATTAGTGACAGAAAAGACATCCTGCCACACTATTTTTACATCTCTTCTGTGGGGACAGTAAATCCAGAGGGCTTCACGAAGGTGGGAGGTAGGTTCCCGGTGGAGGCAGGTTCCTGTGGAGCCAGGTTCCGGTGGAGGCAGGTTCCGGTGGAGGCAGGATCCCATGTGGTGGTAGTTTGAAGACACTGTGATTGCAGGCTGAGTTCTCTCAAAGGACAAAGGCTCTGTTGTCACTCAGAGTTTTTCTCTCTGAGCAATGCTGGTTTGCCTTGGTTTCTCTACTTTGAAAACAGGGTTGACAAATGCTGATAGATAACCTTGCAGGCCTGCTGTCATCACCTGCCACTCATCTTTGACCCTAGACTTGGCAAAACTTTCTCTAGAATTCTCCCCGGAGATAAAAAGCCACACTATTTCCAGGCAATGATTTCACCCAAGGTGTCTTTGAGTTTCTTTTGTACAGTCTTTGGTTTGTCTCTGAACTCAGCTGGAGAAAGTATTATGGCATCTGGTGGATAATAAAGAAAGAAAGATCCTGGGGAGTTTTCGCCCCAGGCATGGAAAGAGTGATAAGCCTTAGAGGGAGTGTGACAGTGAGATGCTCAGAGGCCTGGAGACTCCCCATGTCTCCCTGATTCTCCAGTCTACCAGCTATGGCAGCTACAGTTACAGAGGGAAATCGGGGAGGTGTCTGGCTTCTTGGCATTTTTGAATTAAGCCTTTTCCCTCTGTTCACTTTTGAACAGAGAGACACCAGGGTAGAAATTATGTCACTCATTTGCATGCCATAAACAGGTAGGCTGGTGAGACAGCCAATCCTTAAGTCATATATGCAATATTGAGGTCCAGAGAATGCCTGCCCCAAATGAGAAATAAGCCATTGTTGTACCATGGAGATGGAAGGGCCTGCTGAGGTAATTGCCCCCAGGACTCAAAGGACATGGTGTGCTTGCTTACAGGCATCTACTTCAAATACTTGGGAAACTGTTTTATATTTCTTTTTTTTTTTTTAATTTTTAGTTGGTTTTTGGTATGGGTGTGTGCATGTGTGTGAGCAGGCATGTAGAGATCAGAGGTCGACATCAGGTGTCTTTTTCAATGGCTTCTCCATTGCACTTTTTGAGACATGGTCTCTAATGTAAGCCAAGGATAGTTGATTGACTAGACTGGCTGGCCCACAAGTCCCAACAATTTTCTTGTCCCTAGTGCTGGACCAGGCATGGGTTGCCACACCTGGCTTTAATACGCATGCTGGAGATTTGAACTTAGGTCTTCATGATTATACATCAAATACCTTCCCAACTGAGCCATTCCTGGTTCTTGATACACCCTGACATTACAAGCCTTTTCTGCTTCTTCTCTGACCATACTTTAATATTACTCAGTGATTTAGACTACCATATTCAGTATTGAACTCAACTCTCATATTTGAAACAAATGTTACCATATCTTAAAGGTGAGAAAATAAAAAGCCAAGGAGAAGCTATTTTTCCCAAGTGACATACTAGTAAGAAATCAAGATAAGATTAAAGAACTTGTGGCATCTTTTTCTGCTTAGCATCTACAAAGCACCAAAACACATATAACTCAATTGTTCTGTGTCTCACTGTGTAGAATAGTATTCTATTTTATTTGTTACATATTTTAATTAATTATGATGAGTTCCCTCCAAATATTTTCTACCATATGGCTTTTGTAAATCACAACATTACTCAATGCTGAATATAGGAATATTAAGATATATCCCCAGCTTTGTAAACAATCACTGCTGGGTTTATTTTCTTTTACAGTACACATATGATTAATCTTATTAGTATTAAACTTTTTTATTTGGGGGTACTGTATACAAATTTTAAGTGGTATAATTAAAATAAAGTGGAACTGGGAGAGGCAGAAGGCTGTAATGAGAACTTGTGCTCGATTCTCAAACTTCAATGGTTATGTGAATGTAAATCCTCATGTAAGTTGACAGGCCTAGGATGGCCTAGAAGCAGAATTCATGTCAAAAAGCTTTGAGTCTTAGGAAGGCAACACCAAGCAGTAAAAGCCATATGCCTTTAGAGTGTAATAGATCCCAGCTTTGAAACTCCACTTTGTGAACTAGAAAAAACCACCGAACATTCTCCCAGGCTCAGTGGATTCCTCTTTTCAAAATGAAACTGCAGACAGAGAATGGAGATCATCCGGGATTTATATCATGAAGGCATGAAGGCATGGGCTAGTGGAACAGTGCGTCCTCTGATCCTCTGTCTCCACATTTTCAGTAGAACTAGAAAATTTTTCTTTGTGGAGTAAAATGTGGGCAAAGCAAGTGACCAATATTCAAAAACTTACCTTATTCTAGAGTTGAGGTATCTGCTCTGGGGATTTGGATTCTTGGCATGTTGTATATTTACCTTTTTTTTAAATTCGTGACACATGAGTAGCTAGGTAAATTCCTTCCTTAAAATCACTTCAAACACTGTGTACAAATTTATAACCTTAAGTCAAAGTAAATTCCATGCCATAAACTTAAGACATGGGTTTGAAAGAGAGTGTGTAGTTTACTACAAAAAAAACATAACATTTGTTTAAACCTTTGACCTGCTTTTAGGCAAATTCATCCTAAGTAACTAACTATGGACAAGTCTCCATGTCCCACACTAAGGTGGTTACCTATCTCCAAAGCAGTAGCTGCTAGATGGAGATTCAACCTAACATCAACAAACCTTTCTGCTTATATTATGAAGCCATTAAAACAATAATGAAGAATAATATTCATTGTTATAAAATACCTCCTCAGTATGTTAGGTAGGGAAAACACAATGGTAGATTGTTCATTGTGAGGCCACATTTATAAAAAGTAAACACACACACACACAACACATGTATAAATGGAGAGGATAAAATGCATAAACTTTGTGAATGTCTATTCTCCAATAGTAGGCAGATCGGAGGATTTTATTATCTCATTTTTGCTCGTTTGCATTGCCTAAAATTCACACCATGAATGTCTTTACTATTTTAGAAGGTACTGGCCATCTTAAATTTATACTTATGCCTCTGCTATAAATAACATGGGGAAATATTCTGGAAAAGTTTATCTCTAGAGAAATATTTGTCAAATGTGGTAAGTTTACTCTATAAAAACTTAGGCCCCAACTTCTGAGAAGAACATTTTGATGCCCCCATGGATAACTGATGAAAGGACATGAATAAAATATTTAGCATAATGAATAAAAAGCAGATGAAAATAGTCATGCTTAAAAGCAAGCAAACACATGAATATTAATTAAACAGTTGTGGCTTTTAGCATTTTAACATAGTTTACATAAAAAGCTATAACAACAATACTTAGCACTAACAGGAAGAGAAAGGATTTGACACATGCTGTAGGTAAAACTTTAAAATGGCAGTGTGTTTACATGGTGCACGAACAAATTGTAGCAGCAGATTGAAAGGCTTGTAGTTTCTGACTGAATGATTCTGTGTTTGAGAATTTCTGACTAAAGAAGTCCCTGAACACATAATCTATATTCTGATAAAAATGTGCCTTGCCGCATTATTCATGGCAGTAGAATAGGAAGCAACGTAAAAGTCTATTTGGAGAAGAGATAGCGCCATTGTCATTGAACAACGGCATATGCTACTGAGGCGGTGTTAATGAATACTACATGAGTTGGCAGGAGGCTCAGCAGATAACAGCATTTGCCACCAAGTCTGCAGACCTGAGTTCAATCCCTAGAACTGGCACCATATGTATACCAAAGACCAAGCATACACATGCATACACACACACACACACACACACACACACACATACACACACACACTGTAATAAAAAGTGAATAATACATGGTCAAGGGAAAAGAATATATTTTAAGTGAACAAATATAACTTATAGCAAATATGTTTAACATGTGTTCACACATATAGATATATCACATCACAAACATCAAATACATATCACAGACACACACACACAAATGCACAAATCACATACAAGTTACACACACATACATATATATACCATACACATCACAGAAACATATCTCTCTCTCTCATACACACTGCATTTACTCATACCACATACATCTCACCCATAAACATATCCCATACATTAGATACATATCACATACAAAACACACATGCACAGTACACACAAGTTATACACACATTACAAGCACACATCTCTCACACACATATCATAATCACTCATCCCACATGTATATCACACACACACACACACACACACACACACACACACACACACACATATATATATATATATATATATATATATATCACACCACACACACATGCATACATACACACAAACACACACTCATAAACAGAAGTAGTTACCAGGAGAGTACACAAAAGACTGTTTAAGGGGTCTATCTGTGGCAAACTGACATTTGCCCCCTTCTGTTTTTAAAATACAGAAGCCCTTTCTTATGCAATAAGATCAGAAAAGCACTGATCTTCATGCGCCTGTGGGAACGTGCAGAGTGAAGTCTTCGCCAGATGACACTGCAGGGGCATTGGCCCACTAGCCTTTCTTAAAATCCTCCCTAGAGGGAAAAATGAAAGGGTGATGTCAGGCCCACGAGCTTTGGGAGAACATATTCATCCAGAGGAAACCATGTGAGGAAAGAGGAAGAGAAATAATATTTTCTTATCTTTTGCACGTGGGTTCAGAAAAAGACATGAGAACTGAAGAGCAAAGCCGATCATGTGCTTTAATTCATTGTTCTTGCTCTTTGCCACTCACCTCACCTAGGTCTCTGAAGGAAATTGGGAAAACATCTATGGGAGCAGCACTGAGAGGGGAAGGCACTGTCCAGGACTGGCCATGCCTCAGATCCTTATCTCCTGGACAACCTAAGCTGAGAGAGATGTAGCGCATGGGGGATACCTAGACCAAGCTTGTGCCAAGCAACCCAGCTAGCTAAGCTCTGATCACACTTGCTATTTTAATGCTAAACTTTCTGGGATTTGGTCACCTGATCAATAAAATAAATTAATAAAATATGCATTTCCCTTTAGCTAAATATTGAATGGCCAGTATTTCCTATGCTATGAGGTAAAAGCATGAACAAGACAGAGTCTGGCTCCAGTCCTATGTTAGATCCTAACAGAGAAGCCCCTACTCGAAGCAGAGTGGGGGTGGATGGTGACCTCACGCTCCATGGAACTCTCTTTCTGTACCCCAACATTCGGTCTCTGGGACAGCATCTTTTTTTCAATCTAGCCATTTTCCCTATTCATTTTCCTGAAAACTACTTCTTCTAGATAGTGTATAGCTCACTTCCTTGTGGCCTTCAAACCTTTGCGGAAATGACCTTCTCATGTTGAAGGACCTGACTAGTCCGTGTAAGACTAGGGTCATATCCCAGGGCTACTGCTTTGCACAATTTTGAGGGCTGGCACTCATCCCAGTCAATGTGAAACGTGGGCCAGAGGTTTGCCAAATGTAGACGGAGGGATTGTCCACAGCAGCCTGTCCATCACATCCTCTGTATTGTGTCCATGGGATTGAGTACCACCTTGCATCTCTAGTTAATTTTCTACTGTCGCCTCTATCCCTGATTGAAGAAAGCTTCAGGCAGCAGTGATTTCCCTGTTTGGACTTATTACTATGTCCCCAGAGACCATGCTTATTTTGTTTTACTTTTTGATCGTATTTACTTTAGTTCATTTAATAAAACTCAGTAAGTCACATACAAGGGATCTAGCATGGAGCTATGTCCCTAGCTCTCCAAGAACACTTTTATAAGAGACATTTAGTTAAAATTCACTGAATAAAGGCAGAAGCCACCCCAGGAAGTCTATGCTATGCAGTACAGCAGCTGCTTGCTACACAAGATGCTTGGGCACTTGGGAAACAACCAATATGACTGAGGAACCGAATGTTTTTATTTTTTATTTTAATTAATTAAAATTAAAACTAAAAGTGGAAGAAGTTATATTTTTTCCACTAAACTCAGCATTAATTTTTATAGGACTATATTTTACCTTAGCCACTGCATTGTATAAACACTAAACTAAATGCTTTTTACATTTTAAAATGTAGATCCTAGAAAATGAAATGTGGCACATATAGCTTGCGTTACTGAATAGTTCCATTCAAACTTCTTCTTATCTGAAAGGATAACAGTATCTACCTTATAAGGGTATGTTGAAGTTTGAATGAGGTAACACGGGTGAAGAACCTATTACAATACTTGCTACATAGTAGCTGTTAAATGGGTGTTAACTGCTATTATGTCATTATTATTGCTATTATTATGATTTCTGTTGATGAATACAGAATAAGATCAGCACACATATGACAACAACAGACTACTCTTGACTTATTAGTTAAGGCATTTGTAATATCCAAATTGGTCAAAATTCTTAGTAGTATTAGAACAGAATACGTAACTAGTCCAGGGGAAGTTGCTGGTGATGTATGATGGCAGAGAAGAATCGTAACTCAGTCCTGGGAATTTCTTCCCCTGAGTATGTGTATGAAATTGAGTGTTGATTCTTTAAAAATCCCCATCAGGGGCCTGGAGAGATGGGTCAGTGGTTAAGAGCTCTGCCTGCTCTTCCAAAGGTCCTGAGTTCAGTCCCTAGCAACCACATGGTGGTTCACAACCATCTATTGTGGGATCTGATGCCCTCTTCTGGCCTACAGGTGTACATGCAGGCAGAACACTGTATACATAATAATACACAAATAAATCTTAAAAAAAAAATCCCCATCATATGAAATGAAACTCATCCAAAAGGAGACTAAAGATCCAAAAGAGAGTCCCTCAAAAGCAACTTGGAAATTGATGTAGTGCACTCAAACTCTTTGTCTGAAGAGCCAACCCCAGAGAAATATGTGGATATTATTTGGTGTATGAGAACACCATAATAATTTTTCTTTACATTTAACTGTAGTGTTAAATGCTAATGCATGCATATTCTTAACCACAAGGATAGAAACACACAATAGATACAACTGTGTGAATTCCATGCTTGCTTTCATGACTGTGCCAATGAGTGTGCTAGTACAAGAAATTACCTTTAGTGATTGAATGCTCAGTTCACTGCTCTTCAGATAAAGGCCTGAGGACCACAGGAGGCCCATCACATCTCTTCAAAGTTTTACCATTTGGTTTTACTTTCAAAGTTGTCCATGCATCATAAGAGTCAGTCAACTCAATGCTTTCTTGATAGAAATAGTGGAAAGAGAAGATGAGAAGACAAGAAAAGAGAAAATTTTGAGGTTCTGGTGTGATTATTATTCCAGGCTGTGAGACCTCCTACCAGGGAATGCACAGCCACCACAGTTGCCTAGCATCCAGAGAGAGCAACAGCATTCAAGAGTGAAATACCCACCCAACAAAGACAAGAGTGAGCTCAATACTCCAATATCAGAGCTCCAGATGCCAGATGCACAAAACAAACAAACAAACAAACAAACAAGAAGAGGAAGGACAATATGTCTTCATCCAAAGCCATTAACCCTATTGCAATAGGTCCTGAAAATGCAATGTAGCTGAAGCCCAAAACAAGGATTTTAAAATAGCAATTATGAACATGTTCAAAAAACTTAAGGAGTACACGAATAAATCCTTTAATGAAGTCCAGAAAAACACAAACAATTGAATAAAATAATAAAAACAATTCGAGATATGAAAGTATATTTAAACAACAACAAAATGAAATCACTAAAGTAAACACAGACTGAAATAAAACCCAGTATGATGCCAAGCAAAAAGCCTCAGAGGCAAGCCTCACCTACAGGTTACAAGAAACAGAAGGGAGACTCTCAGGTGTTAAAGAAGAGGTAGAAGAAATAAAAAAAAAAAATCCAGGCATAAAACACCCAAAGAATCTGGGTCACTATGAAAATAACAAATATATGAATAATAGGGGTAAAGGAAGGGAGAAAAACCCAGGCCAAAGCATAGAAAGTATTTCTAACAAAGCAATAGGTGAAAAATTCCCCAATCAAAAGAAGAAGTGACTATCAAGGTAAACTAGTGGTGTAGATTCTCCTTTAATAACAATAATTTTATTATCACTGACTAGTTAGGTTTCCAGTACTAGGCATTGCATCCCTCCTGTTGAGCATTCATCAAGTCCAGTCATAGAGCTGTTGGTCACCATCAAGGTATGTGTGCCACTACTGTAACCTTAGGGTTCTTGCACCATGATAGTTTGTTTATGTGATTTATAGGTGTGATAGATAAATAGGACTGATGGTTGCCTTCCTCCTTTGGAAGTTTGCATGGTATCTTACAGTACCATGACAGTGAGTCCTCAGAGAGGAGATTCAGGACAGTTCCACCTCACAGCCTTCTGGCCCTGGGAATGAACTTTCTGAATGGGACACCAAGAGCACAAAGTAACAATTAAAAGTAACAAATAACAATTGGGACCTCATAAAGCTGAAAAGTTTCTGTATGGCAAAGGAAACCATCATTTGAGCAAAGTTACAGTCTATAGAATGGGAACAGTTCTTTACCAATTTTATGTCCAATACAGAGGGTTAGTGTCTAAAATATATAAGGAACTAAAAAAACCGAACATCAATAAAATAAATAACCCAATTAAAATGGGGTACAGAACTAAGCAAAGAGTCCTCAAAAGATAAAACACAAATTACTGAGAAACACTTAAAAGAATGTTCAGCATCCTTAGTCATCAGGGAAATGAAAATTAAAACTACTGTTTCTTTTTTTTTAATTAATTTATTCTTGTTACATCTCTATGGTTATCCCATCCCTTGTATCCTCCCATTCTCCCCTCCCTCCCATTTTCCCCTTATTCCCCTCCCCTATGACTGTTTCTCAGAGGGATTACCTCCCTCTGTATATGCTCATAGGGTATCAAGTCTCTTCTCAGTGACCTGCTGTCCTTCCTCTGAGTGCCACTAGGTCTCCCCCGTCAGGGGACATAGTCAAATCATCTTATACCAGCCAGAATAGCCAAGATCAATAAAACAAATGACAGCACATGTTGTTGAGGATATAGTAGGGTAAGGAGAACACTCAGCCATTGCAGGCGGGATGCCACTATGGAACTCAATGTGGCAGTTTCTCAGGGAGCTGGAAATAGATCTACCTCAAGATCCAAGTACACCATTCTTGGGTATACACTCAAAGGACTCAACATCCTACTAAAGACATATTTGCTCATCCATGCTCACTGCTGCTGTGTTCATAAAAGCCAGGAAGGGTAAACAGCCTAAATGTCTATCAACTAAGGAGTGGATAGTGAAATTGTCATATATTTATACATAAGAATATTATTTAGCTACTAAAATGCAGGCAAATGGGTAGAAATAGAAAAAAATCACTGAGCTGGGTAACTCTAATCACCAAAGACAAATATTGTATGTTCTCTCTTGTATGTGAACGTTAGTTTTTAAGCCTTTGATATCTGTACTACAACCTGAGTAACCACAATGGCTATGTACCTAGTAAGGGGCTGACTTGGGGTTAGGCTCTCTCAAGGAAGGGGAAATCTATTGTTATGAAGATCCAGGTGGTAGACTGGGGTGGGAGAATTAAATGGGGAGAGGGTGGAAGACAAGCATAAAAGAGGTAATATGAGAAGGGACAGCTAACACTAAGGTCATTTTTTAAAAAACTATATGGGAACCCACTACTGGAGAAACTTCCTAAAATATATTCATATATGAAAGGAATCCAGATGAAGTCACCAAATAATCGAGAGACAGTTTCTAAAATAGATATATCACCAAGTAAAACCTCCAGTGCCAAGAATAGGTTACTTTTTTTGAATTGTTGACCTAAAGGGTCGATGCAAACTCCTAAACATAATATGCTATTGTTTAAGCTGTTCTTCACAATGTGATGGCAAGGCCCTATTGCTAAAGACAACAGTATGTCATCAACTGAACACACACACACACACACACACACACACACACACACACACACACACACACACACACACACACATATATATATATATATATATATATATATATATATATATATAAGTTTCACCCCTACTGAATAGTATTCTATACCAGTAGGTACTGGTCGTTATTCTATACACTACTAGAGGAGAAAAGCACACCTGAAATGTATCCCAGACACAGTCTCTGCAACATACAACACTAACCTGGTATAATAATGGCACAAATATTATGGGACTAACCAACCACTTTCTGAATTTAAAATCTACTCAGATTTAATGTTCCACCACAGACGGAGTCCTTGGCTGATACTACTAAAGTCGTCAAGAACCTGATACTAGATAGGTCGTGATCCTAGGGCAAAACCTAACACTATTTACTTCGCTAAGGAAATATAGCAATAAAATGACCCTGATGACATGCTGCTGTACCCAGAGATCAGGACCTTATTCACCTCTCATCAAGGAAGCTTCTTCTTGCTCAATGGAAACTAACACAGAGACCCGCAACTTAACAGCATACAGAGAATGAGAGGCATTGGACCACTCATTTCTACTATGGAATTCCTCCATCAAGGCCCTCCCCTCAAGACTCAGGGATCTATGAGAAGGAAGAGATAGAAATATTATAAGAGCCAGAGGTGAGGGTTGGCTCCAAGGAAACAATGTCTCTCAGGCATAACAGGATTGATGGATATATGAACTCACAGAAACTGTGGCTACATTCACAATGCCTGTACAGGTTCAAGATTGGCAGGGTTCTAGCACTGAGAGGAGGAAGTGGACATCACCCTACCTACCCAAGAAGTTATCTACGATTGACATCTCCTAGAAAAAGTATCCCAGTGGTGTCTCACTGGAGTATATTAATCACACTTCAGGGCAGGCCACATTCCCAAGAGTAGCTGGCCAACATGAAACCAACTCAGTGGTATTTTTTTCTAGACTCTTTGTCTCATTCTGCTTTGTTTCAGGTTTTATTTGTTTGTTTGTTTTTTGTTTTGGTCTTATAGGTCATTTTCTTATTGTTTTGATTTCTATTTGTGTGTGCATGTGCATGCGTGTGTGCTTGTGTGTGTGTGTGTGTGTGTGTGTGTTTTCTTTGTTTTTAAAGAGAGAGAAAGAAAGAAAGAAGATAAGGTTGGGTGGGTAGGGAGATATGGAGAAGATCTGGGAGGAATTGAGGGAAGAGAAATTCATGATCAAAATATACTGTATGATTTTTTAAAAATAAAAAATACTTGAGTAATGCTGCCAGTTAGGATAGTTAACTTTCAACTAGAATGAAATGTCTGATAAAGTTAGTAATATTTCATTATGTTCTTTCTTTACTTTATATGAAATTTGATTAGAAGGAGTGTTTATTTTTTCTTTTTATTAATTAAATTACTTATTTATTTTATATCTCCACTGCTATTTCCTCTCCCTCTTTTCCTCCCATTCCTTCCTCCCCACCTTCCTTTTCCCCACACCCCATCTACTCCTAGGTTTCTCTTCAGAAAAGGGGAAGCCTCCCATGGCATATTAAGTTGCAGTGAGACGAGGTGCACTGCAGCCTCTCCTATTGAGGCTAAGACAAGGCATCCCAGTAGGAGCAGAGAGTCCTAAAGACAGGCAACACAGTCAAAGACAGTCCCTGCTCCCACTGCTAGGAGTCAGGAGCGGGTTAACTCTTTGTTCAAGTATCTTGAGCCTCTTTGATTATCATTAACTAATTATCTAACATTTTCCCTGGACGTGGTTGACTTATTAAATGAAAAATGTTTGTAATGAAAAACAAGACAACACAAAAACACACACAGAGAGAGAGAGAGAGAGGGTTTTGAGGTTCCGTTACAATTATGGTCAAATGCCTTGAGTTGCTCTGAAAGGCACACCCTCCGTTCTGTACAACAAGCACTTCTGTGACGGCCCTTCAGCTCTGTTTTAATATGTATGTATTCGGGCTGCCATGAACATGCTTTATATGATAACTTGGTATTTGGAAAATATTCCTTATATGGTTATGGACCTCATCAAATTATCTGGATCCTTACCCCTGCCCCACCACAGAGAGCTTTCCTAAGATACCGCCTGCCTCACCTGCAGGGACCATTCTAATTGGCCTCACAGTGTACTGGAGGGTTAAATTAATTTGTGTGAACTGCACAGCTGGACAGTTGCCCAGTGCCACATACGAGCAGCTGTTTGACACAATAAACCAAGAATCAGATTTTCTTGCAGCAGAAATAAATTTTTAACAACGTCGCCCATTTCCACAGAGGCAAAATACAAGACATGATTTCTGTATGAGATGATTGTGATAGAAGCCGCCTTGGAGGAATGGTGTCATTTTCTAAGTCAAGGCCCTGTCCTGCCACATTATTTAAACACAACATGACATGGAAATACATCTAATAGGATTTGGCTACAGGCAAAGAGTCTGGAAAATAGTGCAGGGATTGGGAGAGCCTGCTGCTGAGTTATGCATGGAATTCAAGATTTACTAGGACTGAAATCCTTGAGTCAATCTTTGGCTCATAACAAAACAAAATAGAAAAAAATAAAAAAGCACCCCTCTCTCTAAAGTGCAACTCTACTGGCACAGTCATTATGATAATAACTTTCATAATACTAGAGCCACCAAGATGATCAAACACGCATCTTCATATTGATTTCACAATTCAGCATCGCTGAAATTATTTTTACTCAACAGAGACTAAACTGGCACTTCTCTAGACCCATGAAAATTACCTGCTTATTAATAATAACAGATAGCTGAGCACTGCTCATTGGGGGAACCACATGACTGTCATTTTATGCTCTCACCATCTTTTTATTCAGGGTTTGGACTACAACTCTCTGGTAAACCATCTTACCCAACTGAGGAAATGGCAACTCATGAGGCTGGGAAAGGAATGACCCAAAGGAATCCCCGATCCATGCAAGGCCTTCTGGCACCCTGCTCAGCACTCTCAGGGCTTGTAAGGAATTAGAGAGCGTACCATTCCTACCCACTCTCCTGTCATTTGGCGTGCCTCTTAAAACTGAATCACCACCAATGTCCAGCTATGATGAATGCTGGAGAACATTTCGGTCTAGGTAAGTTAAATGGGAGGGAAGTTATTATTTCCAGGCAGAAGAAATGGATATGGGTGGTACTGCTGAGTCCAGGTTAATTTTTTAAAGGAATACAAGCCTCATTATTCAATTACAATACTATCTGAGAAAGACTTTGAAGTATACATATGATATAGAAGCCAGAGAACACTTCCAGTCATTCAGTCTAGAGTAGTGGTTCAAGCTTTCTAATTCTGGGATACTTTAATATACTTCGTCATGTCATGGCGACCCCCCCTCACCATAAAAATATTTTTGTTGCTACTTCAAGACTGTAATTTTGTGACTGTTATGGATTGTAATGTAAACATCTATGTTTTCGGATGGTCCTAGCTGATCTCTCTGAATGGCTCATTTAAAGAGGTCAGAACTCCCAAGTTGAGAACCACTAGTCTACAGCCTGTTACATAACATAAAAGAAAGCTTGGGATCAAATGAATTTTAGGGGGAGAAGAGAAATCCAGACCCAGAATAGGCACAAAGCCAGCATTTTAAATGTAGGGGCTCTTAGCATGTTTAATACAGATATGTATTAGTTAAACAGTATCTATTTAAACCAATGTTCAGAAAATAAATTACCTTGAAGTAGTCTTAATACCTGTATTATTTTATACACTGTAGCAAGGGGTGAAACTGAGTAGTATAAAGTTTAAACTACAGCTATGTAAACAAATCAAAACCATTCTGAGCTTACGCTTCAGGCCAGATTTGGTCTGCAGACCATTGGTTTTCCCTTGATGTGGACCTCTAAGGAAGTGAGTAGTGAGGAATCTTACTTAGCATGAATTCTAAAGCCAAAAGAATTATAAATCATCTTTTGAGGTATCGCCTTGGTTGGAATCCTCAACTCCTCTACATAACGCTCCAATCTTGCCTCTGCGCCCACCAATTGCACTCTTTTCTCATGGAGCACAGTATGAGAACTGTGACCCTTTTGCTGACGTTCTCACATGTTCCTTCCTGCTTTGCTTGCCTAGATGGCTCACTTTGCTGTATCCCAGCTATCGTATTCCCTCTTCTGGACAGGCTGGTTGGTCCACCACTGTCTCCTGCACCCCTCCTGCTGTGCCCTGCCTGATTGAACTATGAGGACTAGTGTTGTACAGGACTAACCCTCCAAACCAAGCGGCTGGCATCATCAGGAGTTCAACACTGCCTGCTTGCAGAAGATTAATATGGCTTGGCTTGTTGACTGGTGTTCCCTCATAGAAAGAGGTGTGGCAAGAGCCATGGGGTCCTCATCTAAGTGTCTAGCTACTCCTCCCTACCCATGTGTACAACTCTGCCTTAATTGCTCTTGGTCTTGGGGGGGGTGCAGATTATATAAGCCGGAGAAGGTTGGAACAAAGGAGCATCATCAGTGTTGCTAGGGCAAGTCATTATCTATGGTGAGTGAAGACTTTCCAGTGTGACCTTTGAGGGTAGTACTGATCTGTGCTCTGTAAGCCCAATAAACTCACTGGTTCTCCAGGGGGAACTTTGGTAGAATCATACCTTGGTTTGTTGTTGGGACCTTGTAGGGGAATAGATACCATTTATGCTCCTCCAAGGATGGAATTTTAACAACAACTAAAGAGGGTATATGCTTCTCTTTTAGATGCTCACTAGGCAAAGAAATTTCCCTCGCCATCTTGGAGAGTTATGACGCACAGAAGTATCAACACACAACTCTGCAGACTACGGTCACTTTTGCACTCAGCTCCATGGTAACTCCATATACTCACAATCTTGGTTAATTCTCAGACTTCCTCTTGAGATAAGCTTTAACCTCTCAATGTATAAATAAAAACCTGGAAAAGTTAAATCCATTGCTCACAGCTTAATAGCTAGGAAAGCTTGAGCCAGTCCTAGACACCCATGCTCTTCAACTCATGTTATTTCACTGATTGTTGAATATACAGAATCTCTATAATTGAGTTAGGATAATATAATCCGCTTTGGAACATTTCTAGAATCAGTTGTAATTAAAAAAAAAAAGGAGAGTGGTTTGTATTTGATGCTGTAACTCTTGAAAGGTGGCAGGAGCCTAATATGAAGTGGTTAGACCTCCTTGCTTTTGAAAGACTAGAACAACAGGTTTTGTGAGAAAGCACTATGCTCTTAACTCAGGGCCTCATGGATCAAAAAGCAAGACACTTCCCAGGTCTCCTGCCATCACCAGCACTTTCACAGGGCTGCCACATACAGTTAGCTTCATTCCACATCATCTGATTGCCAGATTCAATAATCATTTTTTAATAAATAAAAAAATCTAGATCACCATAAGAAGTTAAAATTCTGTTCTCCCAATTGCAATAGATTAATAAAAATTGACCTTGGTTTAATTTGGGGATGATATCTTAAAGTGGATTGTCTTTAGCATCTCTGTAATCCTTTATCACCAGGCACAAGACATTGCCTATACTACTTACTTATTTATCGGTCTCTCACTGTAGAAGGTTTCCTAAGAAACCTCATGTACAACCTTACTGTTTGCTATAGTTTTGTATTATTGGTTTGTTATCAGACAGAGTTGGTGAAGATGGAATGAGTCATTGCCTTGAGGTTAGCCAAGGGCTGGCTGCACTTCCTGATTCACATTTTACTGTGTCCTTCTGGGACAGATTGAGGGACGAGGGACTTTTCTGGGCTCTCTTACTAAACAACATTAATCCAATTTCAGGGGCTCCTAACTTACCAAAGCTCCCCCAAACTCCACCTTCAAACACTATCATTGTTAGGGATGGGGTTTCAAAATACATGTTTTCTTCTGGACAAGGACACAGACATTAGTCTATTCAGGGCACACATGTTATGTTAATTGGTCTGACGTCAGTTGTACTGTTGTATGCAGCTCTGGTCCAGAAGCATCTTGGAAATATGTTAGAAATGCCTGTGAATGAGACGTTGGTACAACCCCCACCCCCCAGCCCCCCACCCACCCCAAGTCTGAAAACATGAGATTCCAGGTGGTCAAATGCAGTGCAATCAGTGTTTCTTAGGGGGCATTGTGGATGGATGAATACAGGCTGATTAGACAGTAAATATTTAATTTTAGACTCTGATGATTTCATATTGACATTTCAGAGCAGTAAATATTTTTATGCTAGATTCAGCCTACAGTGACAAAAATAACTTCCTCAGTGGCACCGTCTACACATGCAATTGTGTAATTTAATACTTTGATTTAAAACATTTCTACTTTTAAAATTCTTTTAGATGAACAAGAAATCCTCTTATCTGAGAAGACTGAACCTCAGAATCTCTAGGCCATAGACTAATTAGTCCCTCAGATGAAGGTGGACAGTTCCCTTTGGTGAATGGCTCCCCTCCTCCATTCTCGAGTGTCAGCCAAACACACATGGACACAGTTTTAACATGGGTTAAAACAGAAACTTCCAGGGAAAGACAGCAGTGGATGGCTTTGATGGGAAAGGGTGTTTTCAGGCATTTTATGTGAGGACAAGAACAGCTCTCAGGGTTGCTGAAGAAATGTGCTAAGTACCAGTGGGAAGAGTTCTCTGAAAGAACCCACTCAGAGGATTTGGAAGTCCTGAGTGCTGAGGTATAGAATCCATCCAAAGCCATCTGGTCTCTATAAACCAGTAAGTAGTCTCACATACTCATGACCATTTGATAGAAAGCATTTGAGAAACTGTTTCTCATTATATGTCCAGCACATCCCCTAAATTCCTGGGATGGTTAAGACCCAAGAGGAGACACCATGAGATATTATGATTGCCATTTTATAGGTGAGCAAATTGACTCTGAAAGAGGCTTTACAGCTGATCCAATGGCACAGTTAGCAAGAACCTCACTCCCTGCTTTGTTTCCTTCCCTACATCCTTCCCCCCATTAGATTTTCTGCACTCTCACTAGACCACGCCTCTCCTGCTAGTGCAATGGCCCAGCTACTTGGCAGGAAGGTAAGAGTAGTTGGCATGCTGTGTTGACTTTCCCCTTCGCTCCCTCTCCTCCCAGGGCCCAATTATCTGTACCAGGCAGAGTTCTCCTGTTTCACCGTGACATCTGTCCCACCTGGTCCAGATGCCAGCTGTATTCTTGAGTCCAACAGTGGACCCACTTGGCTAATTAGATAACAACCCATTCTCAGTCAATAGCATAGACAGTAGTTTGGTCTCCATTTTTATTCTCTTGTGTCTTATTATTAAATTCAAAACTACAGAGGAAAGGAGAATTGTGCTTTTTCCCTTGAAGACCCTGAAAATAAGTCATGTGATTTAGGATTGAAAAGAAAGGGAACTTAGGCTTTAAATTTATGACCCTGCAAGGCCACTGATGGACATTAGATAACTTATGGGTTCTCCTGTTTTCCAGTCTTTCTTGTAGGTAGTTTTGGACACTGTTGCTGATGCCAAGCAGCGATTGCTACAACTGGTGATTGATACCCCTTCCAGTACACTGTGTAGGAAAACTCCTGGAAAGATGTGTCTGCAGAGGCTCACGGATCAGAACTGAAACGGTGGGAGCCTAGAATGTTTCAAGTCGCAGAGGCTAATTCCCTTTGCTCGGGCTAGCTCAAGTCCTCCAGAACAGCTATTCCTTGTTCACCTCTATATGAACTAACACCTCGTTATTAATAGATAAAAACCTTTTGGAATCTATTAACTTAGATGATCAACAAGGCAAAAGCTCAGATAACATCTCGAGCCTATAGGAAGGCTTCTCCCATCTCACTGTGTCTGCCTCTCTAACATCCCTACCAATGTACTTTAAATTTGCCTTGATTTATGACTTCCTTTGTTCTGTAAAACTATAAAATCCCATGAAAATGCTTCTACATCAGAACATGGAACTTGAAGCCTTGTGTTCTCAGGCCATGATCCCTCAAAACGGCTCCCGAATTAACTATCTTGTTCCCTTTAATATGAGAGCTGTGACTTGTGCAATGACACACCAGCACCTAGTAACGAATAATATACCAACAGATAGATCCTGGATCCCTAAACTCACTGACAGATCCCAAACTCCTAAATGCACCACCAGATACTGGATCCCTGGGTAGCCAAGTAAAGCAGCAGTAGCCATCTTCATCCTGGGCTTCCTCTGAGTAATAATCCCAAAGCTTTGATATGCTAATACTCTCATCCAGAGGCTAGAGATTATTTTGTCTCAATGTCAGAATGGAGTCAGGTAGAACTGATACACACACACACACACACACACACACACACACACACACACACACATCTCACAAGGCGATGACTACGATGCAGGTAGATAAGATGAGGCCACAGCTAACATAGAAACAGCATCACAAATAAATCTCCAGAGTCTTGATAAAACTGGGCTTTAATCTGTGCCTGGCCCAACCCAAGATCCACCTCATGGGAGAGCACCAACCCCTGACACTATTAACAATACTCTCCTATGCTTGCAGGCAGGCGTCTAGCAGAATTGTCCTCTGAGAGGCTCCACCCAGCAGCACCTCTAAACAGATGCTGAGACTCAAAGCCAAACATTAGGCTATATATAGGGAGTCTAGTGGAAAAGTGGGAGGAAAGAGAAAAGGACCTGGATGTGACAGGACCTTCACAAGAAGATCAACAGAACCAACTAACCAGGGCCCACAGGGGCCTGCTGAGACTAAAGCACCAACCAAGGACCATGCATGGACTGGACCTAGGCCCCCTACAAAGATGTAGCTGATGGGCAGCTCAGGCCTCATGTGGGTTCTCTAGTAAGGGGAGTGGGACCTATGCCTGACATGGACTCTCTTGCCAGGTTTTTGATTACTTCTCCCTGGCGGGACTGCCTTGCCAGGCCACAGGGGAAGAGGACAAGCTCAGTCTTGATGGGACTTGATGAGCTGGGGTGGGTGGAAAGCTGGGCTCCCTTTTCTGAGAAGTAGGGGAGGGAGAAGAGGGGAGAGGGAGGGTGGTACGGGCAGGTGAAGAGGGATGGCGCTACCTGGATGTAAAGTGAATAAATAAATAAATATTGTTTTTAAAAATGGGGTATACTTGATCACTGCAGGACTTTCTAATATAATCTCTAGTGCTCTATGCCTGCCTTACTCTCCAACTGAACTCTGAAGATAAGGATTACATCATAACCATCTCTATGTCCTCATTGCCCAGCAGAGTTCCTGAGGCATGTCAAACTGTCACTATCTGACTGTTGAGCAGAAGAGAAAAGAAGCACGGGTAATGAACAGCAGTGTGCAGAGGAGTCATTATGCCTTTGTACTATTGGCAATTATCATTAGCATAAATTACACATCTATTCAGCATAAATATATACATATATTTATGTTTAAGTTAACTATTTAGTAAACTGAATACAGTTCATTATATAATAATCAGCCTTTTATTTTAAACAGGCATTTGTGTTTCAGGGGTCAAGATCATTGATGCAATTAATTCGGATCGCCCAAGTGAGGGAGAGGCATGAAGCTTGGTGCTTTGAAAATTATTAACAAATATATCTCACAGTTCAAGAGGAAACAGAGAGAAATTGGCCACTAGAAGAGACACTCAAACCAGAAAGAAATGATAACTAGTGATGCATGAATTTAATGTTTAGTATTGCTATAATGAAATATCTGAGACTGATTACTTCCCTAAAGAAAAGAAGCTCAGTTGGCACACTGTTATAGGGCCTAAAAGTTCCAACCTGAACATCAGTATTCAGCCTTCTGTCTACATCACAGTATGGTGAATGGTATCACAGGGAGGGAGGCATTCAGAGCCATGAGTGGAGTGTGCGTGATTGAGAGAGGTGCTGGTCTCATTTACAACAATCTGCTAGCTTGAGAACTATCCCATTCTCAGAGTCTTAACCACTACACCAGATGAAGACTGATTCCTCCACACAGTAAGTGCAGACCCAGTCACCTCCAAGCAGACTCCTTTGGCAGATCCTATCATCTCCCAATATCATTGTGGTTAACAACCATGGTTTCAGCATATGAGTCCTTGAGAGACAAACTATAGCAAAGCTGAAAATGTGGCTTTAGGAATTCCTATTTCAGTGTGGCTGTGACAACAAGAGCTTCGGCCTATAGTTAAGGTTGCCATGAAGGCATACTCAGGGAAGAGATAAGGATTTAAAAGGATCTTGTTATATCAGGAGACAAGCCATCCAGGTCCAGGGAAGGAGTCCAGAGCCAGAGAGGCATGGCCACCGTGTGTAGAAGTAGAACATGCTAGTGATGAGGCAGAGCTGTGCCCTAATGCCACGGGCAGCAGGAGGACCATCAGGACTTCACACGTACGAGGCTCCTCCCCTCTGGGACCAGATGTCTATCTGGAGTGTTTGTAACCATGCAGAAGCAGGAAGAAAGGATGGAGTCTCAGGAGAGCAGTGCTGAAACCCTCATGCTACTCTGATCAAAGCAGTCTCTCCCTACGGCTCTAAGCAAATTGAGTACATGCAGAAGAGAGTGGTTTCCAAATGCCAAGTGGTGTGGCAATTCCTGCTGCATCTTCGCGGCAGTGTTCTAGGCTAAGCGTGGGCCACAGAGGGACAGTTAGCAAGGCCTTTGCCTTAAGAACCTTACCATCCAGCTGGGAAATTCAGAAGAAAAAAGAAACAACTGCTGTTCATAGGGAGGAAAGCAAAGTTTTCTAGCTTTGCACCTTCCTTTGTTAATGAATGTGTCCCAAACCTATGGATTGCACTCCTGCTATGACCAACCTCCAACTTTTGGTTATGACTGGTGATGTTTCCACCCATCCTTTGAGCAGCCTTTGATGTTTCCCTGCCTTTGAATGCATTTATCTTTGCTTGTCTATAAAATGCTTTTCTAAACTTGGTATTTATTCATTTGTTTTAATTACATATTTTAACTGATACATGAAAACATAAAAACTATGTGTATTTATGGGGCACCATATGGAATCTTGATATATTACATTGTTGTGTTTAAATCAGTTTAATCATAGCTCTCTCCTCAAACATTTATCATTTCTTTATGGTGAAAAACATCTGATGTGCCTTTTTCCAGCTTTTTCAATATTCACCATGTTGCTGGTTTGTTTGTTCAGTCATCTCACTTTACAAGAGCTCACCAGAACCTGTAACTGCAACTTAGCTCCCATAGCAGCCCCTCAAGTCTCATCTCCACACTTTGCTCTCTCCACCCGCTTCACTGCTGACATCAGGCTTCTTAGATTCACATATGAGACCCCATGGCACTTGTCGGTCGATGCCTGACTTATTTTGCTCAGCAAAACAATATATAGTTTCATCCACATTGACACAAATGATGGGACTTGATCCTTGCATAAAGGTGAAATGGTATTCTACTGTGTATGTACATTGCTTTTTCTTTACTCAACTGTATACATTGGTATAGCCATTATAGGAGACAATATGGAAATTACTTTGTAAATTAAAAAAGAAAAAAAAAAAAAGAACAGAACCACCTTAAGACCCAGAAATTCCACTCCTGGGTATATTAGAAAGAAAAATGAAGGCATGCCAAAGAGACATTTACCCTCCCAAGCTTTTTGCAGCATGACTCACAGCAGCCAAGATGCAAAGCCAATGTAAGTGTCCCTCAGCTATGGAGAGAAAGCAAAACTCCTCAGAGCATTCCTGGTTCTCTCAAAGGAGGGATGAAAGGAAGGAAGTGACGGGAGAGAGAAAGCGTGGAAGGGAGGGAGAGAGGCACAATATTTATATTCCTATGGCTGTGATATGAGTTGGACCCACATACTAATCCACCCAGTTGAAGGGCTAAGCCCCATTGGGACAGTGCTTGGATACAGAGCTGACAGAGAATCAAGCGAGTGTAGAGGTCATAAGGGCAAAGTCCTAACAGGAAAGGGCTTAAGTTCTTGTTAAAAGGCAGTTCACTACCCAAGGAGCTGTTGGTGATTGCTAGCAGCAGAGAGAGGAAAAGTCAGTTTTCTCCAATGGAGTGACAGTGTAGCACCCATATTCCATGGCAGGCGCATGCTTAGAATTAGTTGGATAGCACAAATGGGATGCCACATTTGTGTGTGTATGTGTGTGTGCATCCATGTGTGTGTGTGCATGCATGTGTGTGTGCATGCATGCGTGTGTGTGCATGTGTATGTATGTGTGTGTGCATGTGTGTATGTGTGCATGAGTGTGTGCATGTGTGTGTGTATGTGTGTGTGTATGTGTGTGTGTATGTTGTTTGTCTTTAAGAGATCAAAGACATGAAGTTGGGTAGGTATAGAGATTAGAGAGGCTCTATGAGGAGTTGGAGGAAGTGAATGAATATAATCAAAATATATTCTATAAAATTTTCAAAAAGTAAGTAAAAACATTAAAAAAAAAGACACACTATCAATGTCTCACTTTCTTTGTCTCCACCATATTGGGGCACAGCCAGAAGGCAGTCATGAAAGTCAGGAAAGGAGGCCTTAGGATAAACTCACTATGAATGTACGTTTTCCAGCTTCCAGAAAGGTGAGCAGAACAGATGCTAATGTTTAGCTGTTCCTTCTATGGTGCTTTGCTCTGGCCATGCCAGCTGACCAGGCTGGAGGTGCATCCCTATCATTACATCATGTCCCACAGTGGCCTAGAGCACCTGAGTACTAAACATCATCCTTCCCTGTATCCCAACCACTGAGAAAGGCTTCTTGGGTGACAGAAAGAGTACGTAGTGTTTGAGACTTGTTTGAACCTGGCTCTGCATGGCAGGCCTTGACTCTCTCCTCTCCGTTCCTGCCCCCCAGGTCATCTTCTGGATGGCCATGGCTGGCTTGACCCTATGGGTGACAGGAGCATTGATCTGCTGTCCCTGTCAGACAGCAACAAAATCAGTGTTCATTGAGAGAATGAACAATCAGTGGATAGAATTAATAGGAATTCTGAACAATTCTAGGAGCCAAGGTAGTCTCCTGGGGGTGGAGAAGGTGTGCTTTCAGCTGACAAAATATGGATTGAAGGTCCGTTCTTTTCCATAGCCTATTATTCCTTGACAGCAGAGAACAAGAGACAAATGGGTCATAGAGCAGCTTTTGGCTGAATGGAGATAAAAACACACACACACACACACACTAACTTGTCTGTGTACCAGGTCACATGATTGGGATCTGTACGCTATACAGCAGTCAGGTGAGTTTAGTAGTTCTTAGCCTTGGTTGCACACAGGAACCACCTGGAAATGCTTAGGAAACACTGAACTAGGGGCCTCAGCGCACAGACTTGAACCTCACTGGTTCAGAATGTAGTCTTCATCTAGATCTTCAGAAAGATCTGTGAGTCTTAGCTGCACGCAAAGGCCAAGATCAATGGATTCGGAGATGTGAAGGGGGAGGGCCCAAGGCCCCAAATGAAGAGGGAGGCAGAGAGGGAGTGGGGGAGGGACTGTATTAGGGAGCAGAGACACTCAACCGCAGCATTTACCACCACTGGGCATGTAGCAGCTTTCACAAAACCCCACATAGGTGCTGTAGAGGACCTATTTAATACAATCCCGGGAATGTGCATTAAAAACTCATACAAGCAACGTGAAAAATCAAATCCCTCTGTTTACATAACGAATGTCTTTCAAGGGGCTCCTGAGTACCATGGAGACATTGTCTTAACAAGCTCCCATCCTCTTTGCCAGGCAGGGGGTAGCTTAGCTTTTATTAATTGATGCCCTATTAAGGGGCATTCTGTGCCTGATTCAGTAACTAACATGATGGAAAATCAGGAGCCAGTTGCCTGTTTAATATTGTAGAGGTTGTAGCTCAATATAATAGAGGAAAGGGCCCTGGAGATGGATCCTCAGGCATCGGGCTGGGAAACAGACCTGAGGGAGGCAGGTGGATACTGTTTGGATGGAAAACAGAAACAATAAAGCACTAATAATGTTAGTATGATCAATACCATTATTAGATTCTGATGCTGGGCGTTTTGTCAACGTGTTCTATATATCTCTTTAGGATTCACCTGGATCCTCCTCCACTTTGTTCACAGAACATTGTTCATAGTTAAGCTCCTTGTTCCAAATCTCAGAGCTCTGAGGTAGCTGACATTAGATTTGGAACCTGGCTCCAGCCTGAACGAGACGCCACAGCTTCTCCACCTAATCTTAGGTCCGTATTCTCTTAGGCGTAACCTTCAGAGACAAGCTGCTGAGAGGGAAGCCAGGAAACTAAGCTTCTCCTTCTGGGGTTGAAATCAGACAAATGGCCGTTGGGTAGATAAAGAGTAGTCGGATGAGAGCCAAGAGTATCGATGACTGTGGAATAAGCCTCAGGCTAGAAAGCAGGTTGAACACAGATGCACGGAGGAGGTCCTTTGCCATCTTCAAGCCTCTAAGAGCACTGTTCCAGTCTGCAAACAGGGGGCAGAGATGAGATGGCAGAGGAGGGTCAGTGTCAAACCCCAGTGACTGAATTTGTGCTCAAGTTCACATTTTTGGTTATTTAAACTTCTCCTTGTGCTGTGCTAGTCATGTTTTTGATTTATGGGCAACGCACAAATTCAGTATTCACATGCATGCACATATGTGTAACTTTTTAGAATTTCCAGTGGTGATATCTATTACTATACATAAACAAAGTGAAAAGGAGTCATCCTTCATGGCTTAAGGTTGTAGGACTGGTATTAGGGAGTGCTGTGTTTCTAGGGTAAAGTCGACATCAGCACCAGCTTGCCTCTTTGCGTTCTGAGTTGTAGATGGTCAGGACTGTGCTATCATCTAACTCAGATGGCATGGTCACCCCAGGCCATCGTTTGACACTATTGCTATCTTTAGCTTACAAGTGAAGTTGGAGCTTATGGCTTCAAACTGCTCACTCCAGGTCCCACAACTTGTAGTGATGAAATGGAGACTCCTGTCTTGTTGTTTTGAGGGCACAACTGTGCTGTGGGGAAGGTGGTGGCAAGGTAACTTCCATCTTTTCATGCAGATTTACAGGCTTTGGTTCTTCTACAATTCAGCATGAGAAACTGGTGTAGGGGCCAATTACAAAAATAACTGTTGCCTATGAATTTAGATCAGTGTTTGTAACAGCAAAAGGAATTCTGGGGAGTTCAGCAGTTGTTCTTTCCTGGATCAGGTGCTGTTTTTTCAACCTCCTTTTCTTGCAGAGCTGGGCATCAAATTCAGGGCAAAGTGCATGCTGGGTAAGCACTTCACTGTGGAGCCACATTCCCAGTCCCTGTGTGTTAGTGGTGAGCCTGAATTTTTAGAGGGTGGGGCAATACATTTGCTTCATGTGGATGTAATACAATTTCACAAATTTACTGCCTTAAAACAATACAAAATTTATTATACTACAATTCTGTAAATATGCTACAACTGAGCTAAACATCAGGCCATCTAGAGGACTAATTTATTTCTGGAGGATCCGGGGAGGACCTGTGTTTTTTACTTTCCTGGTGTCTTTCCATTGCCAGCATTCCTTGGCTTGTGTTCTCCTTTCAGAGGTAGCTTTCATATTGCTGTCACTGTGGCTCTCATTGCAATATGGGTATTTCTGCAGGGTTTTCTTCAGTGAATGTCTACCAAGCTCTACTTTTTGCCTTCTTTTGTTTGCACCAATTCTATGACTATCACACAAACCCTGCAAACAGGATGGCTTAAAACAAGACATGTTTATTTTATCATATTCTATAATCTAGAAGTTTGAAATAAAGATGTCACCAGAAACCTTGGAAACTTGAGAGAAAGAGTCCTTCCTTAACTCTTCTTAGCTTCCTGATACTTTGGCAGTTCTTGGCCCACAGCTATGTGGGCACTGTCTACCTTTATCACCACACAGCATTCTTCCCGTGTTTTCAGATGGATGCAATCTTCTGGCCATTTGGATTCGGGAAATGTCTTATATCAGTATTGCCTCATCTTAATTACATCCACAACACCCTGGACCCCAAACAGGCATATTTTAAGTTACTTCAACATCTCGTTTTGAGGTTGAACACATTGCAATGTACATTCATTGATTTCAGCAGTGTTGACTGAAGTTATTCAGCAAGAGGTTACAGTAAGCAGAGGCCTTTGTTAGAACAAACATGCAAATAAATTACCAATGTCGTCAGGTCAAAAAAGGCACTCTTGGGTACCCAGGTAAAAACCCGATGGAAAAACCAAAGGGTGGAAACCCAGAACTTATCAAAACAAGAAGGTACTCTTCAGCAACTGAGAACTTTTGGAAAGTCCCTGAGACACAAAGTGGGTGGAGGACTTACTGCTGATGCGTGAAGAGAGTGTGGCACACTGCTCAGCTCCCCAGAGTTTTCATACCTGAGAAAGTGAGTGTGCTGTGAGAGTGTGATGCGGGAAGTCAATCAGAAGTATTTAGAATTAAAGGAACAGTAGAGCTATCCCAGAGGAGTAAATAGCAGCCAGGCATTCACCCCATGCCCTACTCGGCTTCCTATTTCCGTGTAAAAACCAACTTAAGAAGACTTACACATCCTGAATCACAGTCTGATAAGGATGGCATGCCAGGAACTCAAGGCAGGAACTAAAGAATAGACCATGGATGAACAGGGTTTACTGACTTGCTCCTAATGGCTTGCTCAGCCTGCTTTCTTTCTTTCTTTCTTTCTTTCAAAATATTTTTAAATATACATTTATATTATTATACATATACACAATAAACTACATACAGCAAGAAGAGCCATGAAACAATCAGGAATTATATTAGTGTTACATTCATAATGTTTTGGCTATTTGTATTTGGAAACCTGGAAGAAACCATTTTTCCTATCTTGGTGAGTCTAAAATTCTGAATGTAAATCAATATCTATCATATCTCATCTCTCTCAACTTAAAACATCTATCTAGACCTAAAAAATCTTAACTCATAAACAACTAAGCTTAATTGTAAAACTAAACTATCTGGTCTTCAACCCCATCAGAGATTTGAGAAGTAATAAAATTAATTACCTGAGGAAACAGGAAGAGAAAATTAGCAGCGTCCAAAATGAAAAAGCTGACAGAGACAGTTTGCTGCCTGAATGGTCACCCAGAATTGTCTAAAACATTGGAGCATCATCTTCAGCCTTCTGGCCCAATATATCTGAGAGACATATTTATAAGGCAGGAACTATTGAGGACTTGCTTACCCTGTCTTGACAGAGTTTGGCCATTGATTCTGCCTGCATCCAAGCTTGTCTATTTTTAGGCAGAATTCTGTCTGTAGCCGAAATGAGGACATTTTCCCAGTGGCTGGTCTGCCACATTTGAAGCCAACTCCATAAGGAGGTTTTCTGATGTTCACCACCTTCTTTGAGGTAGGCTGGGTGTTGCCAGGAGTAAACCCATCAGCCTGCTTTCTTATGCACTCAGGACCACTGAGGGGCTCTGCCTACAATGCGCTGGGCCCTTTCTCACCAATCATCAGTCATCAATCAAGAAAATTACCCACAGGCTTAAGCTGATCAAGGCATGTTCTCAGCTGAGGTTTGTCTTCTCAGGCAACTCTAACTTGATTAAAAACAAAAAAAAAAAAAAAAAAAAAAAAAAAAACCAAAACAAAACAGAACTCAAAGAGCCAGTATATCCTGGCTGTCTACTGCACAATTACCCTATAACACCTACCAGCCTGAAGCATGTTGATGTGTGTCAGAAAAGTGGCTACCATTATCCAGCTTCCACAATAACTTACAATCTTTTTTAAAATTTATGTTCCTGCTTATTTCTCCCCTCCACATTATCATGAGTTAATCCAACACATATTAGCACTTCATCCCCAAATAGCTCAATTTTTATGTGGAAAATACAATGATCCTTTTTAAGGGTAATATAAACTAAAACTATTATCACAACTAAGAGATTATTTGATATCAACAACAATCCAGTTAATGCACAAATTTCCATTATCTCCTCAATTAAAAAACAATTTGACACATAAATTATGTTTATCTTCAAATAAATGAAAAGTCTAGCATTCTTCAAAAGGGAGACAATTCCCTCTGTATCACTGTGGAGGACAGGACCCAAGAAAATGTCTTTGCAAAACGCAGGAAAGGATTTTCCCATAAGAAAAACTATCTTGGAATATAGCGCTGTGGGAGGTTATGAATCACCTTTTTCTAAAAAGGCAAATGGTACCCTAGTGCTAAGCTGTCTGAGGAAAAGAGGTTTTCTGTAGTCTTTAATGGTCCTTCATTCTCTGTCTATAAAGGCATTATGAAACCAGAGAACCCTAATATCTAATACCTAATTGTTTTATGTGCATGACTAAATAGAATGTACTTAGAAGTCTTCCTCATCTATTCCTTTTTTCCATAGATTTCCTAAGGTCCTGTATAACATGCAGAATCTTTCAGTTCCACCAAACTTTAATGTGAATGAGGTTGTTGTATAGTTAGGTCCTCCAAACTAGCACATAGTAGATGTTTCTTTGGGACTCAGCTCTCTGGGGAACAGCCTTGTGGTTGAAACATAGGCATGATGTTAACCAAAGACTTCTCTGTGAAGGCTGTAGAAAGCACGGTCCAGCAGAGGGAGGAACTGAGGTGTGACACATGGTTGGAAAGATGCATCAGCGGGTCTGTGGGGGCTTCGGAGTTGGAGAGACTTGAAGAGAGTCTATGACGTTTATGAAGACAATCTGCCTTTCCAAGCAGAGGCTTAACATTGAGCAAAACCGCTCAGTACCAATGACTGAGCCCCAAGAAGAACATGGTTAAACTGTCCCAGTGCAGAGGACAATGCACTTACCACAGCCCTACAGAGTGGTCCAGTGCAGAATAGCTGGTGATGTTCAGTCACTATGTAACCACACTGCTGTCATGGCTCTGCTGCTTGTCATCCTCCTGTAGGCACGCCACCCCAGAGCACGTCCCAGGCACCTTCCTGGAGCCCGAGATTCATCCCTTTTAACTTGGGAATTTACATACTTCATGCCACCAAGTGATGTGGATTCTCTTTCTGTCAGGGTCTGATTTCTGATTTGGATTCTAAATCTTCTGTGCCTATATAATTTCTATACATTCACTAGATAAGGACAGGTAGCAGTAGTGAAAGTCAAAGGTAAAAAAAAAAACTTGCTATCCAAGGTTTGAAGTCCACATCGAAAAATTGTTAATGTCTCTGTACTCCCAAGGCAGAGCTCACATTCTGTCTGCTTCGGCACACACACAGGGTACATGTTTATCTCTAAGTGTGCTATTCTCACTGGGTTCTTCCTAGCACGTCTGGCTCATTTGCCTCCCCGTAACACAGTTCCTAGCATAGAACTGATGTCTGCTAAGGTCTGTCAGATGAATGAGTGAGTGAGTGAGTGAGTGAATGAATGAATGACTCAATTAATCAATCATCAACCAAAATTTGGGATATTTCTAGCACCACAAGTTCAGTCACTCTTGCCTCTTTTCTGACACTTCATAATTGTCACTAATGTGTTTCACAAGTGGCACTAGGAAATAAGAGTCAGGATAATCAGCCTGTGTGTGTAGTTCACCAAGTCAGCACAATAAACTCATGTCTTAAACAAAACTGGTGGAGGTGGGGGGAGCAAGACAGTCACTAGGAAAGCTGTTATACAATCAATTTTAATTAACATTGCTCACTGTGAGAGATGATAAGGTATCAGTCATTATAATTGCCAGTGTTGACAATTAGTCAAAGTCATTAACATCTCCAGACCTAAGATAATACAGACTTGCAGAAGTTAAAGGTTTGGAAGAAGAGTAGCAATACCTTCATTTTTTATAGACTCAACAGACACACATACCTAGAGAGTGGTAAGCTGAGAGGCATTCATTGCCCAGGTGCTGCCATAATGAGCCTGTGCCTTTCCCACCTCTCTGTTGCCCGCAGTGCTACCAGGGAAGATTCTTCCAAAAATTTACATTTCAGCACATTGTGTAAATGTCTCTAGGCTTCCTTCATGGCCACAAGAAAGACCCCAAACTCCTTGGCACTAGAATCAAAGCCCATGGATTCCTAGCTCTACTTTACACACTCCAAGTGCATGCTCGTTCCTAACCTGTGCACCCACAGGTCATTGCTCCAACCACTTTCCTTGTTAGTACCTTTGAATACATACACAGGTCTTGTTATTTTATGCATGCCTTTGGGTTTTTAGAGACAGCATCTCTCCTTATAGCCTTGGTTGTCCTGGAAATCACTATGTAGAGGTATACCAGACTGGCCTTGAACTCATAGAGCTCTGCTTTCTTCCTCTCTAGTTCTGGGATTAAAGGTCTGTGCCACCAGGGCCAGTCCAGGTTTTGGTATGTTGAGTATGATACCCCTATTTTCTAAACAAATATTTCTATATTTTAATGACCCATTTCAAGTGACTTCTCCCCCCAGAGAAAACAAAGTGCCCTTTTCTGCTCTCTATTGATTTCCTTCTTCTTTTCTTTGGTTGGGTGCTGCGGGAGCCACTCACACTAAATTATTATAATTGCTATGTTTTTATATGTTTCCGATAGCCCATATCTTCTGAGAGTTCCCAGTGTCTAACTTAGAGCCTAGTGATCAACCACAGCAATTGTTGAGTGGGCAAATGAATGGATGGGTGGAGGGATAAGTGACTGACTAAGTGAGATAGTAAGGTTCTGGATGGGTGAGCTCATGCATCATCACAGGACCCTCAGCCACAGGTATCTGGGAAGCCTGACCATGAATCAACATCCTTGACAACAGCATCGATTGGAAGTCATTGAGTACTTTTTGTATTCTTTTATTTTTATTTATTTAAAAATTCATCTATTTGTATGCTTGTGTATCAGGGCAAGTATATACCACATATGTGGGTGTCCATAGGGGCCAGAAGAGGGCATTGGATCCTTTGGGACTGGAGTTACAGGCAGTGGTAAGCCACCTAACTTGGGTGCTGGGAGGCGACTTCTGGTTCTTTGGAAGAGCAAGAAGTGCTCCTAACTGCTGTGCCATCCATCCAGCCCTTCTGTCTATTTCTTGACGGTAAGTATATTACAAGTAACTCATCAACATTTCAAAATATCTTAAAGAAAATTCTGGCTCTTAATCTCATTCTTGCTTTGCAGTTAAGCAATTGATAAGTTCAAAGGCTAAGAAATTTCACAAGAAACCAGCATCTGCATCCAGGCATATAACATTGGGCTGAATATCACTCATCTTACAACTACCTAGATGCCCCCAAACTTCCTGGTGGCTCAATAGTCTCAAGGTGGGATGGTGGGATGAGGTGGAGGCAAAAAAAATCAAAAGTGTTATTTCATAGAAGTGATTTTATGTAAACATCAAAGAGTACCAGTCCAGAGTTGCAGTGATAAAGAGCCATATTAATGTAAAGATAATGACAAGGCTATAATAGTATTATTTTCATAATCATCATTTGTGAATTATCCTTATTTTCCTGTGTGTGTGTGTGTGTGTGTGTTTATGTGCATATACATGTATTTTGCATAGATGGTGTGGTATAGGTACTTATAAGTGTGGGTGTGTGCATGAATGCATGAGTTTGGAGACCAGAGATTGGCACTGGGTATGTTCCTCACATTTATTTATTTATTTACTTATTTATTTATTCATTTAGGCAGGATCTCTCTAAGTAGCCTTGAGGCTTATTTACTGGCCAATGGCTAGGGCTAGGGTTACAGGCATGTATTGCCATGCCTAGCTTTTGTTCCTGGCTTTTTATGTGTGTGCTGGGATCTGAACGCAGATCTTCATGCTTGCATAGTAGGCACTTTAACAACTGAGCCATCTCCCCAGCCCCTTACCCCCCCCCTCACCTCCTGTCTCCCTCTGAGTTTCTGCTCCTTTCTTCAACCTTAATTCCTCTCTTAAGTTGACTCTTTTGTCTTCCCTACTCTTCTGGCATCACTGTCATTTTAATCTGTTCCTTCTTTCTCTGAACTCAGGTCACCCTCATATCTCAGTTGGTTTCTGGCCTGATGCTTAATCACCCTATCTGTGCACATCAAGCTTTTTAAAGTAACACTTTTGCTGAAACTAATTTTGACACAGTTTCCACAATGAACACTAGTATTGCCTCCTCCTAGTACAGAACAGAGTCCTTCAGTTGGCTGAAGGACTGTCTCTAGCAAGTCCACAGCTGCCTCACCTTCAACTAAGCCCATCCTCTCTTTTTCTCTCTTTGCAGTATGTGGTGAGAATATTTATATCTTCAGCCTTTGCTTATGCCTGGTAATCTTTACAGGCTGAGATTTATGAGTACAGCTAAGCCATTTCTGCCCCCTCCAAAAATAAGAGAAATCATACTAACTTCCTTGGTATCCCTTAGTATATATCTGTCTCTATAATCACACTTAGCAAAAGACTGTCCTTTTAAATGCTTATTGCTCATTGTCATAGTGTGAGCTCCCTGAAACCATGAAGCATGCTTTAGTCATGTCTGTATCATCAGAATTATGGTAAGGTTTTGCATATGGAAGACAGTTAATAAAATATTTCTAATTAATTTTGACAAGTCTTATATATCCTCTGAAAACCAGACTTCTGGCTTCATCAAGAAATTGAAAGTTCTTACAAGACTAAACAAGAAATCCTGTGCTTTAACTCTCAGGTAAAGGCCCTCTGTATTTTACTGGAGTCTCAGCTGCTTTGTGTCACTCCTGGCTAGCCTTGCTCACTGGCCACTGATGGTCTTTTGTTTTGTGACCTAGATTACAGCATCGGTTGGAAATGAAGATATAATTCAGTTTTAATAATGGTTACTCTAACCTACACTGTGAGATGATGGATATACCATGCTCAGACAAGAAACAATCCTGATCAGCACAGGGTCTTCTGAACTAGTTGATTTTGACACATTATCCCCTATTTGGACTTATGGAATAATTATTTAATAGCATGCAAATGTAGGGGTTCAATGTTTACTATTTGTATTGTCATTGGTTAGTGCATTAGTTTGAACTGACCCTCCTGGACCCCAATCCATCTGTCACGATGTTTTTCTTGTAGGTTTCTAGGACCCTCTGGATCCTTCTATTTCTCCATCTCCTATATTTCTCTTACCTAGAGTTCCAGTAGGATGTCCTCACATCTATTCCAATCTCCTGGTAAGTGAAGACTTTTGTGGGACATGCCTTTTGGCCTAGTGCCCAATTATAAATGAGTATATACCATGTGAGTCTTTCTGCTTCTGGGTTAACTCACTCATTATGATCATTTCTAGTCCCATCCATTTGTCCACAAATTTCAGGATTTCCTTGTTTTCAATAACTGAGTAGTATTCCATATTGTAAATGAACCACAGTTTCTTTATCATTCTTCAACTGAGGGATATTTAGGCCATTTCCAGGTTCTGACTATTATGAATAAGGCTGCTATGAACATGGTTGAGTATATGTTCTTGTTGTGTGGTGGAGCACCTTCTGAGTCTATTCCAATGAGTGGAATAGCTGGGTCTTGAGGAAGCCCTATTCCCAGTTTTCTGAGATAGCACCAGATAGATTTCCAAAGTGGTTGTACAATTTTGCATTCCCACCAGCAATGAAGGAGTGTTCCTCTTTCTCCACATCCTCTCCAGCATGTGGTGTCACTTGAATTTTTGATCTTAGCCATTCTGATGGGTGTAAGATGGAATCTTAGAATCATTTTGATTTGCATTTCTCAGATGACTAAAGACGTTGACATTTCTTTAACTGTTTCTCACCCATTCAATATTCATACTTTTATTTCATCCAGGTGTGTTTCTATACTAGCACACTATTACAAATGCCAAATCATGCAAATCATTTTTATATTCAAATTTTACACTAATATCCAGTGGTCTCTTAGTAGCTGTTTTATTAAACCCTGTCTTCTATCACTCAGAATTTTGATAACTATCATAATACAAATGTTTGTCTTAGTTTTATGCAGATAAATAGTATACAATAAGACATTTCAAAGCGCATCTCAGTGCTGCTTTGATTCAAGTACTATGCTTAATTTTTAAAAAGTAGTCCATGTTGTCCTTTAATGGTGGTGATATTACGTTATTGTGGAAGAGAATCTTCTCACATGCTCTAACATACAAATCATGGAGCTGTTGCCTTTCACCTCTTTTCAAGGGGAAACGAGAAACTCCACCAATGTGAGGCCTCCTACACATGTGCCTTCCTACTTATTTCATTTCAAATAGCCAAAGACTCCATGTTATGAGCTTTCTCTTCTGGTCTCTTGATTTGCTCTTAGAGAAATAGTGCACCATCATCAGAAAGGACTGCAAACTGCGTTTAGTCTGGGGAAGAACAGCATTGTTTCAAGATGCACTTTTTGGGAATTGCAGAGCAAAATCACCTTCTGAAGCTAAGTATGCACTCGAAATTCCAAATTATTTGCCTTGTACTCTTTTAAATAAATTAGGCAGAGCAGGATTCATTGCTATCTTGAAATGTCAGCCTCACTCATATGCTTCCTGACAAGCTTATTTGAGCAGAAAGGAAGGAGAGATCTATACCGGCATGGGGGTAATTGTGCATAACCCTGAGGCTGCTCATGGGAGTGTCTGAATATCATTTTTCAGTTGTACCATGAAGGGAAAAAAACTATCGGAAATCATTAGTGATGCCCAGTACATTGATTTTACAGATGTTGAAACTAAGCCCCTGCTGGGATGGCATCCTGTAAGTTGGCAACTGGCATCAAACTTGAATCTACATCGTCTACATTTAGAGTCCAACAGACTTCCCAAAGCATCACAATGAAAACGAGTATTTTCATAACATCGCAATGGAAGTGAGAGTGCCACTTGGTTACATCAGGCAGTGTCATTTTTCTTGGTACATTAAAGCACAAACTCTTTTAATCAGATTAAAACTGACAGAGATGAAACCGTTTTTGGGCAGATTTCCTTGGGTTGGCTCCAGGGCCTCTAATCTGCATTTCATCACGATACAAGCACGTGTTTCCATCATCGGTACACCCATCTGCATCAGCCATGATGTTAATCACATACTAGCCCAATTTCTCCTATGAATCTATTACTTACTCTTCATTTAAGTTCATGAAACCTAACATGCGTCTCAAATAAGCATAACAACACTAACAGGAAAATCTTGGCTTAAGAACTGTGCCTACAAGGCAACGTCACCCTAAGATGAGGCCTTAGGATCAGTGCAAGGGGAAATTCAGTTTTGGAACTATCCCTGGGCAGAGGGTGGGTGGGAGGGGGGGTGTCTGAAAAAGAAGATTATAGTGACAAATTTTGTTACATGGTGTAGGATGAAATACATGAGCAAGTCATGATTTGGCAATAAAATATTCCTTGCTCTAATTCCAGGCAGCCTCGGTTGTATCAAATCGATCCAGTTTCCAAAATCAGAGGTATGGCCTTCAGGAAAGACTGAGAAATGATGGAGCTCATGGAAGGCAAATGGAAGCTATAATGGGAAGGCGTTTCGGAGCCGAGTCCAAATGCAAATTGGTTGTTACGGAAACTATTCAGACCCATCTGGCGCCTGCATGGGATGAATACTAGAAATCTGATCAATGGATATGCATGTTGGCATCGGTAAAGAGACGACACATCAAAGAAGTCGGGCTACCGGAGTGGGAGAAGTCGGGCTACCGGAGTGGGAGAAGTCGGGCTACCGGAGTGCGAGTGTTGGACTCAACCTTCCTGCATATGTGTAGCAAATACTCACCCCATGTTGTAGCGAGTTACCAGGGAGGAGAGAAAGCAGATCTTCAGCACAAAATAAGGTAAGAAATGCCAAAGGAAGGTGGCAACTACATTGCATATAACAGAAATAGGAAACGCCTTTGCTTGCTGACTTCCAGATCGTCCGTCCGTCTATATTGATTTATTTGTTTATCCTACCTACATCTGTTCCCAGTCACTGGACGTATGCCAGCAACAGTACCAGGCACCTGGGGTGCATGAGTGCAGAACCACATTCTAGCTCTTAGGAGACTCAAAGTCTGGATGAGGAAGGAAACTCCAGATAAGCGTGATACAGCTAACAACAACTAAGATGGGTCAATCATTAGCTATGTGCTTGCGGCTTACTCACCAGCTACTAGAATTTTCATACACTGAAGTCTCATAAATAATCTATCAAGAAGGTATAATTATTTCTTCTGTTTCACAATGGAAAAAATAAGGCAGAGAGATGTTATATAATTTACTCAATATTATGAAGTATATGAAAAAGCTGGCCTGTGAATCCAAGAAATTTAGCTTTAGAACTCCAACTCTTTACTGATTTTTTATGTTTTCTGCCTAAAAGATAATGTGAAATTTTAGGCAGAAAAATCACACACGGCATCATTTGGTAATAAATCAGGCAAACTTTTCTAGGGAGAAGCCCCTCCTGGAGCTAAATCCCAAAGAAGTTCGGCTGAAGAACTTAGCATCAGGGCGGCCAAGCAGAAGTAGCATCACATCAGCCCAAGAGGCTTTTTTATTTTTATTTTTTTATTTTTTATTTTTTTATTGGTGGAGGAAAAAAAACAGTTTTGAAGAAACCAACAGCATCTCATGGGAATGTTTCCTTCCTCTAAAAGGCCTTCTTGAATGAAATGCAGGAAGCAGTTGGACTTGGTTTGATAACCTTGAATCTAAAAGAACATTTTAATTAATAGTTACAAAGAGAAAAAGAATCCAGGCTTAGAATGCACTCGGGTCATTTAAAGTCATGGGTATCCCTCAGAGAAAAACCTTTAAAACACCATCAACAGTCCCCATGCCTTAGTTCTATGTGGTCGCAGAGGGGGAATAAATATGCCAAGTTTTTCATGATTGAAATATTCAATCAGATAACACCAGGGTGGAAATAACGAAGCCTTGAGAGGATATGTTTTATCAAGTAGAAAATAATGCTAAAGGCACTCTTAAGGATGTAAAAGTGATTGAGAAAAAAATACTGACTTCCTGCCAAAGAGGGAATTATTCCAGCTCACCAGAAGAAGAAGAAGAAATTAAATAAAAAACACCTGTTGGCAGTTTAATGCTAATATGAATTCTGTTTTCAGGATGGAAATTAGGCATCAACAAAAATATAAATATATTTTTTCACAGCTGTGTAAGTGAAAAAAAACATATGTTGAGAAATTAGAGATGACTATTACCCATTATTCAAAATTTTCACAGCCATGGAGTGAATCCCGTGCTGGAACTAGAAATATACAATGCTTTTTAATTAATTTAATTTACATTGTTGGCTGATGGCATTCCACAAATAACCACAATGCTGCGTCCTCTTGCCTGTTCTCCATAAAAGCGACTGTTGTTCACATGGCCCAGCATTGCTGTTAATTTCTTGGCTCCATCTCAAGAAAACTGGAAAGGGTTTGTGAGGTTGAAAGAGAAGCCATAGTACTGGAGATGGATCAGCTATTAAGAGCACTGATTGCTCTTGCAGAGGACCTGGGTTCAATTTTGGGCACCCATATGGAGGCTCACAATCATCAACACCCTCTTCTGGGGGCATCAAGCACCCACATGGTGCACAAACATACATACTTGGAGAGGAAAGGGTTTATTTCATGTCACAAGTCCCAAGCAGATCACAGTCTGACATGAGGGACAGTCAAGGCAGGGACTTGAATTGAATAGAAACCATGGAGGGATGCTGCTCACTGACTTGTTCCCCATGCCTTGCTCAGCCTGCTCTCTTATACCTATGCACATAAAAACCATTTTTAAAACCTCCGAGAAACAGAAGGCAGGGGAGGGGGAGCAGGGGCAAGCATAAGTAAGAGGCCAGGGAGTCGAAGCTACAACAAAGTGCCCCCCCACATTCTCATGTGGCTTATTGATGGGCCAATGAGGGGGAAACATCATTTAGGCTTCCCCTAGGTTCTAATAGGCTGAGACAGCAGAGGTACGTAAATTAACTGTGTCCGAAAGGCTGTTTTCCACATGCCTAAGTGTGGGATGGGTGGTGAGACCATTAGAAGTGTTACCATTCCTTATGGCTGAGGACAACTGCCTCTTTCACTTGGATTTAGTTGTTGTCCATTGTAAAAATGCTGCATTTTAATCAAAAGGCTTCTCTGAGGTTCCCTTCGGTTCAACAAACTTCGATGATTCTTCAAGCTAGTGTCACAGTCCTCAGCGATCTCAGAATGAAAAAGAATGACACGTCTCAGTTGACTGAGTCACCTAGTAACAGAAGTGACAAAACTGAAGGAACTTGGGGAAGGACACTGGCTGAGCCAGCCCACTGGCTCTGCACCTACTGTACTCTCCATTACTCACAGGTCAATGGGTTCTCAAGGCAATCGAACGTGTGTGTTCCACCACACGACGCATAAACAAGCTGAGAGTTTGGGACGGAAAAGAGCACAGAGGTAGTGCACATGGTAGGGCACAGTAGTCAGTGGGGAACTGGACTAGGCCTTGCTGGCTTTATTGCCTTGATGCAGACAGACAGATGTATCCATCCCTGAAGATTCTTAGTAGCACAAGGGTCAGTCTTTATGAGCAAAACGTCTAAAGTCTGTGTCATCCTCCTAAGACAGAGGCTTATCACTCCTTACCAGTGTCCTCTCAAACATTAGCCCCCAGGAGCCACAAGCCTGCCCATTGCAAGAGCATGAGGTACAATTAAATGTTGTCTACATTTCAATATGGAAACAGTATGGCGCAAAGAGACAGGTTGTGAGGCTTGGAGGCAGATGGACCCATGCTTGTTGCTCTAATTGGTGACATGAACCTAGGAGAGTGGAGAAAAAATAATGAGATGGGCCAAAGTCTCATGTAATACTCAACTTTGTTGGAAGCATCAGACAATTTATACCCTGGGGGTTAAGATAGGTCAACCCAAGCAAAGATGTCACAAGTTCTAGCAGTATACAATCAAAGGGACAAGCCACATGTGGCAATAACATGTTTTTCCATAGAGGCACATAAAGGATTGTTTAAAACACTCAGTTGGATGACCTCACTAAACAATAACGAGTAACCTGAAGAAAACTCATTCCTATCCACGGCACCTGGGAGGAACGCGTGAAAACACAAGTCCAAGAACAGTTCCATGTTTTGAAGAAACTGAGGTTATAAGACTATCATCTTGTTTTCTTGGAGTTTTCTCACAGCCCCTCAGAATTCTCCTTATGTGATTCCATTCTTGAGCTGTGTTGTGACAGACCCTCAGCTTTTCTCTGCACTGCTACTAAGTACTTATGTAAACCTGCTTCCTTGTCTGTAAGTATTGATGCTGATGTTGCTAAACATGACTGTATGAAGAGTATAGGGAAGAGTGGATGCTGACCCTGTCTTGTGGGGACATACATAAGATGCTTTCTTTCCTCATAACTTCCTTCTTTCTACCAGTCTCATTTCCTTTTTAGTCCACTTTTTTTTTTTTTTGAGACACTATTGTACTAGGTACTACTGTCTGGCTTGGAACTTACTGTACAGACTAGGTTGGCCTTGAGCTCACAGAATCCATCTGCCTCTGCCTCCTGAGAACTGGAATAAAAGGTGTGCACAACCATGCCCAGCATTTATGATACATTTTGGATGGCAATACTAATTATATGAAACAAAAGGTTTCATTGTAATATTTCTACATATGCACATTATATATTTTAACAATACTCAATCTTTCTCTTCTCTTTCATGATCTGCCCAATTCTATTTTAGTTCTCTTGGTATCTATGCTTTGTGCTTTGTCCATAGATATTTCAAAGGCGAAGAGTCACCGTTTGATCAAAGTGAAGAAAACTTCTTCCATGTTTAAATAGAGCCTCCTCCAAAGCTTGCCCTGGCCTAGGCCAAGGGCACCCTGATCAGCATAGTCTGTCTCCGGGGAAGGCCGAGGAGTAAGATAGACAGGCACCTTCAGATTGCAGGCCTTCATTAGCTTGTCTGCTCATATTGACAGCACAATTTTTTAGTCAACTTTTCACCTGCTCAAAAACCCTGCGGCTGTGTTCTTCTGACCTCAAGCCACCCTCCCTTCCCACTCAGCTTCCTAAGGAGTTCCACCAAGTCACAGCTGGCTAGTTGGGCCTTATGGTGTTGAAAGCAGGAGAGATTTTCAGGAAGGCAAGAAAATAGTCTAGTAACTGACCAGAGTCCTACCCAGGAAAGCACACCTACCTCAGATGCCACTCACTGGAGCTAAAACAGAACAATTGCCTTAGACACAACACTTTCTAATGGATGAAGAAATAAGCTGCATCTAGTGATGAATAGCACTTCAGAAGAAAAGATGAGTCAAATAGATTTAAAAGAAATAAAGGGAGCCAAACATGGTAGTGTAATTAACACTAAGCATGCAGTGCATAGCTTCCTAGTGTTTCAGCAACACTAACCCACTGTATTTTCTCAAAACAGTAGCTTTGATGCTGGGGAGATTGTGCAGTGGGCAAAGCAATTTCCCTGAAAGTGTGAACAACTGAGTTTAAGTGCCAGGTTGTGTGTAAAACTGTGTCCAATAGTCAGTGTCTTTCATCTTTGTTCTCCTATGGTGAGTTGGGAGGGGGAAGACGAGAGAATCTCTGCAGTCTCTCAGGGAGGCTAGCCTGGGATAGTTATCAGGCAAGGACTAGCATCTGTGGTTGTTCTCTGACTCCACATGAGCATCATGTACACACGTGTGTGTATGTGCACACACACACAGAAGAGACACAGAGATAGAGACACAGAAAGACACAGACACAAACACACACAGAGAGACAGAGACATACAGAAAGAGATCATATACAAGCACACAACAAAGTCAGTAAAAGTAAAAGAGCCATCATGATGTGAAAGCAAGGTATAATCATGCCATCATACACAGAAAAGTACTGAGGCCATTGCTGATTTCTGGTGAAACAAGTTGGTTACACACTCTAGCTTCTTTCGATGAATGAACAATAGCTCCAAGGAGACAGGGACTCCAAAGCTTAGTCCAGTGACCCAAGACAAGCAAACATGTGGCGTACGTGTGTCCACTCCATGTCCTTAAAGGCTCCAGGCAACCAGCAAAAGGATATCCTTATGATTGAGCTTGGCTTTGCTGACTTCCCCATATGGTGTTTTCACTCCCAAGCATCTGTTGATTAGGAAGGAGTGAGAACACATCCTGACACGAGAGCTAAGAAGCATCCCAGTGAATATACCATCATCCCAATGGGATACAATGTGTAGCATCATTGCAGAACATCATGGTGCCATATAATACCTGCCCTTATAGTCAGAAACTTGAGTGCTCATGCGTGGCTACTAGGTAAGAGAGAGCCCTTGAACTAACAGGTGGCTAGCTGACTCTGTCTATGGTACTCAGCCCATCACAGGCATTTACCAACTCAATCCTTGGTCCTTCTCAACTGAGAGGAACACCAGTGTCTTCCTATACCAAAATATCAAAGACAACTGCATCAGACAGGTTTTAAATACCCTCTTGGGCTTACATGTCTATCATCTGCAGAAGACTTCAGTGGTTCGCCATGGCGTTCCAGATGAACTCGTAGCATCGGTCATAGATATCAGTCTTAGCCTAGCTTCTGTGCTCTATAAATTTAGTCTAGAACATTCAGCATTACTGGTTAATTAGGGCTCTCCTGTTTCACCACTGTGGCGAGTAACTGTGGCCAACTTCCCTAAACTTTATTTCATTGTCTTAGAACAGTGGTCCTCAACCTTCCTAATGCTGCAACCCTTTAATACTGTTCTTCATGTTTTGGTGGCCCCCATCCATAAAATTATTTTGTTGCTTCTTTTTCACTGTGCTCTTGTCACAGTTATGAATTGTAATGCAAATATTTATGTTTTTTAATGATTGTGCCTTAGCTCTGTGAAAAGGCCTTTTGACCTTCCAAAAGGGTCACGACCCCACAGGTTGAGAAACACTGTCTTAGAACATATTTCCCACCTGTCATTTAGCAAGAATAAGTGCCAGCTATACATGTGGTTTTGGTAGTGTGTGATCATCTTCACTCTTCCTGACATATATGGGTATGTTGATAACTGCACGGTTGTTGCTCAACTGCATGGCATTTATCTGTGCTTAGCAGCCTCAGTGCTGACTGCCTCAAATCCAGAGAAAGAACTTTCCTCTTCAAGAGGGATACCCGTGGCTGGCCTGCCAGCAGAGGCCTCTCTTCCTGGCCCAGTCAGTATAAGCCTTTCTCTCCCACACTTGAACAGGCAGAGGGACAGGAGTGGAGAGGATCTTTTCAGAAAAGCAGTTGCTCTTCCAACTCCGCCCCACCCCCAGCTCTCGTCCCTGGCTTCCTCCTCATCTTCACCTCTGTCCCTGCTTGCAGATATGCGGTGCCCCCAATTAGCCAGCTGTGGCTACAGTGTGCAGGGGGCAGGCCCCTTGCCTGTGCTGGCCCTGCTGCTCCAGAGTTCAGCTGGGAAGGTTGCTGATTGGCTCTTCTGATAGGCAGTCTCTAAGAGTTCAATAAAATGGCAGGTGAGCGAAGCAGGCACCACCACGGGGCCCCAGCCTCGGTTAGCCAATAGCATTTTCTAGTCAGGGACAACACTGACTTTTCAAGTCCGATTTCGATTTTTGTCTCCCCGGCTGCCTGATTTTCTGCTTCAGCTCTGTTGAAATGAAAGCTGAAGGCCAGCTAAGGCAAGGAAGCCCAGGAGAACATTTGTAGCTTTGCACCGGACTTGGGGGTGGGAGAATTTGCTCTTGGGAGGTGGGTGAGCTGGGGGTATGGCAGCGCTACTGCTGGGTTTCACGCTCGCTTTAAAACGAAGAGCCATTCTGACATCTATCTTGTTTCCCCTTCTATTTCCATACATTCTGAGGGGGTGGGGAGCAGTAAGGATGGGAGGGAGACAGAAACGAGGAGAAAAAGAAGAGCAGAGGAGGTCCCCTGAGTAGAATCCATGTGGCACAGGGATGCAGGCGGTCAACCTCATCCCGCATGATGAGTACAGGAAAAAAGCTGAGCAAAGCAAGGTGGCCATGCTCACTAAGAAATTCATTATTGCTGCAGCTAAGGATCTTTGAGTATTAGCCATAAGCCATGTGTTGTAAATGCCTAACATGCTAAGACTATGAGCATTAACATGCTTCTTGATCAGTGAGAAAACTCGAGTTACAGAGAGGCTAAGCGTCTTGCTAAAGGCTGCAAACAACTCAGAAATGACAGAGGTAGGATTTAAACTCAGATTGTCCATCTGCCCAGTCCAGCCTCTTTGTCAGGATTCCAAACCTCCACTGATGGCCTTGGATTTCTGATTAAGAGTTATCTCTCTGATAGCTAAGGGATGGGAACTAGTAAGGGCGATAGAGCCGGTTTCACCATGGAAGAATGGGCATTAGTCTTATTGGAGGCAGTCTTCCCAAGCTTTAAGAATGACAGAACCCACTGAGTGTGACTGTCTGGGAACACCGTCATAGCAGTTGCAGGCTTGAGTGATGGTGAGCAGTGATATGGGGCCGGGAAACCAGCAAGTTAGAGACCAGAGTCATAGCCCAACTAGAGAAGATAATCCAAAGTTCAACTTCATAGCCCTGCAGGGGTGGTACTCAGGCACTCATTTCTCCAAAATAACCTGGGTCGCCAATTAAGTGACAGGCAAAAATACAAGCCAGCACATGGGCACTGCTATTTGCAAGAAATGTCAGGCCTAACTGTTCTACAGAGAAAATTCCTAACCATAATTGATGCCTTAAACTTCAGCAGATGTTTACACAACTTGGTGGCCACCCGTGGGAATAGCAGTAGGGGCACGGGCTGCTAAGTGATGGCAAGCGTTATGCTAAGCCAGCCTGCGCATCACCTGTTCCTTCACATCGTATTACCCGGCTATTAGATAACACATCTGTAATCCCTGAAATCACAGGTAGGCCAGGTGGGGATGGCTGGGGGATGGTGATGAATGGATTCTGTCTGCACCACTGGCATGTTCCATCAATGGCTGCTGGATCCTCGGGCCACTTTCATAATTTATAGAGAGATAAATCTTCTACGTCTCCGAGAATCTCCCTTCTCTGCTTCCACCTCCTTTTTCCTCTTCTCTTCTTCTCTCCCTTTCACCTCCTTTCTCTCCTACCCAACCTTCCTGTCTCTGTCTTTCTCTCCTCTAGTGGAGTGTGGTTAGGAAAAGTCTGCTTACTTTTTATATTTAACTCTTAGGTGTCATCCCTGCTGTTTCCGGGCTCAGCTGAGTCCAAGGATGCAGGTTACAAAGGACAAGTCAGTCTTTTTCTTAAGTTGGGTGTGGTGACTGTGGGTGACACTGGGAGACAAGTGTAGTAGAAAGAGGGATGTGGGCTATGGTCTTTGAGATCTCCTGCTCAGTCTTTGGCAGAAACACTTCTTGAAAAAATACAGCCAAGGCTACATGGAGAAACCCTGTCTCGAAAAAAAATTACATATTTACATGTGAATGTGTGTGTTTATGTGCGAGAGTGGTATGTATTGTGTGTGTGTGTGCATGTGTGTGTATGTGTGACAGAGAAAGGGAGAGAAAGAGAGAGAGAGAGAGAGAGAGAGAGAGAGAGAGAGAGAGAGAGAGAGAGGGAGAGCTTTGTGTGTATGTGATTATGCACACATGTGAAGATGGTGAAATTCGAACTCTTGTCCTTACAATTGTGCAGCAAGGGCTGTTAAGCTGAGCCACCTCTCCAGCTGTTGTGTAGGTGCTTCTAGAAATGACTCAGCCAGAGCTTCCTCTCTCAAAAAACAGTTCATACTGATGGTTGGCTGGACACGTTGAAGAACCCTAGTCTTTAAGATGAGATCTGGGCTTGAAGTCAGTTTGAGGAGAATACATTAGAATGTAAGTGTGTGTGTGTGTGTGTGTGTGTGTGTGTGTGTGTGTGTGTGTGTGTTCTGTATTCATACTAAAGCCTCCTATCTTAGTCTGGCTTGCTGCCAAACCTAGCTTAGCAAATGCAGTATTGGACATGGAGAGTTTATAAAAACACAGTCCCTGAGATATGTGATTAGTAGGTAAGGAGGTTGTGGGGCCTTTGTTCTTGCCCCACACAAAATGCTCTCAGATCTGTCTATCTTCATACTGGGGAGGTTTGCTTTGAAGCTGCACTAAAGTCCAGTAGCTGTGTACTTCCAACCTGAAAGAAAAAATATACACACCTTCCCAGTCTCATACCCCATTTCCCCTATCTATAAAATTAAATCTTCTTATCATTTCCTTCCTATGGAAGGAGAGTTAAGTGAGCTGGTGCAATTAAAACATCACATCCTTTGATATGACTGTATTTATGCCAACGTTTTGGATGAATCATCTACTCATTTCAGAATAGTTTTCATTTAAAAAAAGAAATATTGAAGTAGCTAATGTAAGACTTCACATTTTTTTTTTTGTTAGAGATGGAAACCTGGGCTTTTGTGTTTCATCAAATCCAATTAGGAAAGCCAAGGGAGTGAGTGGCCATTCAGAGGCCTAGCTCTGCCCTGGTGTGTGACATTGGCTCCAGAAGCAAATGCTGTTTGGATGGAGCATGACCATCCAGACCCAATATCTAGCTGGGATGGCTGTGTGCTTCTTTCCCATCCAGGAACAGACATTGTTGTTTGGGGAAGGGCAGCTAGTCCGTCAGAATCCACAGCTCCCGGAGTCTTGTCCCTGGGCTCCACTGCCCACATCATCCTTTCTGCATGAGGCAGAGGCTCAAGAGCAGAAGCTTGTCCGTAGTTGTCTAGGGAAGTGTGAGGAGTTAGGGGTCTGTTTCACAGGGCTAATCAGAAACCCAAGACTAAGAGCATGAATAGACAGGGACTTTGCCCACACGTCTTTGTCACAGAAACAGCTTGGCCGCAGGAATCCTTCTTATAGTGGTCCCCAGGAGAACGGAGAATGGCATTCTGTCAGGAAGGGGACAGTGGCTGACTTACTCATTGTCTTCATTGTCTCTGCTTTCTGCAAACATTACAATGAAAGCAACAACCTCTGTTATTTTCAAAGTCTGGGGAAAGACCTTCTGCTCTTGTTTTTTTTGTAAAGCAAGGCTGAGTGAGCCCAGATGACATCAGGGAGTGGGGTACAGGCCGGGTGTGAGGAATGGCACAGCCCCAGTGTTGCTACTGGGGATTAGATGCTAGTCTTCTTTTTCTTTTATTAATTTATTCATATTACATCTAGATTGTTAGCCCTTCCCCTGTTTCCTCCCATTCTTCCCTCCCTCCCACTTCCCCCCTTCTCCCCTCTCCTATGTCCGTGATTGAGGGAGACCTCCTCCCCCTATATATGCTCTTAGAATATCGATCTCTTCTTGGTAACTTGCTATCTTTCCTCTGAGTGCCGCCAGGCCTCCCCATCCAGGGGACGTGGTCAGAAAAGGGGCACCAGATCGTGTGAGAGTCAGATCTCACTCTCCACTCAACGGTGGAGAATATCATGTTCGTCGGCTAGGTCTTGGTAGGGGTTCGAAGTTTACTGCCTATATTCTCCTTGGCTGGTGCCTTAGTTTGAGGAGGACACCAGGACCCAGATCTGCCTGTCATAAAGTTCTTCTTGTAGGTTTCCAGGACACTGTGGGTCCTACTATTTCCCCATTCTTCCATGCTACTCTCGCCTAAAGTCTCAATAGGATGTCCTCTCCTCTGACCCACTTTCTTGGTAAGTAAAGTTTTTCATGGTACATATCCCTTGGACTAGTGTTTTGATATAAGTGAGTATATACCATTTGTCTCTTTTTGCTTCTAGGTGAACTTACTCATCATGATAATTTCTAGATCAATCCATTTGTCCACAAATTTTGGGAATTCCTTGTTTTTGACAGCTGAGTAGTACTCCATAGTGTAAATGTACCACAGTTTCTTAGTCCATTCTTCTACTGAGGGACACTTAGGCTGTTTCCATGTTCATGGTTGAGCATATGTCCCTGTTGTGTGGTAGGGCATTTTCTGGGTATATTCCAAGGAGTGGAATAGCTGGCCGGTTCTGGTGGTGCTAGTCTTCTTATTCTGACCCCATCTCGACATGAGCACTTGTTGAGGCCGCCTGGCACTTGGGTTCAGAGAGCACTTGTCACCAAGCCTAAGTTGTTGGGGGCAGATGTCAAATAGTGGAAGTCTAAATTAATTTGCCTAATCTTCTGTGGAACTCAGAGAAGAAGCAAGAGGTAAAGAGAGGATAGATGATTTGTTCTGTGAAGGCTGTAACACATGCATGAAACATCAGACCCAAGACAGAAGCCCGGCTGCTGGCTCCAAAGTTCTGGGCTCTCTAGCACTTCAGATCTCTCTTCAGGTGGCTTACCTAGTGTGGAAGACCCTAGGGAGGTGGCTCCAATACAACTCATCCTTCTCTCTGAGTCAAGTTCACCTCAGATGTCTTCAAGTGGAAAGCGGTAAGGAAGAAGGGGACTGGAGACAGATGTTACGTCATTGTAAGGCCAGGTCAAGGGGTTGGCTCATAGGTTTGGGTAGGGGTGGAAGTAGGCATGGAGTTTTTTTTACATATGAATGTGTTTTCCAAATAGATAAAGCACTGAGTTTCTAGAAGACAATACTTGCCATTCTTTATTCTGATTGTTCACAAAATAATGTTTCAATAGCATCTGGTGGATTCAATATGATAAATGGATGGGTAGATGAATAAAATAATCAATGAATGGCTACTTCATAATTGTTATGATGACTACTTTTTAAAAAATATTAAGTGTTGGCACAAATATGGAGAAGTTGGGATCTTGGTGCACTGCTGGTAAGAATGAAAAATGATCCTATAGGAAATAGTATGGGCATTCCTCAAAAATTTAAACCTAGACTTTACATATGAACTAGAAATTCAAGTACATACAAAAAAAGAATTAAAATCAAGGTCTGGAGCCAATGAGTATACAGCCATATTGATAGCAGCATTGCTCATAATCAGTGCAAGGTGAAGTCACCTAAGGGTCCAGAGATGGATGAAGCCATAAACAAAATGCAATGTAAACATACATTGCATATGATTCAGCCTTAAAAGAAACTCTTAGGTAAGCTGCAGTGAGAATGGACCTTGATGGCACAATGATAATTGCAATAGTCATAAGATGACAAACACTGCATGATTTCATTACCGGAAGATGAAAGCCAGGTAGGAAAGGAGAGTGTTAGTTAGCAGGTTCTGAAGAGCGGGATGGGGAGCTGCCTTCACAGGCTCTGTGTTCCCACTGCATACAGTGAACAAGGCGCGGTGGCTGCACAGCGCGGTGCGCATACAACTGCCAGAGAACGATACGCTTATAAATCCTCAAAATGGGGCTTGGTCCTATATATCTTACCACAATAAAAATGAAAGAAGTAGAATTAATATTTAATGAAAGAGCAGCACAGGCACATTTCTTATAGTTTCCTTCTCGTTCTGTCTCTGCTGCTTACTCATGCTGGGATATATATGTTTAAGAATTACCTTTGCGTCTTCATAGCAGTACTGTCTGGGCAAGAAATCAATTGACTGTAATGCCTTCTAGTGTTCAAAGTCTTGTGAGATTTTAAGATAAGGGCATTAATGAAGAAGTATGATCAGGAGTAAGTACACTATAGTCCAGTCCTCCCAACTTATGGGTCACAACCCCATAGCGGTGACATATCAGATATTCTGCATTAGATATTTATATTACAATTTACATTTATAATTATATATGTATATATAAATACAATTACATATTAAAATGATAATAGTAGCAAGATTATAATTATAAGGTAGCAACAAAATTTATTGTTGGGGGGCATCACCACAACATTGAAGAAGAGTATTAAAGGGTCACATTATCAGGAAGATTGAGAACCATTGCTCTAGTTAGTTCCTTTCAGAAGAAGGTAGACTAGGCAGAAAAAGCACACACATCTCAAACCAGTAGTGGGAAGCCTGTTGAGCTGACTGGAGTCCTGTGACCTGGCTGATGATTCCAGTGCAGTTAGTGGCAGGACTGTCAGTTCTCGGTCTTCAGTGTCCTCACCGATGAGATGCACATGAAAACCTCTGTCCTGGTTATCACCATGGTTTGTGCAAGTGCAGGGGAGAATGAGAACACAGAAGTAATGCATCACTGTGACGTAGCCACACAATGCCCACAGTGTAGTCTAGTGCAGACACAGCATGAAGACACAGCTTACTCCAGGAAAGGGTCGCAACCTGAACGGGCAACAGAGTCAGGAGCACTGAAGCCTGATGTCAACAGTTTTCTCACACTGCCTCAGGCCAGTGGAGATGAAGTTCTTGATGGTCAAGAAGAAAGAAACCATTCAGGATTCCCCCTGTTCATGGCCCTTTACTCCTATATATTGAAAGAAATAAACTCAATGTGCAGACAGAGCTATGGATTCCTGAGAACACATGGGAGGAGGGGCTGGGTTAGCCTACTGGGCATTAGAAGATGCTAGGATGGCTTTTGCAAGGTTGTTGAGAAATGGCGGGCTCCAGGCCCAGCAAATGGGAAAGAGTAGACAGCAGAGGGCAAGGCTCTGTCACAGTGCGGATTTGTGGACCTTGAGAGAGGAAACAAGAACATGAGTCACATTGACTCCAATATGATGGCTGTCCCTAGGCTACGGTCAGTGACTTCACGTGCCTGCCCTTTGCCAAATGCTAGGAGCTTGGCTTTAAGCCCTGTGGTTGTTTCCTTGAGAGCTGTAAAGTGTTTTGAACAGTGAGGCCCTGGCTCCCCTTTTGCCTTCAGTTCTTCAAAGTACACATCCAGTCTTAGACAGGACAATACAGCTAAGAGAATATGTCTGCCAGAATGGTCCAATCTTGCCATGGAGAAGGAGATAAGAAGAAATAACATGGTTGAGGTAAATAAAGGTTGTGAGGAGAAAAGGAAAGAATGAATGTGAGGAAACTGACTCAAGCAAATGATGCTGCATCTATAAGGTTTCTCAAACCACTCTATTTGTAAAATTATAGCTTGCCCTCCCATCACCCCTTCTCAACTCACCGAAGCCTGCATAGGGACACTCACCACTCTCCTCATCACCATTTTCTAATCTATTTCAAAAGTTTCCTTCAGTGATGTCCACCACATGCTAAAGCCATGCACATAATGCTCACAGAGTGACTCTGCCTGAGTTAGACAACTTGGTACTCCAAAACTGCATGTACCAGGGAGACACATTTTAAACTAAGTATTCATTTTAGTGCTTTTAAGATTTCACACGCATATATAAAGTATCCTGATCATATCATACCCACACTCCCCACCTTCAAATTCCCCCAAGATCCTCTGATCCTGTCTTCCTGAAAATTTCTTATCTTCCATTCATTTACTTATTTATTTTTACCTACTGAGTCAAGTTAGTGCATCCTGTATGCATATAGGTATAGGGTGATCCACAGGGTCTATGGACCTCTCACTCCCAGCAAGAGTGCTCCAGTTAGGCTAGGGCCTCTCTGGCCTCCGTGCTGGAACTGGAACTTTTAACTGGCTTGATCTTTTGTAGGCAGCCACAGTTGCTAAAGGTTCATGTGCAGAGGGCAGCATCTCATCAGCCTACCTCCATCCTCTGGCTCTTCCATTCTTTCTACCTCTTCTGAGATGCTCCCTGAGCCTTGGGGAAGGAGTTTCTCCAGATGTCTCATGTATAGCTAAGTATCTAAGAATCATTTATTCTCATCACTTTGAATAGTAATGAGTCTTTATATTAACTGCTATGCATTATGATAGGAGTTTCCATGGCAAAATTTGGATGTATAAGTTCACGTATATAAATACATAAATACATATTTGTAAAGTTGTTGACTTATCTACAGATTTTTACCTTGTTTCTACTACTATGCATTAATTCCCTCCCATGGAACAGGGCTCTAATTGAGTAAAGAGAGTAGTCACTTATTCCTGCTAGTACTGTCCAGGGGCACCACTGCCTGACAGGTTGGTATGACAGCATGCAGGGTCCAGCACTTGATAAGACCACTGATGTTTTTTCTCCCCAGCAGCCTGCACAGAACCTCCATTCACTCTAAAAGCTAGCTATCAGGGAGACTGTTCTCCCAGATTGATTTCTATGTGACCTGCCAAAGAAAGTGGTGTTTCCTTGAATAGAGTCTTACAATGTAGTTATAATGAACAGCTGTGGCAATGGCAACAGCCTGTGTTGGCTTAGGTACCTTTGAGGCCTCCCTGGCCAATAATTTATAAGGAGGTAACCCATGCTTGGCACTGAGATTTTCATTTACTAATCCATGTCCTCTGGGAACAGCATTGTTCACTAATGTGGAATACTTCTGCTTAAACTCCTTTAAAAAATCTATTTCTCATTAACTAACAGACTCACAAGCATCACACTGCTATGCTGCTTGTCAAACACTGCATATCACACAGCCCTGGAGTGGTGGAGAGAGCATTAAAGCCCAGAACCCAATGCCATCTTACCTTCCCCAAACTCACCATGGCCTATGTGCCCTTACTTTGTTCCTGATCACCCATAAAGGAAAATACAAGATATAGGATAGAATGAGGTTGTTGATGTAATGGTAAGCTGTATGGGACCCTGTTAGCATCAGGCTTGGGTCAGCTCTACAAATGCCACTCACAGTCAGTCTGGACCTACAGAGAGTGAAATCTCACAACCAAAACACACATGCCTGCTCCACTTTTTCACTAAAGTACCTATTCTGGGAAGTTTGAGAGTGCACCTGAGCTTTATGTCTCCAGCTCTTATAACAGTTGATGGTCCTTTTTTCCCCTAAAACTGTCATTAGAACCCAAGACAAGGAAAAGCATGTGGTCCCTAGACACTGGCCTACACTTCCCCAACTCCATTGCAAGAGGCATTCTGCTCTCTGTGTATGAAAACTCGTCAAATTATTGCAAATGCTTAGTCAATTCCAAATGTCACCAGCTACCAGTAAACAACGCAAAGCCAGCTACATTCCAGACTGGATCATTTAAAACATAATTATAATAAATGATTTAAAGGAGTACTTTTAATTACTGCTACATATCAAAGCCTCAGGAAGGCATTCCAGAAGAAGTGTTTCCCATTGTAACTGCATAAATTTAAATGCCATTAATTTCATATCTGTCATTCACTTTTCTTCTACTGCATTGATCTCTGTGTCAGAGAACTCACTGGCTCCCATTTCACTTGGGGATTTCATGGTTTTTGACTTACAAAGACTTTTGTTTTCAGTCTTTCGCTTCCAAATGCCATTTTTATTCTGAGTTATATTTTAGGGGAACATGTGAAAACTAAACTGAAAGGTAAAAAGTAAGACCAAGGGGAAGCATTGAGCTGCCCATAGGATTAGAAAAGCCAAGGTTTTATTCCTCCCTTTAACACTCATTTACTGTCTGACTTTGGACAAGACACAACACCTATGTTGGCCTCAGTTTACTTATCTATAAAGTGGGATGCAGAATATGTTCTGATTTTGTCTATTTTACTGGAATTTTGGAAGGTCAAATGCAAAGTGAAAAATGATTTTATAAATCATTCTTTCAGACAGTGAGCCAGTGGGTAATTACCCAATATGCAATGACTATATGCTAATTAATATTCTAGCAGCTAGGATAGGAAACCAAATAAGATAAAATGCCCCTGGGTAAGAAGATCATTGTTTAGGGGAAGAAATGAGATAACGGACCAAGCATGAGAGGCTGAAGCCCATGTGCTCTCTCATTTATTTTCTGTTCACCTGTCTCCGTTTTAGCCAGAAAACTCCTGTATTGTTCAATGCACAAAATCCATTCCACCCTGTCTCTGGAACCTTGATTCACATCCGCACATGCAGGTAAGGTTCATTTTCTGGTCAGTTGTTTAGAAAGTTAAATATTCAGAGACACAATCATAATTTTTCCTCTTGTCAGAAAAAAAAATGTGGCTTCTTAACTGGTATTTCCAGTCTACCTTAAAGGCACTGTCTCTGCTCAGGATTAATGTCCTTCTAGGGGAATGAAATCAACAGCATGTAGAGAAGTGATGGGCTTTTTGATTCTCAAATAAACATTTCTCAGAGGGACCTTCCAAGTCCTCCAGGGATTTCACAGTGATACATTCAAATGCCACCCATCTGTACAAATATCAATATCTAAGTTTTTTAAAAAGACCTACATTTTTCAAAGGAGGCCATCAGAAAAGTACATTAAGGCTCTCGTGCATCGATTGCTTTATGCTGCCTCATAAAAATGGTTCCTGGGCTACCTCAGAAGATGGAGGGGGAAAGGGCCACACATGCCAAGACATTTCTCAACACTAGAGTCGTTTACCTTTTCTTCTCCGTGGATAAAGGAAAGATTGGTTTTGGGGAGCCTGAGAATGAGTGGGGACATTGGAAGATGCAGAACTCAGTGATATTGCCGCGGAAGCCAAATCAAACTTCCACTGGGACTGGGGCCATGGCAGAAAGAACAGGGTCCTTCCAAGGCTGTTTTCAGTCCCTCAGCAGTCCCATGAGAGAGAAATGGGCAGGATGAAAAAACAAAACAAACCTGAATTTCTCCACAGGTAAGGGTCAGTTAGTTCATCAAACTTCAAGTCAATGTAGACAAATTATTTCCTATCCTCCATGGTGAGTTTTGTGTACTGTAATGAAGTAACAGGCTGGGTACAGTGGCACATGCCTATAAGTCCCCAGCATTTGGGAGGCTGAGGGAGGTGGACATGGATGGTGAGTTTGAGCTACACAGTAATAGCCTTGTAGTGAGGATTAGAGATGCGATTGTCCAGGCCAGAGTAGGGGACTTGCTTTGCATGTGAAAAGCCCTAGGTTTGATTCCCTACTCCTTTACCTACACCAGTAAAGAGGAAAATAAATAAATGAAAGAAAAAGAAATAACTTGGTAGAACTTTATATTCGAGCTTGTTTGTAGGAAGTGGATGACTCAGGAGAGGTGAGGTGATTCGAGTTAGTAGAGACACTGTCTTTCTTCTCCCCGCCTCTCTTTCTTACCATCCCATTTCCTTACCCCCATATCCTTTCACTCTCCAATGTATTTGTATTAAGTGCACAGCTTTATAAACTGCATTGCTACAAGTATGTGTATCGGTCTAGGGAGCATCATGAAAGAGGAAGTTCACTTAAGTGAAGGTAATTTAACGCAGAGGAGGATCCCGTAGGTATAATCATGGTTAAGGGTAATGGAGAAGGGATGTGAAGCACTCCGGGACCAATTCTAGGGGTAGCCTTTGCTAATTTTACTTGAA
>OU015754.1:41622193-41650269 GCA_907169655.1 Acomys percivali | reverse complement strand
CACACACACACACACACACACACACACACACACACACACACACACCACAGTGCTGCATAGCATCCCCTGTCTGCTGGGCAGGTTGATAATTTTAGAACATTTTCTTTGCATCTAATATGGCTATTTGAGGATCAAGAGAAACAATCAGAAAACACTTAATGATCTTGCCAAGTGACTTTCTTGATGCATTCTGTTGCTTTAGTTCTGGCCGTGTGCATAAGCTAACAGGCACCTCTTGGAAGACGTATAGTTTCAGGATCAGGAATGGTTACTTGGGCTAAAGTCACAAAGGAAGATGAAAGGACACTGTGACCTTGGGTGTGAGCATCCCACTGCCTTTTGTGCATCAGCATCCTCGCTTCCTGGGCTCTCCCCATGAGACATGGTGTCCTCTGAATGGAGAAGAGACAATTAGGAGCGCATAGACTCCCTCCCAACTCCAGTGGTGATTCGTCACTGGCAGGTGCACAGCGTGCTCCAAGGGACTCTCCACTTAAATGCTCACACCCTCGGCACAGAGCAAATCACGGCCAATGACATGGTTCCTGCACAGTGGGAAAGACAGCTGAACAGGAGGCAGGCCTGCCATTCAAAGACTATTAGTTCCACCTACAATTTTCTTTCTCAAGGACACAAAGTAGAAGTGAGAAAGCCACTTTTTTACAAGATACTGCGCTTTCCGAGGGGCCACTGGTGTCACTTCTCTAAAATTCCCCAATGTCTTATTCTTAGGAAATCTGAGTCTGAGAATGACCTTTGCCACTCACAAGTTGAGAGTGACTTTGGGAAAATCCTTAATTTCCTTCTATTTCATTGTAGATGGAAGATAATCAAATGTGCATTTCCAGGTTTAGGGGAAAGCACATTGGATCACAGGACTGGGGAAAGATTTGGAGGTGAAGGAACACAGAATCCAAGGAAGTGGGTTTTTCATGTCTTCCCTCACCTGGCATGTGTGTGCAATTTAAACCACAGTGCTGGCTGAAACTGGAACTAAATGTTTTGGAATGCATAAAGGTGAGAGGTTTTACTCAATATTTTTTACATTTTGTATTTAGCTCAAAATTAATTAGTATTTCCTAATGGCATTTTTAAGTCTATAATCAGAAATCATGTAAATTGTTATGTTATCTTTTCTATTCTCCCCCCCCAACCCCGAGCTGGAGGTTGAAGTATCTTCTATTGCCCACTGTAAGGTAAGAAAGCCAAGGAGACCCTGTTCTGTCCCCTCGTCAACAGACTAGTGTTTAAGGGAACTGCATTATTTTTATAGAGCTGTATTTAAAAATTGACACATCTATAAAAATTAACAAAATCACAATAGGTTGTAAAACAAGCATCCCTGGCTGGGCCACCAATAGCTAATAATTATTATCATTTGTTTTAGTCACAATTGCCTTTGAAACTTTGTAAAACTATAATAAACCTATCAGGAAAAGGAAAGGGTCTCTGGCCTTTGAGATCAGCCCGATTTCCTCTGTGCTCTTCAGTGGCCATTGCTCTCATGAGCCAATGCTTTCTCTCTAATAGACCATGTCAGACACAGTTTATGCACAAACAACATCTGCTGCTTTATCTTTGTATATGATTTAAATAAAAAACGTGAAGGACTGAAAAGATGTTTCAGTGGTTAAGAATACTGGATGCTCTTCCCTGTGAGCATCCTGTGGGGTCCTGTGTTCAGTCCCCAGCAGCACACATACTAGGTGACACAATCTCCTATAACCCCAGCTCCAAGGGATCCAGTGCCCTCTTCTGGCTTCTGTAAGCATCCCCACATATGTACACCAATACTTCCCCCCATATATACCTAAATAAAAATTAAAATTCATAGGTAGATGGTTCTATATAGCATATACTCTATTTTATTGTGCACAATTTTTACTCATATTATTTTTTCAATCTTACTTGAACTTACTGTTTTTTACTCTCTCATCATATGAATACTTCCATCTTTCCCACAAATTGATGAACATTCAGGTAGCTTATTTTTATTATAAATAGGATTTCAATACCTTTTAATCATGTCTTTTTGTGTATACGTTCATAAGATTTTCTAGAGTTTGTTTATATAAGTACATGTATGTATACATATGTATGTATATACACATACATTATAGTTTGGAAGTGTCTCTCAGACTGGGTGTTGAAAGCTGGGTTGTCATTCTGTAGGAGGTAGGGAAGGGAACCATTTAGGAAGTTTATCTGTGGAGGGAAGTTGGGTCCCTGCACATCTTGGGTAACTGTGCTTCTTTCTGCTTTCTAGACACACAAGATAATTAGATATTCATTGCCATGTAGACTGTCCTCATGGCAATGGACTATGTGGTCATTGAGCCAATGAGCTCTGGACTGAAAACTGAAATGGGGAAAACAAAATATAATAAGCTTTTCTTTTTTTCAAATTTTCTTGGGTGCTTTTGTCAAATGACCAAATTAATATAGTCTATAAAATATGTAAAATTCACATATCTAAATCTGGAATTCTGGGGCCATAGGTTTGTCTGCACTCAGACACCCAAACTCTTCTCCACTCTTCTGGGTGGTTTTGTTAACTTGACACAACCTAGACATATCTAGAAAGAACGAGCCTCAGTTGAGAAAACATCTTCATCAGATTGCCTATAGGCCAATCCGTGGGACATTTCCTTGATTAATGATTAATACAGGAGAGCCCAAGACACTGTGAGTGATGTCCCTTTGGGCTGGTGGTCCTGAGCCCTTGTAAAGCTGGCTGAGAAAGCCATGAGAAGCCATCCAGTAAGCCACATTTCTATATGACTAGGCTTCAGTTCCTGCCTTGAGTTCCCGCCCTGTTAAGTGTATGAGATGTATAGTGTAAGCTGTCATCCTTTCTTCTTCCAAGCTGCTTTTGATCATGGTGCTTTGTCATAGCAACAGAAAGTAGAATAAATATGCTATCAAAATGTATTCCTGCACTCTTTCCTGTATATGGGTCCTGTTTATTATCTCATTACCAACATTTGATCTTGTAATATCTTTAAATATTTGCCAGTTTGATAGAGGAGAAAAGCTAAAAATGTATGTTAGGTATCTGAGATTCTTTTTCATAGAACTCCTATATATTTAAAAAGCCATTTTTCAATTCTTTTGTTTTTATTTTCAGATTTAGAAATTTTGTTTTTTATGTACACATATGTATCCATTGTTATATGGGATATTAAATGTCTTTGTGTTTATATAATTGAACAATCAGTATTTTTATAACACATTAATTTGTTGTAATTGAAAGTGGTAAAATTTGCCAATCTTACCCTTTCTTTCCCCTTTTAAAATACTGACGAGTTATATGGTCTTCTTCTCTATGGCCTCATTGAAGACATTTATATATTATCTTATGAGTTGTGGTTTCTAGGTTTTAGACATTTGGATCCTCCCAACTCTGTATTCATGCTTTTCATCCTTTTCTTCCTTTTTTCTTCACTTAAAAGTGTTTGATGTCCCCCCTTTAGTGAAGAAGAGCTATCTTATCTGTCAGGTTTCATTCCTACCTTTTCTATCATTTTGTGTCATATGTGATGTTTCACCAGAACGGCCTTTAGGAGATAGCTATTAAAAATCCATACATTTCTCTTCAATTACCAGCATAGTGTTTGAAATGGAGTAAGGCAATTGGAAGAGAAGAGAGAGAGTTATGTTAGCAGTCTTGAGCCACAGCAATGAGCATAGGATGTCACACCCATGAGAACACATCATTCCGAGCCAGGAAGTGGCACTAAACTATCCCACATGGTCAGTCAAATAGACTGTGAAAAGTGACGAGCATCCAGGGAAGGGTGGCAGGAAGTTTGAAGAAGGCCTGCTAGTTAGACCAGGACCAGGTAAAGCTTTGTTGGGAGCCTCCTAAATGTTTACTTAAAAGACAAGAGCCCTTGTCAGGAATCACCGGATAATAATACATACCATTTATATTGACAAGATTCATGAAAAGGGGACTCACTCTCACTTAAAGTTCTGGGAAAGGAGATTGGTTACAGTGGCAGAGACAAACAGCGTTCTACTTTGTCCTTATGATCTAAAAGAAAACACCTGTTCCATGACTTGAAAACGAGGTGAGGAGGGTGTGAAGGCAATGGAGGATGGCAGAGACTAGCCAGCTGGGAAACTAGAGGAAATATTGAACAGTAGGTGTGTAAAGGAAACAGACGATAACCTCAAGCACCGAACAAAGTGATAGCGAGGGCGGAGGGTCTCCCTGCCTTGACTCTGGGCCCATAAACTAAAGGGAAAAGAAAAATCTTCAGAAATGAAGACAGCAAAAAGAACGTTGTCATCTCTAGTATCACAGGGTATATGGAACACTGTCCCTACCTATTAAACTGGGAAAAAAGGAGAGCAGACTTTAAGAGAAACTGGGAAATACAACCACCTTACCAGGAAAACTGGAAAATGCAGCAAAACTACATTACTAAACTTCAAACATTGACTCCACATTACCTGGGGAACCACAGGACCACACAGACACCAAAGGGGAGGTGGTCTAAACTTAGTGGAGGAAGCATACAAAAGCAAGGGCCATGAGGTGGATGAGAAGGCAGCTCAAGCCCTGGTAAAATGAGATCATTTAGCAAAGCAGACCTGTCCATGAGTTGTTGCTTTTGCTGTTAATATCCTCCCCTTGGAGTGGTATGAGAAGTCAGGACTTGTGTTACAAGCACATGGCTTGAGGGTTTATCTATGGACACATAGCCCTGGTCTACAGAGGATGGATGATACACCAACTCTGCTATGACTGATTTCTCTTGAATAGTGCAAATAGAGTTGATTTTAAAATGCCAAACAACAACATAATCTAGGATGAACAAATCCTAGTGAAGAAATAATGAAGGGAACACAGCTCTTTCAGTAATGGGTTCTTATGAGAATGAATTATATAAACTCCTCAGACAATGAACTCATATAAAACTCTGGAAAGAAAGATGATAAGACTATTCAACAAAACAGAAGAGGATACAGTAATTCCTGAATGAACTGAATACAATAAAATGATGAATGTGTAACGACAATATAGTGTGTTGAAATGAATTCAATAAGGGGATAAAAATACTAAAATTTTTAATTTTGAAAATCTTGAAAGAAAATAATGATAAATCAAATTAAATTTTCAATGGAAAATTCACCAAAGAAATAGACCAACTGGAAGACAAGGAAGATAAATTAGAATGTTCAGGCAAACATAAAAATAAAATACTAAGAAAGCATGAACAGAGGATATGAGATCTGTAGGACACTGCTACAACACAAAATTTATGAACCATGGATGTAGAAGAAAAACTATAAGCCAAAGACATAGAAAATATATTATATAAAATCATAGAATAAAATGTCCCAATTTTATAGAAAGAGATAGCCATCCAGATGCAGGAGGCATTTAGAAAACCAAACGGGAATCCACCAAAGGGCCTCCCCATCGGATTGTGAACAGAACATTCTTCTAGTTTCCTCATTATTAAGACAAAATATCTGACAACAGAACTTAAGGAAAAACACAGGCTTCTTACATTGGGTACCACCCATCATGGTGGGAAGGAAACGTAATCAGATCATGAGGCAGTTGTTAACTTTACTTCTGCAGCCAGAGATATAGACAGATGCTGGTATTACTCTGGCTTTCTCTTTTACACATTTTTCTTTGGTCCAGAACCCAGGCACGAAATGACGCTGACCAAATTCAGGGCGGATGTTCCCATCTCTGTTAAATATCTCTGGAACCATTCTTATTCAAACATCCAAAGCAGTGTCTCCAGGATGGTTCTAAATTCCACTGAGTTGATACTAAAACCAACCATTAAAAGTCCACCTGCCAACTTGACACCAAAACACATCACTTTAAGCCACAAGATTTTGTCCCTGGTTTCTATAGGTTCATGTCCATCTCCTACTGCTAAGTATATTTATTCTAATTTCAAAATTCTTCCCAGTCCTTAACAGTTTTCAAGATATAGTATGATGTAGACAAATTCTTTGCAGGAATATGACACAAATGGTGTCTAGACCAATTTCCTACATAGTCCTTGTAGTCATGTAAAACATTGTGACCTAGGTCTTCACTGCCCGAACTGTACTGGCCTTCTGTTTTTCCACATTTCCCACTAGATTTATAATTAAGCTTCCATTTCACTCAGTCTAGAGGTCTTGACAAGGACCCATGCTGCTAACACCCAGGATGGGTTAAAGCCTCTGGAAGACTTCTCACAGGCATGCCAAGCAAGTAGACCTCCTCTGTGACTCTAAATCCAGAATACTCAAAATAAAGAGAAAGGAGATTTAAAAAGCAATAAGATTAGAGTTGAGGGAACAAATATCAGTGAAATTAATAGCATTTTATGGCAAACTTTGAAACCTATATTCCAATAAATTGGAAAATATGAAAGAAATAGGTAAGCTTCTAGACACACATGCCTCCTCCCTAATTAAAACAAGAAGATATTAAAACTTAAATAACTATGTAATAAGCAATGAGACTGAAGGAGTAATAATTTTCCAACAAAAATGCCAGGGCTAGGCAGATTCACTGCTGAGTTCTACAGAACTGTTGAAGAAAAACAATACTCCTTAAACGATTGCATCACATAGACACAGAAAGGATATTATCTACTTCCTTTTATAATACTCAAACCAGATAAATAAGCAATAAAAGGGAAAATTGAAACCCAGCCCATTGCCATGGAAAGAAAAAGTCTCAATAAGACACAAGCAAACTGAATTCAAGAACACCAGCATCATTCACCACAGTAAAGTTAGCTTGATTCCACAGATGCAAGGACGGCTCAAATCAACAGAGTAATTCATCATATCAGTATGCTCCAGGAAAAAAAATCATATGATCATTTTGATAGCTGTAGAAAGGTCCTTTGACAAATTCAATATCCCTTCATAATAAAAGCCTTTAAACTAGGAAGAAAAAGAATGAACATACTTCAATATCATAAAGTCTGTGTATGACAAGGCTATTATGAATATTATACTAAACAGGGAAAAACTAAAAGCATTTCCACCAAAACCAGGAATGCAATAAATGTCCACTTTCTTGAGGCTTCTTCTACGTAGTCTAAGAAGTATTAGATTTGAACAATAACACCAGAGAAATAAATACATTGATAACAATACAAAAAGTAAAATTAATCAAATTATCCCTATTTGCAGACAGTATAGTTCTGCATATAAGACACTGAAGACTTCATTAGAAAATGGTCAGGCTTAATAAATACTTTCAACTTAAGAGCAGCATATAAATATGCCTACCAAATCAGTGTTCTTCACTGATCAGTAACAACCAGATTTTCAAAAGAAAACATGAAAAACAACCTCATTCCTAATAGTTTAAAAAATATGTAGAGATGGTCAAAACAAGAAGGCAGAATATCTACAATACAAAATTTAAAACACCAAAGAAAGACATTTAACGGAACCCTAGAAAATGGAGGCCTCCTGGGCTCATGGATCAGCACAATTAATATGGTAACATGGCTAAATTACCAAAAGAAATGCACAGAGCCAGTGGATTTCGCAACAAAATGCCGGCAGCATTCCTCAAAGAAATAAAAAACAAAAAAACAAACAAACAAAAAACAAAAAACAAAACAAAACAAAACAATCCTAACACTCATATTGAGGCAGAAAAGATAAAATAATAGCCAAAGAATCCCAGGCAAAAGAATGACATGGGGGGGGGGGTTATCTGATCTCAGGTTAAATTAGCCATAGATAAAAACAAACCAAAACAATAATAACAACAAGTGAACAAAAGCAAAAACAAAGAAACAAACAAAAAACCTCACCATGTCAGAGACACAGAAACAGACAGCTCTATTGATGGCATAGAACAGAGGATCTAGAAATGAACCCACACAGTTACAACCTACTTGAGATTAAAAAAAAAACCACCAACAACAAACACCCCCGCATACATTGGAATATTAGCCTCTGCAATAAATAGTGCTGAAGAAATTGGATATGCTCGTGCAGAATGCACTGGGCCTCTACCTCCCCCACTGCACAAAAATCAATTCAAAATGGGCCCAGGACCTTACGATAAACTAGACCTGCATCCCTGAAATTGCTAAGGAAAAATATATGGAAAAACAAACATACAGGCAAGAATGTTCTATAAAGGATTCCAGTAGCTGGGGAGATAAAACCAAGGCTTGGTCAGGGGGATTGCATGAGAATAGAAGGCCCTTTGCACAGCATAGGAAACAAACAAGTGATGAGACAGGGTAGTGGTTCTCAAGCTTCCAAACGCTGTCACCCTTTAACACGGTTCTTCATGGTATGAACTTATCTCATTGCTACTTTCTAATTGTAATTTTGTGACTGATATAAATTGTAGTGTAAATTTATGACATTTAGGATCTCTGGTATGTGACCCATGTAGGAATTGTGACCCAGGGGTTGAGAAATGCCGGCTTATAGGACGGAAGACAATGCCAACCACACAGCTGATAGTGGATTGATCTCTAGAATGTATAAAGAACTTAAAAACATAAATTCCCAAACCAGCCATTCAATTAATGAGCTAATGAAATTAACAGAGTACTTTGACCTAAAGATGCAATTAACAGAGTACTTTGACTTAAGTGATGAAGCACAAATGACCAACCTCCCTTGCCCCTACCAAAATTTAACAACTTTAAACCACAAAGAAAATGTAAGCCCACAAGGAGATTACATCTCATTCCAGTTAAAATGTTTATAATTAAGAAAACAAAAGCAACAAATATTCATGGACTGTGTTTGTTTGTGTATGTGTGCGTGGGTAGAACTTTTATAAACTCTGGTGGAAGTATAAATTCATACAGCCATTATAAAAATTAGTAAGGAGGTTTCTCATTAAAACTAATAATAGAATTACCATATGACCCTCCTATACTCCTAGGCATGTACCTAAAGCGTTATAACTCAATATTTCACAGAGATATTTGCCTATGTGTGTTTATTGTAACAATATTTACAATAACTAAGTTAGAACTCACACTGTCAGCAGACGTATAGATAAAGAAAGAGTGGCATGTATACTCAGCTGAGTTTTAGTCAGCCATGAAGAATGAAATTAGTTCTCTATGAGGAAATAGATGCAACCAGAGATCATATTAAAAGAAAAAGTCAGACTTAGAAAGACAAGTACCTCATGTTTTCTCTCCTTTGTGGATTCTGGCTCCTATAAGTGAAATGAAAGATCTGTCTAGAGAGTGAAAAATGAAAGTAGAACTGTCTGCAATGGCGGAATGGGGAGAAATTTAAGAGTATGGAGTTGAATAGGTCAAACGACGCAACGTACTTGTATAACAACATCTTTACAAGACTCATCATTAGATACAATGAATATGTACCAATAGTCAATACATTTCTGTGGGTATGGACTAGCATACACAAACTTGTTCTACAGTAGACTAGTAGAGTTGGCTACAGGCTACGTCAAATATCTCGATCTTAGAGTAGACCCTGGTACATGTAGCTTGTACCTGTACAAGCTTGTACACTTGTAGCTACAGTCGTTAAGAGCCAGCAGCCCAGGAACTGGAGTGTGCAAATCTGTGCCTCATCTATAAAATCACAATGATATCACAGCCAGCTTGAGACTGTAAAATGAATAAATAAACACAAATGTACTAAAAATCCAGAGCACTCCTGACATGTATGATGTACTTTCTGACTAATATGGCTATTTCGTGGAAACTCATGAAGTGCTGTTAACAAGCATCTGACATCATTTCTAGAAGGTAGATCAGTGATCAGAAATTCGTGAAATTCCAGCTTAAAGTCAACTCAAGGAAGACATTCCACATAAGAGTGGCCTGGGCAACTTCTTAGGATGGTTAGCCCCACTACCACAGAACGAGATTTCCCATGCATTTAAAGAACCATTAGCTGGAAGGTTAGACTCAAGGGCCCTCTGAGTACGCTTGGAGCGTTAGGATTCTGTGAGTCTATGGCAATCTCAACCTAAGTTCCAGGCCAGTAACATCATTTGGCATGCTAATGAATGGAAATATTTTCACGCAGGCTGGCCGATTCAAGCCATGCGTGCGATGAAAAGGGCAAATCTTTTCATGTGAAATTGTGCATGAATAGAGACTCATTGCCCACGTAAAATGCATTTTGGGGAAATGGCTTTCAACAAAGCAGGGTGAAAACACACTGTGAGCTCTCGTGTGACTTGATCATTTACAGGAAGAACTCAGGCTGATAGCACAGAGGCTACCGGTCTTGCCTCTCTGGAATCAGATGTATCCATGACTGGAACACCGCAGTCACCCTGTGGGGAGGATAGGAAGAAGCGGAGGGAATTATTAGTTGTGATGCCGTCTGCTTTACATAGGACTGTGAGGTGGGCCTTGATACTGCATCTTATAGGCTACTTGGCAGTCAGTGGAACTAACACACAGAGAGGCTAAGAAAATGTGCTTGGAATTAAACAGCTGGATGGGAAGTTCGATTTTAAATTATGTTTACTACTGTAGACCACTCTGGAGGGCTATGGGTCACTTCTTGCATTTTAAACAAAGTTTATTTCATCGATACTATTGAAGAGTCATGGCAATCATACAAAATGAACCCAAACTTTCAAGTTGCTTAGGAATACTGGAAGGCTTTGAAGCATGGGTCCATGGTCGAGCATGATAGCTCATGACATCATGGTTCATGGTAGGAGGAGCTGGGAAGCTGATAGTCTCAGAAGCTTAGGTATGTGCTGACCTGCGGCCCAGTGTATAGAGTGTTGGGTCCAGATTTTACTGGTCCCTCATCCCAAGGCAATTTCAGTCAAGATCTCTATCTAGTCTATCGCTTATGCTGCAAAACTATACAAGAAGACTTGGGTAGAGAGTAGAAGTGGAAAAGGAAGGGGAGAAGGGGCTCAGGTGGAGAGAGTGGAGAGTGATGAAGAAATCTGAAGGAAGGGCCGCATCCAGCCGCTCCCTTTCCCTGCCAGTGGGTCCTTTCCTGTACTACAGATGCCCCCAGCACAGGCAGCAGTAACTTAGACCAATCCCTCCTTCCTGTGCACTGTGCCCCCAGCACAGCACTCACTTGGACTGGATGGTTTTCCTTCCAGGGAACACGGTGAATCCATTCTGGGGAAATAGCTATATGCATGTTATCTCAGAAAGCAATTTGGTCAAGCATGGGGCTTTGAAATTAGGGAAACTAAGGAGAGAATTCCGCATCCTGGCACAGCCGGGTCCTGCCATCTATGCTCAGGATGTTACATTCTTTCTCTTCTCTGCCTGGCTATCATATTCACTTGTGAAACAGGTCTTTCTTGGGTTGTGCAGAAACCCTCATAAACACATGGGCGGATGATATATACCTGATAGGCATGGGTCATCTTGAAGATAAGATCTGCACTTCTTTTTTTATGTTTTTAACATGTTCTTTTTATATGCAGTTTCTAAAAATTACCCCCACTATATTTCCCATCCCTTGTCCAATGCCATCACCTATTATGTGTATAACAATCAAGCATAACAAAAATCTCTTGCTATAAATACCCAGGTGACCCTAAGGCAGTGTATCAGGCTTTTAAATCTTTACTGGGAAACGGGGGCTGAACTAGATGTCCTGTGTTTCCTGAGCTGCAGGAATCTGGACGTGCCTTGCCTTGCTCTTCAAGAGTCTTAGAGATACACATCATACCTCCTTATCTTTACATCGACAGTCACTAGTGTGACACTGAGGCTTAAGCAGAGATCTGTCTTCATCATGGATGAAGCAGGCCTCGCCGTACAAGCTGCCCTGGCTCCCAGTGTCAGGGGTCTCAGGCCTAGAGATGCTCTAAGATGCCCTAAACATTTTGAGCATTCTGAGAGTCTCTCTCAAGGCCCTACCTCTGGGATTCTGTTTCTACCAAGCTGTAGCATAGGAGTCATCTAGTTGGTGGTAGGCCCATGAGCGTAGTGATGAGTCTCGGCTGACCAGACAGTGATGCGCACCCAGTGGTTTCAGAGCTAACCGAAAGGCTGAGATTTAGGACTTCAGCAGCTGCCTAGGAGAAGACAGCCAGAAGATGGAGGAAAAAGCATCTCAGAGATGTCCCACACATTGAAGGGCCCTGGCAGGATCCAAACTAGAAACTATTAAGGTCATCAGACAGATTCTACAGGGATATTCCTCTGAGAAGCAGGAACTGAAAGAGAAATAAAGCAGAGGATGGTGAAACCAGGACCACGGGGACGGCTTACAACCTTGTAGAGTTTTGGAAAGATCAAGTTCTGGGGAACAGGCGGGCTCCAAGCAGCTGTTGCCTTTGGAGAAGAAAGGACGGGGATCTGAGCAGCAGGTGGAGGAAAATATTCACTCTCAGACATCAGTCTGCAGCCATGATGGTTTGCTGGTCAGAGCCCTCAAAGCAACTCTGTGGTTAACTGAGATACTTAAGAGGAGACATGGTAACCGTGCCTAGAAGGGGCTGTCCTGAGGGAAGGCTTAAAGCCACTGCAGCAAGCCAGAGCACACAAGGAGAAGTGGTTGAGGAAAAAGGCGTGCAACAGGATGAGGAAGCAGAGACAGGCTGGTGAGATGGTGATCCGCTAGAGGAGAGATTCAGGGTGAGGGCTGGTCACCCTGGGGTTGCCTACGCTTCTTCAGCCACCACAGTTAAAAGATGAGGAGACCCCCCCCTTTCCACTTCTGCTCTTTCCTTAATAAATAAATAAACAAGACTAACCTGCCTATTTCCTCCCGGGAGAATTGAACACGATCGGTTCTGGTCATAAAGCCCCCTGGAGAAATTCACGGTGTTCAGGAAATATTAAGAGACTGAAAGAGAGATGGATGCTAAGTCTCGGAGGAAGAGGCAGTGAAGTGGTGTCTTGGACCTAATCATCTTATCTGTTCCCTCTGCCCGGTCACACTGCCAATTCCCCCAGCAGTTGCAATCATTCACCAAGCCAGAATCTGAGAGCTCAGGCGCGGATTCAACCCCACAATCAAATAGAAGCTCAAGTCTACAGCTCATGTAATTTCTGGTAAACACTGTCAATTGCAGACCGCCAAATGGAGAGTATATTTTTATTCATTTTAAGTTATCCTTGCTTTCATTTTCTTGGAAAATGGGACAATTGGATATCTGAGGGGCTTGATTTTCTGTACTTATTTGTGTTTTTCTATACATATATAGACTTGTCAAGATATAAATGGGCTTTTGATGTCGAGACAAAAGGATGCACCATTACTGCCAGTCTCAAATGAGAGTATTCACACAGGACTGTAGAAGCATCCTTGCTTTCGTGCTTTATGGCAAAATGAAGGAACTCCTACTTCAGCTGAGGCGCCGTATTAGCAAATGAGTGAGTCAGTGTCCATTTACAAAACTCACAGGCTTTCTCTGGGCTCAACCACCTGTCTCCCCCTGCAGACCTTTCGTCAGGGAAAGGCTGCGGGTTTTACATGTGCTTCTGTGTCCAGGATCACACAGATGGATAGAACGCTGCTGTGGACAGTGTGAGACTGACAACCAGAGACTATGAGTCTTTGCTCTAACACTTACTACGCTGTGACCTTCGGTACATTCTTTATACGATTAGAGTGTAATAACATCTAATCAAACACACAGAAGAATATAGAATGTTGTTCTTGTAAGGGTTAAATAAAGCCATCAAAGCAAAGCAAGTGGCACCAGGCTTGACACTTGCTAGCTGTTCAATAAATCTCCCTTCCTTCCAAACAGGAAACTTGGTAATTTAAACAACTAAGAAGCAGGAATAGCCCTGCCCTAGGCAACATAATATTTCACCCCTGCAACTGGATTACAAGCAGGAGTGTAATTCATGAAGTTGCTGACCTGTGCTCCCTGGGGCTGGAACAGCGTGTCGGTTTCATAAAGAGAACAAGAGGCGATTCCTTTCAGCATCTATGCTGGGCCACAGCCAAGAGCGAGTTCACCTGAGGTTGGTGATCTTTTCCTGCCCCAAGGAGGGGGTATCTTTCCCAGACTGACCACCATTATAAGACTTAACATAGCATCGTTGGAAGAATCCCTCAACTTCCTGTGCAAACATAGCTAGCTGCTGCCTTGGCAGGGATGGAGGCCCCACCTGACTGGTGGTTGGATTTTTGCCCACTCTTCTCTGCCTCAGGGGGGTCTCCTTGGACACCACCATTAGCCTTGTGTGAACTATAGAACCCTAGCCTTGGGTGTGGCTGTCTCACCCATGGAAGCAGAAGACACAAAAATAAGTCCATGGATTTTAACTCTGTGGGCAAGGTGCCGTCACCAATGACTAGCATTTGATTTATAGAGCAAGCTATGGAACTTTTCTTGATCTCAATAGTTTCATCTATACAATGAAAATACAAAACCTTGCATCCCATATGAGCTGCACTATGAAATAATAAACTATGCACTGCACAAAGAGTAGAATATTTTCTGTCGTGTTTGCCACATCCTTCCCATTACTGCCCTATTTACAAACATTTCATTTTTAATTGTCACCGTTGTGATCACAACTCAATGAACAAGTCAACATGATTCTTTTTCATATTTTGCATGCTAGAGAATGAGTGCACTGAGTCTCTGGGAATTCTCCAATGACACTTTTATCAGTGGCAAAGTTGAGGCCTGAGTCTATGTCATGCAAACTAGGAGCTAAGAGTCTTCTATGCCTCATCCTAGAGGGAAGGCTGACAAGTAAGCCCACCAAATTTATCTCCTAAACAGGTGCCATGAATCACAGGGCCACAGTTTACCCCTGGAGAGTCCACTATTCCCATTTTAAAAGATGCCAAAACATTGGCTAGATCTGTCTAACTGATGGACAGCTCATTCTCCACAGTTGTGGAGAGAGCAGGGACTACCTCTGACATGGACTCTGGTGCCGCAATTGGATCATTTCCCCTTGGTGGGGAGGCCCGGTGGGCACACAGAGGAAGGGGAAGCAGGCTATCTGGATGAGGCCTGATAGGCTGTGGTCATATGGTGGGGGTAGGACCCCTTCTGTCAGAGGTCTAGGGGAGGGGAACAGGGTGGAAGAGGGAAGGGGAACGGCAAGATAAAAGTGAGGGGATAACAATCAGGTTGCAATCTGAATAAATTATAATATTTTTTTAAAAAGATGCTAAAACAAAACTCAAAGAATAAGGTTCAGGAGTCACTCCACTGTCACACCAGCTGAAGGGAGAGCTCATCTCTGACCTATTCTAACTCATATACGTTGTCTCTGCTCTTGAATTGGAAGTGCATGTGCCAAGTTGGACCAGCCCTGTCTAATAATGCCCATTCGGTTTGTAATGCTCCTTCCCACGGTCCCCCAAACAGCCACTAAATGTGGTACACACTGGTGCATGGAGCCTCTGTTTTATAGGAGAGGTTTTACAACGTTTTTTTAAAAACCGATCAACATTTATTCACTGTACAATGGAATGAATTTCATTATGACATTTTCATTCAGGCATACTATGTGTTTTAACATAATAAACACCATTCCTTTTGCCTGAACTCTCACTTCCAACAGCTCCAATCCTCTTCCAAATGGTCCCCTGTTTTCATGTCATTCACAGATAGGCAGACAGGCAGACAGACAGAAGTGTGTGTTTGTGTGTGTGTGTGTGTGTGTGTGTGTGTGTGTGTGTGTGCATGCCCCTGTGCATGCATGCCCTTGCACACATAAAAACCTAGGCTCCATATATGAAATTATGGCCGTTCTGCTAATGGATTCTTTCACTTAATCAGTGAAGGACAGCCCAACAATCCTTTCTCAAGTTGTTTCATTAAAATGCATTTGTTAATATATATATGTATTATTAATTTATTCATATTACATCTCAATTGTTATCCCATCCCTTGTATCCTCCCACTAAAATGTATTTTTAAAGAGAAAGAAATTAAATACTGAGAAAGTTAAGTCACCGTCAAACCCTCATAGTCATTGAGGACAGATGTGGGGCCTCAGACCCCGCCTCTCACTGGAGGAGCTCTGTTCTTCCGTCTAGCCTTGGCTTCCACTCTCTTTCCTCTGAGAAAGCACACTCTTACTGTTTGTCCTTCTTTTTATCAACATTGACCTCAGTGTAGAGTGGCTCTGGGTAATTTTCTCAAAACTTAGCACCTTCTATCATTTAATGTTATTAAATAAAAATTTAAATAGGGCCGTAGGCAAAAGTCTTGCTGCCTGAGCAGAGTAAGTCATTCCTCCCTTCCCGTCTCCTCTTGCAAGAATCCTTGCCTGTTCTCAGCCTTTTCCTCTCTCACATAAATTAAGGCTCAGCCCCATCATTTCCCTGAAAAGCCCTGATGGGATTTTGATTAGAGCCGTTTTGAATGTACATATTGAATTGAGGAGGAGTGGCATTTTCACACCATAGAGGACTCCTTCCTATTCATTCATGCTTTTTTTTTTAAAAAAGCTCTTCAATATTTTTTTTTTTTTAAATCTCACACATAGGAAATGCATTCAAAAGTAATGATGGAGCATTGCTACATACAAGACCAAAACTGGCCCACCTTGTGTTAGTATGACTTCTTATTTTCCCAGATTTTGTTCAGAAACCATTCATGTTGCAGATCTGGAGACCTGCCACCTGGGCACTTATAGGGTTTAGGATTTCCTCTGGGGATTAAAGGGGTCACAGTGCTGGTAGAGATGACCTCAGTGACCTCACAGTGTATTGATGCCACCGTAATACCATAACCCAGCAGTTGTTAACCTGGGAAAAGAAGGTAGGACAGGGACCTTGAGGGTCTGCCACACAAGCAGCTGCTGAGGCCTGGCTTACCATGAGCACACTTGGTCCAGCTGCATGTTTGGGGCTGTGTTTCCCACAGTGCACCTGTCGGGGACCTCTGTATCCTAGCACAAGGTGGTGACCGCACAAGCCTCCCTGACGCCCTGCTTTCCTGGTGACTGGTGCTCTCATACTCCACAGATGACCTGCAGTCCCAGCTCTCCTACTGGCGGCCGCTCATTCCCAGCAACCTAGATAAGGCTCAGAAGCCAGCACTGCCTGCCACAGTGTTCCTAGGGGCTGCCTCTTGTCCATGTCATGTCTCTGTCTTCCTCCTTCCCAGCACATCCCTGGGGGCTGGGAAGGATGGGTAGGCCAGCAGGGGCAGCTGAGGGAATGCAGACACTGAGTGAGAAAATGAAGCCACGTTGAATGATTGCAAAAAGTGGCGCTTTGTATTCCTAGGATGCAAACTTGTAGACTTTCTTTTTTTTATTAATTTATCCATATTACAACTCAGTTGTTAGTCCATCCCTTGTATCTTCCCATTCCTCCCTCCCTCCCGCTTCCCCCCTACTCCCCTCCCTTGTATCTATGGCTTTCTTGTGTACTACGTACAGGACCGACAGAATCCGTGGACCCCATGATCATTCATCCCCACTCAGAGTCCCTACTTGTCATTTGATTGGGATTCTGTGTTTTAACATCTCCAGGGGGCAAAAAAGCCACTTTAGTGCCCAAGGGTTCTCACACCTCATGGTGTGTCTCGCATTCTGACGACTCCACATCAGAGCCATGATCTTTAACGGCCGCAGTACTGGATTCCGTTAATTAGCCATTTTCCTGTCTTAAATACAAGCATCTGATTAGTGACTAGATCGCACAGCCTTACCTAAAGCAATTAGGAGAAACTGCTTTAGCTTTGTTCAACAAGATAGGATGCGGGAGGCTGCATTATGTCGAAAAGAACAAAGACTCTTCAGAAGAAGAAAAAAAGAAAACATACCGCATGTACCCTGCACCTGGCACCTAATCTGTAAATGGCAGTGGGGTTTCTGAAGCAAATGTTTCTTAAAGAAAACCGCACAGGGCTTGCCTGAAACTGGGTCAGCTCCCAGTTTCTTTTATCTATTCAGCCAGCACACACTGAGGCTGCCTATGATGGACCAAGTGCAGATTGGCTGCTGGGATACAAACATCATAATGAGAGTCGTGGCCTTGTCCTTGGTTTCATGGAGTGAGTGTGGGAGGGAGTGAAAACAACCCCACTTATGATTAATAAACGGGCCGATTAGTAGCGCAATACAGAAATGCACAAAGAAGTCCCACCTGTGTCATGGCAGCTTGGGGAGGGAGAGCCAGTGCAAGAAAGGGCCTTGAAAGACGCGATTGGGACCTTAGAAAGTAAAAGAAGCTTTGCACACCTAGAGAATAAAAAAGAAACACGTGAGGATGTGCATGAGATACGGGTTGGGATGTACACATGGCAGAACACTGAGGAGAGAGAAATGCGGGCTCAGGAATCCAGCCTTCACCTTAAGGGTTGCTATTCCATTGGTGGAAAGAGTGAAGGGATTTGACAGGTTCAGATTAGCTTTTGCTGGGAGGATCCATTAAAGATCCAGCAAAGACAATTTGAGGTTCATGTGAGGAGGTGGGAAAGCCACTTCAGGAGCTCAGCCAAAAGCTGATGGTTGTATCTGCTTGGGGTCATGGCACCAGGAATACAGACAAATGTTGGAGCTAAGGGTACACAGCGATCTGGTCTCTCATTCGCCTTCAGAAGGATGAGGCAGCACTTCATAGCAAGTTTATAGGTGGCTAAAGCCCACCCTGGTTTCACTGTACCTTAGAGTCCCAGACATGTGTAAGCAGCAAAGGTAGCCTTGGGAGCTGGGAGGTCAAGGATGAGATGCAGAGTGGAGGAGAAATTGGAGGAGGAGTAGGAGATGCATCAAAGCAGAAAGGAGGACTGGTAGGCTGCCCAATCAGATGGCTCAGCGGTTAAGAGCACTGTCTACTCTTCCAGAGGTCCTGAGTTCAATTCCCAGCAACCACATGGTGGCTCACAACCATCTATACTGCTATGATGTCTTCTTCTGACATGCAGCTGTACATGCAGATAGAACACTCACATACATAAAATAAATAAATAAATCTTTAAAAAAAAACCACAAACCAAAGAGGAAGGAATAGATACTTGTCTGTCAACACTGAAAGGCAGTTTCCCCTCAAACTTAAAAGTGCCTACGAATCCCCGAAAGATCTTGTTTGCAAGACTGATTTGGTAGGTTTGGAGTGTGGCCTGTGATCCCACATCCTAGCAGGTTTCAGCCAAGGCAGTGCTGTTTGCTGAAGCTTGCAACAGCAGCTACAGAAAAACCTTAGTTAGTTAGAGGCCCAGGGTTCAAATCAGATGGCGAAGAACTGAATTTTGATGTTAGTAGCTTGACTTGAGGCAATACCTGCAAATTGTAAGGCTGCTACAATGATCTACCAGGAGCTGGGTGGTGAAAGGTGTGAGTCTCCATTTCCCCCAGTTGGAGGCCCAGAGCCTGTCAGAAGGGCCCTCTGTCCTTTGAAGGCCTGAAGAGAGAATGTCCCCTCTCCCTTCAAGCTTCTGGCATGTCTGGCCATCTTTGGCCACCATTAGCTTGTAGCTGTGTCACGCTAGTCACACCTTCTCCTTGTGTGTCTCCCCACTGTCATGTCTATGTCTGGTTTAAATCTCCCCTTTGTATGATGCTAACCATCCATCCATACTGGGTAAGGGCCATCATATTTTAACTACTTCTATAAAGGCCCCTCCTACACAGAGCCCCATCCTGAGATCACAAGGGTTCAAACTTCAATTTGATACTTTTGTAGGCGCAGGAACACAGCAATTTAACACCATCCACGTGAATTACTTTGCCCCCCTCTGCATCTCTCTTTCTTTATCTGTGAAATGGGAACAGTGATTCTTACTTTATAGTTACAATGAAGGGCACAACAAAGGTAAGCACAGCTGGTTTACTGAAGGCTCCCATCATATAGTGAGGATTACTAGGCCCCAGGCGCTCCTACGATGGCTCACATGAATGTCCCAGCTGCCTAGGAGGCAGCATCATTGCCACCTCATGCCACCGGGACCTGATGCTTCGTAAGGGAAAGCTACCTGCACAGTAACCGTTGGTAAGATTTAAAACCTGATTTTCTGCAAAACTCCTAAAGTGTATTCTCACTCCATAGGGCCCCCGAGGAGGAAAGTAGTCATGGTGGAGTTAAAAGAATCTCTCCTACGGGGCTAACAGTGGGAGAGATGATTATTATTTTTATTTAACCATGTAGGGACAGGTGCTGAATATAGATTCTAGTTTCAAAGTGTCCCGAATCACAGATGAGGTGTACAAGAGGCTGGGGTTGGAGGGGGAGGGGGCAAGGGACAGATGATATATGACATCCTGTGCCCTTATCATGGTTTCTAGCTTTTGTTAGCCTTTCCCATTTCAAGGCTACATTGCTGTTTTTTTTTTTTTTTTTTTTTTTTTTAAATAGGCCATCAAAATTCATGATCAAAAATTTGAAGCTAAAAATACCTCCCTGGCATCCTAGAAAACAAGCCTTTTTTTTTCTTTCTCTCTTTTTTTGAAAAACAAAACACCTGAGTGTTTTCCAGCCAACAAAGAAAAGAAGCGAGTAGGCAGTGATGAGTAATTGAACCCACTTTTGTCTGTTTGCAATAAACATTTGCAAAACGCATTATCCTTTTGACATTTCATGAGCATTGCTCAGACTCCATTTCCAGCAAGCTACCTGCCATCCTCACTGGGCTCCTGTAATTATGTCTTTGGAAGAAGATCATCTTGGCCCTTCCGAGGCATTATCAGTTTTAAACAGTTAATTCCTAATTGTGGCTGCTGTGATGCTCTGCTTTCTCCCGAGAGGAAAGACGTGGCGCTGTCTTAACTTATGGCAAGCTAGGCTAGGCTATGAGGAGGGAGGTGGACGCTCCGAGCTTCATCCTCTGCTATTTCCAGGAAGCCCGCTGCCTGGGTTCTGACCTCGCTTCTCTCGCTGCTGTGGGGTGTGGCCTTGGTAAAGGGGCTTATGCACACTGAACCTCAGCTCCCAGGTTTGTAAAGCCAGGATAATGACAACGCTACCTGCACACAGAATTGTAGTGAGAGTAAGAGAAACAGATCTGCCTAAAAAGCTTCGTGGGGTGAGTATTGTATTTTACCCTTAACAAATGATATATTTAATATCTAAGGTGATTATTTTGCCCCTAAACGTTAGCCTTGTGGTTGTTGCCCCTTATTAATATGTAATCTCCTTGTGTTCATATGCAAGTACACAGTGTTGTGCCCTACCCTGCAGGGTATTACATATAATCAGCAACAGCTCTGACTTCTTTTTTTCCTAATTGTGATGAGACAAGTGAAGTGTTTTGTTTTGTTTTGTTTTGTTTTGTTTTGTTTTGTTTTGTTTCAGTAGGGGAGCAAAATAACCATACTAACGTATTACAGGACCATCTCAAGTAATATTTGGGGGCATATATGGGACACAGGTGACATCCAGAGTCCATTTCGAGCTGGGGGAACATCAAGCATAATAAGCATAGATGGTGGTGGGCACAGAGGAAATGGAACCAAATTGGTCTCCGTGTGGGAGTTGCAGTCACACACAATAGGACTCAGAACGGGAAGCTGTGAAGGGTGACTCAGGGTGCTGAACACCTGCGTAGAGAATGTACTGACATGTATGCAGGTGCCTATGCGCCTGTAGGGAAACGGGGAGGAAGAACAGAAGACAGTGAGCTTTGTGGAGACTTGACAGTCTATGAGCTGTTACAGGAGACCATCTAGGCTGAGGGGGGCAGAAGGAACAAGGCTGGCGGAAGACTATACTGCCGTATCTGAGCGTCACTGCATGGATTGCCAGCGTCCAAGAGCAAGATAGTGTTGAGCTGAGGCTCAGCCGCACTATGTAGGCGTGGTCTTGCCGAAGCACGTTTTGAAATCCTACAGCCCTACGGGACTGACTCTGTGTCCCTGAGCAGTCTCAGCTCAGTCCCAGGCTCACAAAAAAATGTCCCCAAGTCACTTCCTTCTCTGTAATGGGACTTGAACCCAAAGTTTCACACACACTTACTTGGCTAGCTGAGCTACACCCGCAGCACTTCATAAATTGTTTTTCAATTTAGAGAGTTATCATGCAAAGGATGAAGCACGTGTTCCCCCCCACTTTTGCTGGGACCTGGTGCTGAGGTTTGCGGATCCACACGGTAAGTAACGTATGATCTACTGATGCGGGTCGTCCTCATCCATCCTCCCTTTCGCTTGGCCCTTCTCTTTCCACTTCTTTTTGTAGCACACCAAGGAGAAAATCTGACTTAGAGCAGATTTAAGGGGCTGCAATAAACTCTGCCCTTCCTAATTTCTCATTTGAGCAAGGAGCCAGCACATCTCAGGTAAGGATCTTCCTGAAAACTAGTGGGTCTAGCTAAAATTTCAAAGTATTACTTTATTTCCACTTTATTCTCAACCGTGTTATATTAATAGGAATTACATAAACTACAACAAAGTATTTGGTGACTGGAACATAGAAAAACAAAACAAAACTAAAAACAAATAAAGAAAAGCCCATTACTGGGAAACTTGGTAAGTAAAAGTTGAGACACTCTCAACTGGAGGAATTTTTTAAAATTTATTTATTTATTCACTTTATATCCCAATTGTAGCCCCTCTCCCTCCGTCTTTCCCCTCTTCCTGCTCCCCTACCCCTTAGAAAAGGGGAGCTCTCCTCACCACATCAAGTCACATGAGGACTGAGTGCATCCTTTTCCATGGTGGCCTGGCAAGACAGCCCTGCCATGGGGAAGTGATCAAAAAGTAGACAACAGAGTCCTTGTCAGAGACAGCCCCCGCTCCTCTTACTAAGGGACCCACATGCAGACCAAGCTGCCCATTGGGTACATATGTGCAGGGGGCCTAGGTCCAGTCCATGCATGGTCTTTGTTCTGAGATTTTAAGCTTGATGCCAATGTCATTGTTCTAGCTGAACTCTATGTAAGTCCCAGAGCTTTCTGAGCAGATGAGCAGCCAAGGGTATTGTCCTCTCCTGATGATCTTTAAGGCCTTTCATTTATCCCCTTCCTTTCTAATATGAGCAGCCTTGCTGCCTATACAAGTATCCAGCCAGATGTACTCAGCCGACATGTTCATCCTTCCCTATATAATGGACCCAGGGTCAGTCATCCCAGGACAGTACCTGCCCTTGGCATTGAACACGTAGGCCCAGATTCCAAATGTCATGTCACATCTCCTCATGGCATCAACGCACTCTTGGGAGCAGAAAACACTAACAGATGGCTGAAATGCCTTCAACAAGACTCCCCAACAGCCCGGGAAATGCAGAGCCCTGCCAGTGGTGATGGGTGGCAGCATATGTTCAGCAGTCCATGCACCCACCATGCCCACAGAAAGCTTGCTACAGTGCTGGCTGGCAGCTGCCTTTGCAGAGGACCATTTGCTACTGAAAAATAGCTGTTAAGCCACCTGGTCACTAACCTTGGTTCCCTGGCATTTCACCATACAAACTGGGCTTTTAGTTATATTCAATATTTCAGTTAAAAAAAAACAAAAACAAAAACAAAAAACAAAAACAAAAAACAAAGAATAGGGCTTGTTTAGTAATAGCCAGGCTTCTGATTCCTCTTGTTCAAGGACTCCAAACTTAAGTTGTGGCTCCTCACAATGCTCTATGTGTGGTCTTCCAAAGGCTAGAGAACTTTCCAGAATTTGGATGGAATTCTTGAAATTTGCAAAAGACTCTCTCTCTCTCTCTCTCTCTCTCTCTCTCTCTCTCTCTCTCTCTCTCTCTCTCTCCCTCCCTCCCTCCCCCCCTCTCTCTTTCTCGTGTGTATATGTGTATCTGCATATACATAGAAATTTTTTTCTGGAGAAATGCTATAATACTTTAGACTCTCAAAATGTTGCGCATCTCATTATAAACACTGTCCTAACAAAGCTTCTTAGCAAGCTTACAGGAGGCAGAAAAATGTCCAAACTAGACTACCCTAAACTGAGAGGCGATGTAAGGTAACAATACCCACCCCCATAGGAACATTAAGAAAAACATCTACCATTTATCTTCACTATAATTTCAGAAAGAAGGTTATTTCAGTGTAGCAAGCCACGGAAGAAATGCAGGAAGGCCATAAACTCAGATTAAAAACATAAATTTAGCTTTATGAAAAAAATCACTCGGCTGTTCATTTTCCTTTCGCTTCAGCGAGGGGTGCTGTCCAGGGCCCACCTGTGGACTGTGGCTCAGGAATCATAATTTTTGGACTAGAAATTACTCATCATCTTGCCCAGATTCACTTTCTCTGTGATATCTGGATTCTGGCCAGCCAGGAAGGAGTCTTCTATCCCCAGCGCCCCATGGCATCACTCTCTGTACTATTCATCCCAAAAGCAAGAGCGGTGAGCTCCGGTCACAATTCATCCCATTAAGTATCAGTTGTGGTGCGTAAGTGGAGCCGACCCAACCCAAGCATGGGATGTGCAGGACTGAAAGTCCCCTTCCCAAAGCCTGTGTCACCCAACTCATTTCTCCATTAACTGAACAAAAGAAATGGCTGATGCTGAACAGGATGTGTCAGAGTATACCTCTCCGCTAATTGTGGAGCACCCCAAATGGGATTGAAAGATTGTATTTTCCCAAAAGGAACTTAAAATACCCTTTCCTTTCAAAGGTATGTGACACAGAACATCAAAAACAAGGAAAAGACAGGGGACCAAAAGGAAAACATGTTACTCTCTTGGTAGACATACAGCCAAAAATGTTTACAGGTAGCGCTGTAGGAAATCAAGCCTCTTTAGCAATGCAATTATGAGACTTATTTCCATCTTTTTAATTTTTATTTTTATTTATTTATTTTGGTTTTTTGAGACAGGGTTTCTCTGTGTAGCTTTGGATGTCCTGGACTCCTTTTGTAGACCAGGCTGGCCTCCAACTCAAAGATATGCCAGTTCCTCTCTGTGTGCCGGGATTACAGGCATGTGGCACAGTACTCAGCACCTGAGACTTTTTTTAAAGCACATTTTCCAGCTGGGCAGTGGCACACACCTCTAATCCTAACACTCAGGTAGAGGCAGGCAGATCTCTGTGAGTTCAAGTACAACCGGGTCTATAGAGCTAATACCAGGACAGCCGGGGCAACACAAAGAAATCCTGTCTTGAGGGGGGAAGCACATTTTTCAGTCGTGCCTATGAATGGCTATTGCCATGTAACAACAACAACAGCAAAAAAAATCACAGATGACTATCTGGTAAGGAGACAGTAAGTGACAGTAGCCATGCTTACATTCCACTGTGACAATATGTCTTCTTTATGCTAAGATACCAAGGCACAGAATGGTTAATTGCTTGCACAATGATACAAAACTCATGGCAACTATATTGGGGACTGACTCTTACACCAACAGCCCAGAGGAGGCAGTCAGATACGGAACCTTGGGAGGCACCAATCTTATTTCTAATGGACCCAGAAAATGGTTGGTCTCAGCTGCTATTCTATTGTTCAGACCTGGGGTTTTGAGACATGGAGACCTACTACAATTCTCCACAATTCATAGGTACTGAAATCCACAGGCTTACGATGTCAAACAAATGGTTACTAAATATGTTTTTTTCCTCCTATAAGGAAGATCTGTGATTATGCATAAAGAAAGGAACGTTAAGATAAGTGAAAAACTTGTAAGTTTATGTTCTGGAAAGGAACAGAGACTGAGATTCAGGATAAAAGTTAGAAATTATTTACTAAAACTTGAAAAAATTTAGAGGCCACAGAATATAGTGATGTAAATATTTTCATACAGCAAATTAAATGCATGTGCATCCAGCTCTCTAGCATCCTGGCCCAGTGTTTACAGCATCATATCAGATGTTTCTGTGGATGCTGTACCAATATGTGTGGTACTGTGAACCGTGAAGAAGAAATTTTGAACACAGAGATTTTTCACCCCACACTACTGACTTCTAAGCATGCTGTGTTTACTGTCAAGGCATGTTCCCTCCATAAATATACAAGTGAGATCATTGGCTGTGGTCTTAGATAATAACTGGTCCATTTTATTTCCTGGGGCAGGATCTGTGCCACCAACATTTCAATCCCTAGATGACTATTTAATACTATTCCCAAGTTCAAAGGCTTTACTTTTCTGTTTGCTATTTCTGAAGCAGTAGGGCTTTGAGCTCTGGTTCTGTAAGACAAGACTCTGGGCTCAGAGGAGTGTGAAAGCAGATTCCCTTTCCACTCTGATGGCAAACCCATGTGAAAGCGTATCCAGGGGTAACTCAATTTTCTCTTAAGCCCACTCCAATCAAGCGTTTGTCCCCTCCAGCACACAGAAGCAGCATCTGTGAAGGTCACCAGTGACCTCATTGTGGCTTGATGCACGGTCAGTAATCAGTCCTCACTTGACTGTCAGCTCCATGCAGCTCGGTGGGTCATCCCTTCTCCACAAAGCATACTCTTTACTTGACCTCTAGCGCTGAGGTCTCCCCAGTCCTTTCTTCTCTGGCTTCTCCTTTTTAACTCTTGTTTGGCAGCTTCTCCCACCTTCTCAGCCTCTTAACAGATGTTTCTCAGGTTAACGCCTTTGAATTATGTCCGTGAATTTTTTTGTTTCTTTACCAATACTCAATCCTTGGGTTATGTCAGCCAGCTTAATGATATAAATGTCCATTGAGTTGTAAGACATATATTTGGTCTTCAGCATGCTCCCCAGCTCCCCTGTCACTGCTTGACCTTCCTACAGGTCTCTGGAGTTATTTTCCTTCACAACACTTCTGACATGAAATGGCTGTATACTTCCCTCGTGCCAACCAAGTCTCTAATTCTGGGCACTGACTGCATGTCCCATATTTCAGTTCACTCCTGACATTCATTACCTGGAGTGAATATCAGACTCCACATGGATTCAGGTTTCAGCATTTCAAGACCACCCTTCATGTCCAGTGTAAATCAGAAGCACTGGGTTACCATACTTCTTTGCAATTTGGACCCAGTTAAAGGGTCTTCCTGACCCCCTTATCAGGATATGCTAGGACAACTCAGGGAGGCACTTGGCTTACAACTGCCAGTTGGTTATAAAGGTGCAATTCAGAGACAGTCAAATGGAAATGATGCTCAGGGCAAGGTAGAGGAAGGGCCCAGCTCTGCCATGACTGGGTGCTCCAGCCACCAAACATCATCTCAAGTCAGGTTGACCTGAAGGTGTTATGAATAATAAAGGGCTCTTCCTGTAGTCATAACCCAGAAAATTCCAAAGGTTGTAGGATGTTAGGGGTAAAGACAAATTTTTATTTCTTAGGTAACTGCTCCAAGGTCCTTGGGGCCGTAGCGCTCCCCTGTCTCTCTGTAGAACAAAGGAGGCCCCCCTCTTCTCTGCTCCCTCTCCTGCGCTTCCACTGTGGCTCTTCCCCACAGCAGCTCTCATGATCACAGAGCTACACACTCCCTCTTCAGTTGTCCTCCCTAAGCTAAAAGGGATTTCTGCTTTTAGTTTCCTGTTCCCTCTCCAATACCAGAAATGGCAGCTCATGCAGTGTCTACTCAACTGTTAACTGGAGGAAAAAATCAAATTATCTAATACTACTCAGGATCTACAGTCAAAATGGGGGGGGGGAATGAATTTAACACTACCATAGGAGTGGAAACCTCAGCTCCCTGCATTTGAATGTTCTGTGATCAATTGCTTTGGCTCCCTGGAGGATTTAATTACTTACAAAAACACTAAAAGTGATATCATAACTTTTGTATGTAATAGGGCATAGTGGCTGTGAGTCAAATACAGGTCCTAACGTCTCTGTATCTCAGATGCCTTCTCTCAAATGTGGCAAATGATGCTAGGATGCGCTTGATAAAATTGATGTAAATATTAAAGAAGAAGTATTCTATTTACAGCACTTTGAAAGGCTTAATACATAGGAAACACAAGTTGTCCACCTTACCACACTAAGGATCTATTGTACAAATAATAATATTTTTGGCTCCACAGTGTGCATCTGCTAAGAAATATACCTATAGACCATAGAGAGGCATCACTGCAAATTTATTAGTTCTGAATCCACGGTGTCAACCATGCATGGGCTGAAAATATTTGACAAAATATGTCAGTACAAACTGTAGATTTTGTCATTATTACCTAAACAGAGCAGCATAATAACTATTTATATAGCATTTACTTTGTCTTAGGTATTATAAGCAATATATGGGTGATTTAATGGGGCTTCATAGATATGCAAATGTGAAGCCATTTTCTATAAGAGACTTGGGCTGCCACACATTTTGGAATTCATGAGGTCTAGGGATCAACTGCCAAGGATACAGAGGACAAATG
>OU015754.1:41597966-41621639 GCA_907169655.1 Acomys percivali | reverse complement strand
AGGAAGTTATCACCAGGAGTGTGGAACAAAGGAAGTTATCACCAGGAGTGTGGAACAATCCACAAAATGGAGAAAACGTTTGCAAACTATGTAGCTGAAAACCGATTAATGTCCAAAGTACAAGAATCTTGAAATGCTGAATGCCCCCTCCCAGAAAAAAAAATCCAATTAAGAAGTAGGCTAAAGAATGAAGTAATTATAGGCTAAGGGGCCACGTAGACCATTCTCAAAGGAAGACAAATAAATAGCCAACACATGTATAAATAACGCTCAAACTCTGTCATTATCATGGGAATGCAAATCAGAATCACAATGAGTCATCTCACTCCAGGAAGAATGGTTTATCAAAAAAGACAGAGAGAGAAAAAAAAAGTAACAAATGTTAGCAAAGATGCAGAGATGGGGGAACTCTTTCACTGCTGCTGGGCATATAAATTAGTTTATCCATTTTGGAGAACACTATGGAGACTCCTCAGGATTCTAAAAATAGAACTGCCATATGATCCAGTAATTCTGCCATTGGATAAAGATCCAAGGAAGATGAAGTCGTTAAACCAAAAAGACACTTTTAATGTCATGTTTATTGCAGCACAATGTTCACAGTAACTCAAATACGGAACCAACCCAGATGCCCACGGCAACGAACAGATAAAGAAAATGTGGCATACACACACAATGGAATACTCCTCAGTCATAAAAAAGAAAGGGATGCAATCCTGTCATGTGCAACAAGCTAACTGGTAAGTCCCGCGACTCAGATACAGAAAGGCAGACGTCACACTCTGTCAATCTTTTGTGGAAGAATGGCACAGAATAGTGGCTCCTGGAGACTTGGAGCTTTGAAGATTGATAAGGGGTACCAAAGCAGACTTAATTTTCAGGCCTAGTGAAGTAGAGCTACTGTTGATCAAGACAATCTATGTGATGCTTCAAAATCACTAACAAACATGAGAGGCACAACATGTGGAAGTGATCAATGCATGAAGCCAAGGAAACACATATGGATTTGATTGTTATACATATTAGACACACTTCAAATTGCTGTAATGTATGCCCCCAAAGAGGCACAAATATGTCAACTTAAAAGAGAGAATGAAGACAATCATACAGAGGAAGAAATTAGGAAAACTACACCCTTCACATTAGCCACAAGCAATATAAAATATTTAGGAGTAACTCTAACCAAGCAAGTGAAGGACTTGTTTGGAAAAAATTTCAAAATCTGGAGAAAGAGACTGAAGATGACATGAGAAGATGGAATGATCTTCCTTGCTCATTGATCGGGAGAATTAACATAGTAAAAATGGCCATCTTACCAACAGCAATTTACAGATTCAATGCTATCCTTATCAAAATACCTACACAATTTTTTAAAGACATTGAAAATTCAATTCTCAACTTCATATGGAAAAACAAAATACCCAGAATAGCTAAAACAATCTTGTACAATAAAAGATCCTCCAGAGAAATCTCCGTACCTGATCTCAAGCTGTACTGTAAAGCAACAGTAATTAAAACAGCATGGTGCTGGCACAGCAATAGACTGGTTGATCAGTGGAATAGAATCAAAAACCCAGATATGAATCCACACACTTACAGTCACTTGATTTTTGACAAAGAAGCCAAATCTATTCAATGGAAAGAGGATAGCATCTTTAACAAATGGTGCTGGTCTAACTGGATATCTACATGTAATACAATGCAATTGGACCCATATTTGTCACCATGTACAAAACTCAAATCCAAGCGGATCAAGGACCTCAACATAAAACCAGAGACACTAAATCAGTTAGAAGAAAAAGTGGGGAAGAACCTGGAACACATTGGCACAGGAGACAACTTCTTGATCAGAACACCAACAGCCCAGGCCTTAATGTCATCAATTAACAAATGGGACCTGATGAGGCTGAGAAGCTTCTGTAAGGCAGGAGACACAGTCAACAGAACCAAGCACCAGCCTACAGACTGGGAAAAGATCTTCACCAACCCTACATCTGACAAAGGTCTAATATCCAAAATATATAAAGAACTCAAGAAATTAAACACCACCAAAACAAATAAAACCCAATTGAGAAATGGGGCTCAGAACTAAACAGAGAATTCTCAACAGAGGGATATCAAATGGCTAAGAAACACTTAAAGAAATGCTCAACCTCCTTAGTCATCAGGAAAATGCAAATCAAAACAACTCTGAGATTCCATCTTACATCCATCAGAATGGCTAAGATCAAAAATTCGAGTGACACCACATGCTTGAGAGGATGTGGGGAGAGAGGAACACTCCTTCATTGCTGGTGGGAATGCAAACTAGTTCAGCCACTTTGGAAATCTATATGGCACTATCTCAGAAAACTGAAAATAAGGCTTCCTCAAGACCCAGCTATTCCACTCCTTGGAATATACCCAGAAGATGCTCCAGCACACAACAAGAACATGCTCAACCATGTTCATAGCAAACTTATTTATAATAGCCAGATCATGGAAACAGTCTAAAGTGTCCCTCAGTAGAAGAATGGATAAAGAAACTGTGGTACATATACACTATGGAATACTACTCAGCTATTAAAAACAAGGAATTCCCGAAATTTGTGGACAAATGGATTGAACTAGAAATGATCATAATGAGTGAGTTAACCCAGAAGCAGAAAGATCCAAATGGTATATACTCACTTATATCTGGACACTAGCTCAAGGGACATGTCTCATGAAAATCTTCACTTACCATGAAAGTGGGACAGAGGGGGAGGACATCCTATTGGGACTCTAAATGAGAGAATCATGGGAGAATGAGGAAATAGAAGGATCCAGAGGGTCCTAGAAACCTACAAGAAGAATATTATGATGGGCAGATCCGGGACCAGGGACCCTGCTCAAACTATGACACCAACCAAGGACAATATGTGCAGTAAACTTCAAACCCCTACCTAGATCTAGCCAATGGACAGGACATTCTCCACAGATGAGTGCATCTCCCCCTGTATATGCTCATAGGGTATCCAGTCTCTTCTTGGTAGCCTGCTATCCTTCCTCTGAGTGCCACCAGGCCTCCCCATCCAGGAGACATGGTCAAATATGGGGCAACAGAGTTCATGTGAAAGTCACATCCCACTCTACTCAACTGTGGAGAATGTCCTGTCCATTGGCTATTGGTGGAGGTGAGGTTGCAGTTAGCTCTGTTTGCTTTGGAAGTTTTAGGGCGGTCTTTTCCTTCTTCACCCACACGAAGACATTATAACTAGCCACAGCACCACTCTGGCATCCATTGTCTCCCTTTCTTCTATGTCCCAGGACTGACCCTTGGCTGTCTAGTAACAACTTCCCCCTTCCATGTTCTCAGCTGTGCCTGGTCTCCAAATCTTCAGGGTACATGGCTGGTGCTGCTCTACATGTGCAACCTGGAGCCGAGCAGACAGTAGGCTTCCTAGGACCATCATGTACACCCAGTATACCTTCAGTATTCAGTGGACCGCCCAGTGTACCATCAGTACCCTGTGACCCACCCAGTATACCATCAGTACCTTGTGACCCACCCAGTGGACCACCAGTAGTTGGTAAATTCAGTCAGGTGCACAAAACAGTGGAACCATACTATGTTCAGATCAAGAATGGCAGGACCAAGCATCAGCTTTGACCCAAACAGCCTTTTAACCTAGGAAAGCCTTGATTTACTACTCTGTGCAGTAGTCACGGTAATCTCATTGATCTGTCACAGGATTGTTAAGATGACTGAGACAATAGATTTCAAAGGCTTTGTCAGGCTGATGAGCTGGATCAGCAGATAAAGGTCCTTACCATGCAAACACCTTGGGTTCAATCCCTAAAACCAACTGAAAGCTGGGAAGATAGAACTAACTCCACAAAGTTGTCCTCTGGCTGCCATATGTATGCAGAGGCATACCCTCCCTACACATATGATGCACATACCTACACTAAAAAAATTTTAAGGTTTTCGTAAAGGCAAGTTTTACTTAAATGTAAAGAGTTAATGTCAAGAAATACCATAATCCATTTACGTAGGTGATAACCCCCAGTAAGTTCAAGAACTGGTTATTGTTTGTTTGTTTTGGTTATGGAGACAAGATCTCACTATGTAACTTTGGTTAGCCTAGAATGCACTATGTAAACCAGATTGGCCTTAAATCACAGAGACCCACCTGCCTCTGCTTCCCAAATCCCAAATGGTGAGATTAAAGGCACGTGTCACCAAGGCTAGCCAAGAACTGTTATTTTAATGCCACCTAATATAAGTTTAATAATACAATTATTTTAATGGGAAAAATGCAAATAAGACTTGTGTTGAGAAAATAGACAAGTTTCAGTTTGTGGCATATTACTATAGTGTAGCAAACCAAATCATCATTCCTGATGGGAGAAGGGCAGGATGGTAGAGAAGGAGAAGGAATAAGGGAGGTGGAAACTCTTGGGCAGAAATAGGGGGAGGTTATGTCCTTGTCTATCATACATTGAGTAAATTACTTCATGATAGTACACACAGAGATGATGTCAAAAGTCTAGGAAGAAACCTGAAGAAGAGAGGAAGATAAATTAGGAGACCACAGGTGGCTTCATGGGCCAGGCACTGACCTACTACATATCTTCTTGGCCTGGGGAAATTTCTGGCCTTCTGTATCTTCTACTCCATTTTTAAAATGAAATGGATATCAAGCAGCCAGTAAGTGGCAAAGCCAGAATTTAAACCACAAGTTGATTAGCACAAAGCCCCCAGATCTTTCCACTTTACTGCAATCAAGTTTCTATTAGGGGTTGGTAATTTACAAAAGCTACAAGGCCAGCAAAATTCAGAACATAGTGTAATTGACCCACATCTGTGAAATAGAATAATTAACAACCACCGAATAAATATAAATACCAATATTAACACTTTGTCATTGGGCCTAAAATTTCCCATCAGGAAAGCACTCTGATTGGCTGTCTATGCTAAGGCAGGGCACTTAGTGTTAAGGGCTGTTCTTCTATTTCATTCTCATATTTGTCAAGCATTAGCATGAGATAGATAATAATCCTCACAGACAAATTTCAGACAGTTATTTTAAAACTGAGATTTATGGATGTATAATATCCATGGTAAAAATGAACACATTACAGCTGTATTTTTCATCACCATCAGCAGCAGCATCACCATCATACCATCACCACCACCACCACCATCATCATCATCATCATCATCATCATCATCATCATCATCATCCTCATCTGTGAATGCATACACCTTTGAAGCACCTCCCCCTCTCCATCATTACCGGAAGCACTCTGCTACTTCTGAGTAAATCTACTGAAACACACTCCCTGGAAAACTGATGGGGAGCACAAATTAGTTTCCTTGTTTTCTAGAAAGTACTTTGCATGCAACTTACAGACTGTAGGTAATACTCAGACCCAGACTTCTTGACTTCGCCATACAAGCTGTGAGACCCACCCCCCCCCACACACACACACTCATCACATGCATCAGTAGTTAACTCCTTTTACAGCAATATTCCTTTGAATGGATTTACTACAACAGCCATACACCCACGGCTATGCTTCGAGTGTATCCTTCAAGGTTTAGGTATGTAAAACTTAGTCCCCAGTGTAATAATAATAACAGAAGGGACCTATAAACAGCAATGAAGTCATGAAGCCTTTACCATTGTGAGTTGGTTGGCACTATGGTCTTTGGGGTGAGTCTATGTCATGGGATTCATTCAGCCTTCCTTTCTTATGCCCATGTGTGTAAGCACTGTTTCCCTCTTTCCTGCCTCTCTACTAAAGGATAATACAGGAAAATGGTCCTCAATGAACTCTGATACCTTAGCATTTTCTTCAGCCTTTAGAACTGTGCAAAGTGAATTCATGGCCATTCTATATTACCCAGCTTCAGGAATTCTGTGACAACATAAATAGAGCATAGTGCTTGTTAGTAGAAATTTGGGTCATTTCTAGGTTTCCATTTTTGTGGATAATGCTGCTATGGACACTCACCTATAGGCCATTGTGTAGATATGAATTTTTATTTCTTCCAGCTAGATATCTCAGGTGGAATAAGTGGAACTTGGGCATATTTTACTTTTGAATGAACGAAAGTTTTGTTTCAATGAACTAAAAGGTATAGAATATTCTTTCTGTGTTCCCTGATATGTTTCCTAAGGCTCGTGAGTCTACCTCAGTTATGACCCTTTGCTTATGTGCTTTCTTCTAGGAGTTTCATCGCTTCTGCCTTTATGCATTTATCTGTCACCATTTCAAGTGACGTGACTGTGCGCTGTAAGGTAAGGGTTTAGACCTGTGCTATTCACATGCGAAGAGGCTACCATTACCTCCCACTTCTCCCCTTGAAAGTGTTTTAGCAATGCTGTTGAAAATCAATTAAGTATATGTGTATGGATCTATTTCTAGAATCTCAATTCTGTTGACTTAATGTTCAGTTTGCAACGATCCTATTCAGTGTTGATTGCTGTAGTCTGATCATCTGAAATAAGGGTTAGAAGTCCTCCAGCTTGCCCATATTGTCCAGTTATTTCAGCCATTCTAGCCCTTTGCATTTTTATATACATTTTACAATTGACTTGTAAATTTGGAGGAGAATAATCTTGTGATTTTCACTGGCATTGAATTGAATCAATAAAGTCAGTAGGGGAAAAAAATGAACAACTCAAATCCATTGAGTTTTCAAATCTAGCATTATGATTTTTTGTTGATTTGTATCTTTGAACTTCTCAGCAGGCTTTATTGCTTTTTTGTTTGTTTCGTTGTTCATTTGTTTGTTTGTTTATTTTTGAGTCAGGGTTTCTCTGCATAGCCGTGGCTATCCTAGAACTATCTCTGTAGACCAGGCTGGCCTTAAACTTACAGAGATCTACCTGACTCTGCCTCCTGAGTCCTGGGATCAAAGGCATGTTTTTCAATGCAGGGTGGTTATTTCCTCTTTCCACCAGCATGAGTAGGATTTCATGTTGTTATCAGTTTAGCTGTGTTTCTGCCCACTGGTGTGCTATCTGGTTTCACCTGTTCTTTAGTTGATTTTCCTGTTTCACTTGGACTTGGATTGTACGTCATTATCCAGTCCATGGTTTCTTCGTTAGCTACTCCATCAATGTTATCATTTACAGATTTGTTTTTTGGTAGATCTTTGATATTTACAACACGTCTTTAACTTATCAAAATCTAACTTCAGATACTAAACTGTTTCACCAATGATGAAAGACTATGACCACAAGGTGCTTCCGTGTCCTCTTTGTGCTTGCTGGCATAGTGTCATCTCTATACACATTATGAACACCACATAGATTTAAAAAATTTTGCTTTAAATAGTATATCATTTGTAATAACTTTCAATGGAAAGGGATTATATCTATTTACCAATTCTGATACTTCCATAACTTTTTACACATGTAAATTCTCATTAGATAACATTTTCTTCTCTCCAGGAAAGCTTTTTTTAAAGAATGCTATTTATATTTAGGTCTATTGACAAGGAATCTTCTCTGTTTCTGTTTCTCAGGAAAATTCACATGTTGTCTTAATTTTGAAGGGTACTTTCCTTTTATAAACAACTTAAAAATACTCCACTGTGTTCTGGATTTCAACAAACAAAAGACTCAACGGGACTATTTGGTATCATTCTACACTCAACTCAGCCTTTGTTTGAGCCCTAAAATATATATTGATTTCAGGGTGGAGAGATGGCACAAAGGCTGAAGGGGCATAGTGCTCTTACACAAGACCGGGGGTCAGCTTCCAGCACCCATTCAAAGTGGCTAACAACACCAGTAACTCCAGCTCCATGGGGTTAAGAGTCCCCCTGCTGGCATCATCAGGAACATCCTCTCATATGTACATAGCCACATATGGACATAGACACAGACACACATACATAGAGAGACATACAGAGACACATACACATAGACACACACATTTAAAATATAAATAAAATACTAACAATATTAATTTTAATTATTTTCAAAACATTGATTGAAATGCTCAATAGCATTGTTTTATTTTTGTTTCACATTGATTTTCATTTGGTTATTTTAATATTTGGGGTTTATAGTCAGAGCTGGAATATATTCAAGATATTTTTTTAATATACATTATTTTATTACAAATTTAAAAAACAAAAAAACAAAGCAACATCCTAAAAAAATTTTTACTGGTAATACAAATTCCTATGAAGTTTTTTTTTCTACCATAAGAAATTAAAGAAACCATTAAATATTTAGGAACATTCAACATCAAAAGCTTTAAATTTAACTGTTCGTTGTAGCCCCTGAAAAAGCTACAAACTCCTTTTTTAAAAAAGTATTTTTTTTCTACAAAGAATCTCATCAGCTATACAAAAATCTGTACAGTTTTTATACTGAAGCTAATGTTGAGCTGCACTTGAATTTCACATTCTTAGCAAAACAGTTGCCTGAGCACATACACTCCACACATTTTACTGACAGCCATTTATTCTTCATCCTCATCTTCGTCCTCCTCATCCTCGTCATCCTCTTCCCCTTCCTCCTCCTCGTCTTCTGGTTCATTCTTCTTCTTTGAGCCTGTTGGCCTACCAGGCCCTTTCTTTCCTGCTTCACTTTTGCCCTTAGCACGGTATGCAGCAATATCCTTTTCATATTTCTCCTTTAGCTTAGCTGCTTTCTGCTCATAGGGTTGTTTATCTTTGGCAGATTGTTCAGACCACATCTCACCCAGTTTCTTTGCAGTATCCCCAATAGACAGGCCCGGGTGTTCACTTTTTATCTTTGGGCGATGCTCAGAGCAAAACAGGAAGAAGGCAGACAGCGGTCTTTTTGGAGCGTTAGGATCTTTTTTCTTCCCTTTCTTATCCCTTTTAGGAGGAACGTAATTATTCATCTCCCTGTCATATCGAGCTTTGTCGTTCTTGGCCAAATCTTCAAACTTCGACTTTTCCTTTGCAGACATGGTCTTCCGTCTCTCGGAGCACTTCTTGGAGAACTCGGCGAAGTTGACAAAGGAGTCGGGGTGCTTCTTCTTGTGCTCCTCCCGGCAGGTCTGCACGAAGAAGGCGTGCGAGGACATTTTACCCCGCGGCTTGTTGGGGTCTCCTTTGCCCATGCTGACGGCGGCGCGCGGCGTCTACCTGCTGGCGCAAACTCTCCCCTCATAGTCCGACGGACGCACTTCCTTCTCAAGATATTATTACTTAAATCCTTGTCTGCTCTTTCTCATTCTCCTCCTGAAAGTCTAACTGTATATTTGCTAAGTTGGTAAAATTTGTTCTATCTCTTCTTGTTAGGCTTATTTCATATCATTTCTGTTGCTATGTCTTCCAATTACCTCAACCTTTCTTTAGCTGTGTTTAACCTCCTGAAAGGTGGATTCTGTATCTCCATTGTATTATGTACCACAGATATTCTTTCAAGTTCTATAGGCTCCATTTTATTTGTTTTTTAATCTATTTTTCTTATAATAATCAGGGTTTTCTTTAAACTCGTCAGTATATTTAGACTAACTATTTTAAAGTTATTGCTTGCTAACTCAATCTTCACTGCCATGTCTGGATCTGTAAGCACTTACGATTTTTCTAAGTATAAATTATAGTTACACACTCCTTGCTTGTTGTCTCGTAAGTATTTTTTTTTTTTTTTTTTTTTTTTTTGGATGCTAGCCACTGTCGATGTTTAGTTATTGAGTTCCCAGAGTTTTCTGTCTCCCTTTAGACAGTGTTAAAAATACATCTGAGCAGTTGTGTGTGGATGAGCTTGATTGTTTAAAGGCTTGTTTGGAGCTTTCCTGTGATGGGTATAGAGTAGCACTGAATTTTGAGTTAATTTACATCAATTTCCAAGGCTTCACTCTGGGATATTTAATAAATCCCTGATTCATGCCTGAACTCTGTCTACTGCTCTGCTCAGAGTCCAAGCTCCTCTGTGACCTCTGTGAACATCCTGTGACCTTCTTGCCAGCCACTCAGCTACACAGGGTTCCATTCTCTGTGCACATGGGTTTACACACAGAAATGACGATAACAGATTTGTAGGCATACCGCTGGAGCTTGTTCTGTGTAGACACATCTTCTCTGCAATGATGAGAAGCCTCCATTCACCAAAATAGGACCGCCATCTTCTCATCTGTTAAGTGAGCCATGCTCAGTTTGGCTTCGTCTTCCTCTCTGCTGTAATCTAGAAAGTGTCTTCAAGGCACAAAAAAAAAAAAGCAAGCATGCTTTTTGCTGCCTATATTTTCTGTTTCTTATAGATCATCTTACTGAACAGCTCCAGGGTCCAATGCCTAAACTAATATTAGCTGTTTCGTACAATTCATCCAGATTTCTACTTGTTTGCAGTGCAAGAGTGGGCTGTCAGCATTCACTCCTACACAGCTGGAGGCGTTCCAGAAGATATATTTACAGGATACTAGTCAGAAGCAGAGTTCTTGTATTAGCTATGATTCCAATGAAAATAAGTATTTTTCTCCTCACCTCAGTTTACTCAGCTGTGAAATCTAGATCATGGATCTGATCAAGCGGGATAGTTTTAAAGACTGATCTCAAATTGTTTTCTCCCTCTTAGTTTCATCTCTCCCAATGTGCTACTGCCCTCCCTTACTTAACTCTTTGTACAAATATTCAATAAGGGAATACAGAATCAATAATGAAAGGCAAGAAAGGTCTGCCTGTCTTGAGTTTAATTCTGGTGGTGACAAATATTGATCCAAATAATAAAGATGAAAGCCTTGATAATGAAACATTCTACAAGGTAGAGTCATTGCACAGATATTTTTACTGTATGCTTGTTTTGATTTGTTTTAAGTAAAGGATGGTGATAAAATCTGATTTCAGTTTTAAATCATCCCAGCCCTAAGGCAATTCCTAACAATACTATAATTTAGAGAGTGTCTTGGAAATATGTAAACTTCCCCAATTATATTGCATAAGGTACTATGTACCACCTGTTAACGGTAAAAGTTAAGATGTTCCTTGTATGCCTGCATCTGAGAATTTTCTTGAGAAAGATTAGATGTGTGCCTTTTAGCTGCAACTGCCTCTTTCTCATTTGTGGGCTGAAGAAAGGAAAGGGTAGAAGAGTGATGTTAAGTCCCAGAGCTTCCTATCTGTCTTCTGCTCCCAGTACACGCTCGATGCAGGCATCTGTGAAGACGAGGCTATCCACCTTCATCGCACAGAGACCAACACCACTCAGGCCACTTTCCCACCTCTTACCTGGCAGTCTAGTCTCCCACATTTCTTACCAACGATTAATTCTGAAATAGGAAGACAATCCTTTGAGGTTTAAAAATAAAAAGACCATCCTTAGTTACATGGATGCTTGTAAGTCACAGGAGGAAACCCCAAACCTCACATAATGATAGCCAAAACCAGAACCATCAGGATTCTGAGCACTGGAAGTTTCCAGCGCTCACATTTTTAAATGTGCACATCGTGTCAATCAGTAGCTAGTTATAGTTTAACGTGCTGACATTGTATGCCAATCTTATCTGTATATAACGTAAACATTTAAGGCAAATATGAAATCATCCCAAAGAGAAAACAAAAGTAGAAAAGCAATGAAAAAAGTTGAAATGAATTTTGAGCAAATTTGATAAATTTTTGTCAAATGAAAACTGATTTCTCTATACTCTGAGGTGTACTGTGAATTCATCATTATATTTAAAACTTGTTTTAGAAATGACTTTCTCTTCACTCTCCTTGCAAGTTGATATTATTTTATGTCTTTTGATATGTCCATGGTATGTTTGTAGTATTAAAAATAGAAAAATTATTGTTAGCACTTAGGAGGCAGAGGTAGAGGGATCTCTGGGAGTTGAGGCCATCCTAGTCTACATAGTGAATTACAAGCCAGCCAGGAATACATAATAAGACCCTGAGTTAAAAAACTAAAGAATAAGAAATAAAAATGAGTAGATATTCACATTATGAAAGATACAGAAATGGTTCATAGTTTGAAAAATTAAAAAATAAAAACACTACATTCATAGTTTGAAAAGTAAAAAAAGTAAAAAGTACCATATTCCCAACACCACCCACCTTAAAACTTTTTTCATTGTTTCTCTCCAATATTTTGTTCTATGAATATTTTATATACTTGGAATCACACTCTATATACACTAGATATTTTTAAAATTTCTCCTTATAATCCCACAGTATCATGTTGCTTTCATAGCTGAATAAATTTTATCACATAGTTATAACCATTCTCCCATAACCATTTGGACTACTAGAATGTAAAAACAAAAAGAAAAACAAATCCCCCAAAAAACAGAGCTTCAATTTAAATCACTTAATGAGCCTATCTTATGGGCACTGAAATGCGATATTATAAGAGGAAACCTTTCTGAAGTTCTGCCTCCCATCCATCCTGTATGAGACAGGCATAATGGAAGTGATTATGGGGATATGTATTTAGTGCTCAGAACTCTGCTAAAGGTTTGTACATTTGATTTCTTGACCATAATTTTAAAACTCTACAAAATGAGGGCATTCCCTTTTAATAGATGGGAAAACTGAGACCTGTAGAAAACAAACCACTTACTTAAATTACACAGTTCACTAAATAGCAGAGATGAGATTTAAACATAGCCCGTTATTAATCCATTATTCCAAAGGATTTAAATTTTTATGTGGTGCTGAGAAGCTAAGGAGGAGACTTTGCTAGCGTGCTGGGTGAGTTCTCTGTTAGGAGGCTACACTCTAGCTTGGTCAGAAAACTTTCACACGGGCAACATGGAACAGCTCACCATGACATCTTCTTATACAGTTACAAAGATTGAGAAAGCAGACAGAAAACACAGGGAATGATTTGGCACTAGTTAAACCTCAGAAATCATTCGTATTAAATTAATAGATACTTTTGTCTCTTGAAGCCAGAAAGATCCATTAGAGTGGAAGAGGTGGCAGTCTGTGACATTAGCTCACCACTAATAGGATGGAGGAGTTTATTGCTCTATGTTGCTAAGGATCTTACCTTAGCAGGGCATAGTTTGGGTTCAACTGTCTTCAGGACACAATTGTTCCTTATGAAGTCTGTGGCGAGTTCAAGGAAATGTGCCCTATAGGCTCAAGTATCTGAATGTTTGGTCTCCACTTGGTTCGGGCTGGGATTATGGACTGCTAAGCAGGTGGAGCCTAGGCACAGGAGCCTTGAGAGTTTATAGCCCCACCTCACTTTCAATTTGTTCTCTAGGCTGCCTGCCAGGAAATGTGGTCTCTCAGTTCTCTTCTAAGGCTGCCATGCTTCCCCCACCATTATGGTCCTTCCCTCTGAGACATAAGCAAAGCGACCTCTTTCTTCCTTAAGTGGTATTTTATAATAGCAACAAAAAAAGGAGAGAAGATTGTTGCAGAGACTCTTAAAAGGCTCAGGTAAACAATAGGTTCAAAAAGGCAGGCCCTTAACTTTCAGTGTTCTAGAAATTTGGAAAACATCATTACTGATTGTACATGCCCCAGGAGGATTGTCACTGAATCTGCTTTACAGACGAGGTAGCAATCTATAGTGCTAAGTCACACTAGTACGATGTACTAAGTCACTGCTTATGTTGTTATTAATCCAATGCCTTGTCAAATCTTACCTACGGTAAATTCTTCACTCGCTTTCTAGAACACAAGTGTGAGAGGCAGAGCATGGATCTTAAAGCCAGAGGATAAAAGTCAGGGAACGTTTTTATTCATTCTTCCCACTGTTTCATATTTTCAACATGAATCACACAGGAGTAGCAGGTAGGTGACCAGGCCAAAGGCGCAGAGCCCAGCGAGACTGTGCACAGTGGACCCTGACGTTCACACGCAGGCCTTGCGTCTGACTTCTCTCTCCCCACACCATCTCAGCAAGCTGAGCTCCTTCCCATTAGTATCCATAGTGTCCGGATTTGTGCAAACACATTCCAGAAGACTGGAATTAAACTGGGTTATTTCCTTGGCAATTACGTCACCATTTGTGCCAATTCTTTTAGTGCGTCCGATCACCGCTCCCACATACTTGAACCTCCTCTCTGGCTTCACATTACTAAGGAGGCAAAGATTTTATTTTGCCTTTTAGAAAGGAGATGAGTAAAAAACAAAAGGCCTTTTATCCTACAAGCTTTTACCTGCTTTCCAGAAGGTCATTGCTTTGAAGTTATACACATTGAACATCTAATGTTGTACTGTTACTCAAAAGTGGTGGCTATGGCCTTCTTAATGACAGTGGTAATTGGGTGTATGTAACTAGAAGTCATTACAATAAATAGATTGATTTTAGTTCCAGGCCTGAACACCACTATCTGCAGCGAGGCTTAGAAACAGTGCAGGGGCCTGGAGTGGGGGCAGAGACCACTCTGGACCACTGAAGCAGGCATGCTGCATGAGCAGTTGAGAACAACCAGTGCTCTTTCTGAAAGTTGGTCTGGGCATCATCTCAGTATTGTGACAACCCCTTCCATGATGCGAGTTTCTTTTACAAGCTCTTATGGAACTTTATTGTTCAGCAAGTATCTTATGATTTTTTCATTCTTAATACTTGATATGGAGGTATGTCAAACACTGTGCCGATACAGGTACTATTCAAAGTTGGTATTAATTGGGGGCTTCTTGTGTACCAAGCATAAAAAAAAGCTTTGTAGCTGGTATTTATTTATTTATTTATTTAGTGTGCAAATGTATTCGCCGAGTGCATGTGTTTGTGGGTTTATGTGTGTGGAGGCCAAAGGTTGATGTGAGGTGTGTTTCTCAATTGCTCTCTACCATATATTTTTAGACAATGTCCCTGATTGAACCTGGAGCTCGCCCATTGAGCTAGGGTATCTGGACAGTAAATTCTAGGGGTCAGTCTGGTCTTTGCCTCCTCAGGGCTAGAATTAGAGATGTGCTACCACATCTAGGTTTTTACATAGCTGTGGTAAGTGGTTCAAACTCACGTCATCATGTCAGCCAAATGAGATTTTTTACTAGCCCTTTTTATATTTCAAATATTTTTAATATTAATTAATTAATTAATTTTTGAGGAGAGTCACACTATATAGCCCCATCTGGACTGGAATTTGCTATGTTGATCAGGCTGACCTTGAAATCACAGAGATCTACCTGACGTCCTCCCAAGTGTTGGGATTAAAGGCACATGCAAACCCATGTCTGTAGCTTTTTTATACTTTGTATTTTGTGACAGGTTCTTAGTAAGTTGATAAGCATGGCCTTAAACTTACCCTATAGGCCAGGCAGGCCTTGAATATATGATGCTCCTGCTTTTTAGCCTATGAGATTACTGGCCTGTGTCACTAGACCTAGCTTAAAAGGTTTATCAAAATTACTTTCCCCAGGGTCAAAATTTAGTTTTCTCAAGGCCATACGGCTAGTACAACACAGTATCTAAATGATTTTGGTTTTCTCTGTGCTTGCCATTGTTTCACATGCATCACCAAATCCTCGCCCTAGGAGGCAGGTATCACTATGCCCATACAGATAAGGAGGTGGAAGATGGGGAACCCAGAGCTGCAGGAGTGTCAGTGCAGAGGCTAAGGGCTTCAGCTCAGACCATTCTTTCCCTTGGAGCACAAATGTTCGCCCTTTCCCTAACTGTAATGCCCCGAGTCTGTGACTACAAATCTACTACCTGAACAGTGGGAAGTGACCGGATGCTCAGGAAGATGATCCGGAATATGGTGCGGACAAAATGCCATCACCATTTCTTTAGTAAGCCCACCTAAATACAGTTCTCATGCATGAAATTCTAAAAATTTAAATGAAAAAACATGAAAGATGGAAGGATTGTGCTAAGTAAACTGTAATTTTGTTTTCCATTATCATTAAAAAATTATGAGAGGATTTAGAGAAGGTCCAGATAAGAGAAAGATTGTAACAGGTTGGAAAAAAAATCAATATTATTAACATGTCAATTACCTCCAATTGATCCCTAGTTTCAATATAATCCTAATCAACATCCTAATAGGAATTTTGAAATTGACCAGCAGTATACGATTTATGTGAAAGCCTAAAGAATGAATATTGCTAAAATAATTCTTAAAAAGAAGAATAATATGAGAGGACTTGGGATATCCAATTTTAGGGATTACTACAAAACAATAGTTATCAAAATAATGGGTAGTGCTGTGCAGAGACAAATGAGTCAGTAGAGCACAGTAGACAAGCCAGCAGATCTCTGTATAGACAGGTAATTGATTTTTTTCTTGCAAGATGTAATGCTAATTTAAGGGAAACAGTCGTTTCAAGTAATTGCAAAACTATTAGATGCCCACATAGAAAAGAAAGAAAGAAAAAAGAGAGAGAGAACATTATGCCATATAATTAAAAATGAAACATAGACCTAAATAAAAATCTAAAATTATAAAACTTCTAAAAGAAAAAAAATCTACTCAGGTCAGGGAAAATATAAAAAATATATAGAATATAAAAATCATGAGTCAAGAAAACAAAAATAAAAAATAAATAAATACTAAAATAATAAAAATCATGAATCATAAAAGAAAAATCTGATAATTCCCAAATTACAAATTTTACTTCTTCAAAAGAAACTGTTGAGCACAAGAAAAGACAAACCACAAACTGAGAAAAAGATATTTGCAAACATGTATCTGTTAAAAGATGAATGTGCAGAATTCATAAGACCCTTTAAAACTCAATATCAAGAATACTGTTTTTAATTGAAGGAAAGGATTTGTCCTAGTTTTGTTGCAGTATTTTGTATCCTTTCGGCCTACAAAGCAAATAACTGACACAGGGAGACTGAAATGTACTTTAAAGCTGCCAGCACTTCTCCAGGCAGAATCTGAACTGATTCTAATCTACTTGTAAACTAAACTAACTACTCTAAACCTTATAACATACACATAGTCCAAGCACTTGCTACTATGACCCCTGGGCCGGTCCTCATCAAGTCCCCACCATCCTCCTCCAACCGTCAAAAACCTCGTCCCCTCTCCAACCGTCAAACTTTTCCCTCTCTCCAGGAAGCCCCGCCTCCCACTTCCTGTCCTTCTGCTCAGCTGATTGGCTAAACAGCGCTTTACTGACAGTTGATACATTCACTCAGCATTCCTCCACAATTCCCCCTTTTAGTCTAATTAAAAAAAAAAAAAAACCTTTTACCTATACATTTATATCATTACACCAATATACAATATATATACACACAAGAACCACAAAACAACTGTTATATTTATGTTATAATGTTTCTCTGTCTTCAACCCCATCAGAGAAGGAATAAAATTAATTAGCTGAGTAAATAGGAAGTGCAGGTTAGCAGCTTCCAAAATGGGAAAAAAAAAAAAAAAAAAAAAAGACACAGACACTTTGCTACTTGAATAGTCACTCGAAACTTTTTAACATGTTGTAGCATCATCTTCAGCCTTCTGGTCCATTTTATCTGACAGACATGTTTGTGAAGCAGGGACTATTGAGGACTTGATTACCCTGTCTTGGCAGGTTAGGCCGCCAACTCCACCTGTGTCCAAGTTTGCCCATTTCAGGCAGAATTCTGTCTGTGACAGACAATAAGGACTTTTTTTGCCCAGGGGCAGGTTTGCCACATCTGAAGCCATCTCCATAAGGAGGTTCCTCGATGCTCATTACCTTCTTTGAGGCAGGCTGGGTGTGGGCAGGAGTCAACCTGTCTTGTTTTCAAAGAATCCTCAAAACAAATAAAATTGCTTTAAATGCCATATTCTGTAGGTCTCTGAGGTTTTTGAAGACTTAATCTAAATATTTTACCTTATCTATCTATTAAACCTAAGATGTATAGTCTTGTGATAAAATTGAATAGTACAATGAATTAAAAATAAACCTATTTTACATCAATATCTAATATTCTATACCAATGAATTAATACTAGCCTTGTGAGTAACAATTAAGGCCTTAAGTTGAAGAATAAATTCAATACTCTACCTTTTGTCCTATCATTCCTATAGATTTTTATATTTTCAGAGAAAAATCTCTGAGTTCAGCCTCATTCTTTCTCTGAACAGAACTAATAATAACACAATCAATTCTCAATGAAGATAAACCTCCATAGCCCAAAACCTTACTCAACCTCCCTTTAAGGGAAATGGGAGAGCATTCTCTTTTTAAAGCTTCTTCAGGATAATTTGGGACAAATAGTACCTATACAGGGGCCCAAATAAAACTAGGAAAATGGTTAAACAAGCTAGAGATAGCATTTGTGGTCCAGTCTCTAAATGTTGAAAAATTCAAGCTTAATAAAAGTCCTGTGTGGGATGGTCTGATATGCTGGACCAATTGGAATCAGGAGCTTTCACCAAAGCTGTCTTGGGAGATGTTCTGTTTTGAAGACAACAGCAAACTAAGCACTTGTGGATGGAACATGAGGAACGCAGCATGTCAGCCTATCAGCATGCTTGAGGATGAATTCTGTCGGGTCTGATCCAGCATCAGTGTCTGGTACTTTAATTCTGAAATTACATAATTTCTCACAAGCATTATACAATTCCACAACTATAAATACATGAGGTGTGCAGGATGCACAAGCATTATGCAATCAAGGCCAGTACTGTAGTTTAAATTCATGTACGTATAGACTGACTTAAGTCAGTAGTCTCCTTTTCATCCAGGTCTGTTTTATTTTGACCTCTTTCAAAAAGGAAGTATAATATTACCATTACAAAAGACCATACAATCATTATTTAATTGAAATCAAAACAAGATTGTATAGTTCTTAATGTCCTTCTCTAGGCTCTGTGGCACCTGATGGATAGGTTAAGCCGCTACCTGTGTCCCGAGAAAATGCACCCCATTTTAGAGACAAGCCGGTTGCCCTGAGCAAAAGAAGAGAAGGCATTAAGCCTTAAATAAACTTATGTATACCCTAGGCACCATGTACATGGGTTTTCACACTTACATAACCTCCCACTTTTGAGGAGTTTGTGCATACCCTAGGCACCTTGTACCTGGGTTTCACATTTACATAAACGCCCACTCTTGAGGAGTTTGTGCATACCCTAGGCACCTTGTACCTGAGGTTCACATTTACATAACCTCCCACTCTTGAGGAGTTTGTGCACCCCCTAGGCACCTTGTACCTGGGTTCACACTTATTGCAGGTGCTTCTGTCTCACCCCTTCTCTCCATAGTTCACAATTTCAGGCTACAGCCCACCACTGTGGAGAGATCAAGGCATGAATCTGAAGCATCTGGTTCTATCACATCCATAGCCAAGAGCAGAGAGAAATGAATTCATGCATTCTTACTTATATTCAGGACCCTCTTTACACATACACAGTACAGAAGCCCCTGTCCAGGGAACGGTGCTGCCTACAGTGGGCTAGAGCGTGCCCTTTCCAGATAGATCTATTGGTCTGGGCCTCCCATACACCTGGGATGCTCCTGGAAGCTCCACTTGTCTGAGAGTGACTCTCAGCCGACTTCACTGCTCAGATCCTACTTGGTGAAGGAGGAGCCTAGTGAATCTGCTCAGTTTCAGGGAGCATCCTAAGCTATTTTGCGTTGTCTGCTCTCTGTCTCCAAGCTTTCCTGCAGGATGGAATGTTTTACTTCCTCTTAGAACATCTGCATCTTACTGACTTTTCCTTCAAGATGGAAGGTTTTAACTTCAGTAGAAATGACTACACAATAGCTCAGGACCTGGAATTATACTAGACTCTTTTTTAATGGTGGTAACTTAATGGACTCAATGGCTGTTCCCTGGGTGTGCTCACCTTTTTCCAGGAGCATGGGAGGCAGCAAGCACCCTGTCCTGATAAAGCTGCATCCATCTTCCATCCAGGGAATGCAGGGCCATTTCTTGAGGCTTTTCCTGTAGCTATGGCCCAAGAGATTGACATACCTTGTTGTTTCAGTCCAACAAGACCCATGATGGAGCAGCCACTGGTAAGCCATTCTCTCTGACTGGTCCCTCTTGTTCTTTCTTCCCAGGGAAAGATCTGTGCATTTCTTGTCATTTCCCTCCTGTTTCCTATCCCTTTATAGAGGGTGGCTCTTTCTTCAGAGGACAATGGTGTTAGGCAAACCTCATTTGAATGTCACTACTGCCACTTATTGGGTATAAGCTGAGTTGACTCCATTCCCTTTATTTGAGTCCAATTTTCCTAACTGGGCAGGAGGTTTTCTTCACAGGGTGCACACGTGTATGTGGTAAGTATGTCTATGCATATGACTGGAACTCTATTTTGCCTCACAATTGGCAGCTAGAACCCACTGCAGAGATATAATAAACCATCTCTAAGGGCTGCCATCAACAATGAATGCCAGGCTTCTCCTAGGAAGCTTATGAAAAAAAATAAAAGAACTGGCCTTGATTTCATCCCCTTTTGAGCCATGAGCATCTTCCAAACCCCTTCACTTTGGGGATTAGAGTGCTGAAATACTGACTTGGGGGCAACACACTCAGGCCATAGCTCATCCCTTGCTAGTGTGATTTGATGAAACAATGTTAAACTGTTTCCCGTGGAGGTCAAAGGCTGCCAAATCCAGGTCACCTGAACTGTGCTGGGTGCTAACTTTGGGTTGTCTTGCCAACTAAGACTTATTGATGTGTCCTTCCAGTGTATGTATGACAGGGAAGGCATTACCAAGTCCATCACACTAGGACCTCAAAACTCTGCATCCTACCAGCCATCAGACTATGGAGATATGCCTCAGAAGGGCCACAGGTAGGTAGTGAGGCCAGTTGCAGGGCAGCAGGGCCAACCCAGCGGGAGGGCTGCCAGGAAACTAAAAATGTGTTTCTCCTTAGAGACGACAATAGGGAAGACAGATCCAGGGTCTGGCTCCTTCCTCCTAACCCATCCCTCAGCCAACACCCTGGAGGCACAGAGGAGATGCATATATAAAACATGGCATGAGGATATCACTGTACGTGAGTCCTATAAATCCAGGAGACAGGTCAAAGGTCATGGGTCTGCCCAGGATTGCATCAAAAACAAGAAAAGGTTTTCAGAAGCATACTACAAACAATGAGAGGGGGAAATCCAGGATGATACACAGCTGAGTTTGGACTATGTGTTTATAGAGGAGCTGGCACACCACACACACCCTTACCTTCCTCACATGGATGTATGCTCACACATACGTGTGTGTATGTGTATATGTGTGTGTGAGTGTGTGTGTTTAAAGTATGCTGTGTTATGACTTTTCCGAGGAGTTGTAAGAAAGTACTTATCTATCTAGAGCGAAGTCACGGACAGACCAAAGAAAGCATTCCACACACGCACAAACAATCTGGAGAACCCGTAAGTTCATCGGAGTTGCTAACAAGTATGTGCATGACTCACAGGCATTTTTTGCCAACAGGAAGTCCCAACCCAGTTAATGGTTTCCCTCTCTTGGTTTTTATTTTTTGTTTGTTTGGTTGGTTTGGTTTGGAAATGTCTCACTATGTCACTTTGGCTGGCCCAGGACACAGTCTGTAGACCAGGCTGACCACAAATTCATAGAGATCCAACTGCTTCAGCCTCTCAAGTGTTGGGATTAAAGGCCTGTACTATCCCTCTACCTCTTACAGAGGGGTGATAGGCCTCTAGTATGTCTAATGAACTGCCTGAGTCTAAAAACCCTTGCTTTCCCACCCTGAGGACATGATAGGCATGCTCTCCTGAGAGCCTCCTGTGGGTGATCACAGCTTCTCTGCTTCAGCATGTGATGTTCAGGAAACGTAACTCACACAGGCCAGACCTCCACTACAATGCAAGTAACCGTGAAAGGAAGCACAACCTTTGTTTTATACTAGAAAATATAAATTTTCATTTGTTAAACCTACACACACACAAACACCAAAATGGGTTATTTTACGTACAAGTCCTTGCAAAATGCAGTTTGCTTGGGCATATTTAAACTGTCAGGTAGTTGATAGTCTGTGAGAGGAATTCAATTGGCATTTCTCAGAAAAGCACAATATAAGGTGTTCATTCAAGAGGAAGCCCCCTCAGGTTTGGGTCCTGACTATGCCCCAGGCCCTAGGAGAGAATTTGGCATGCATTGCCATGTCCCAGGGCACCTCTTTGCTTGGGTATCATGGCTATTTACACACAGGTTCTCCCCTCCTTTTGCAATTCTTTGTTCCATTTTCACTGGCTACCACTATTTGAGCTCCTACCACTTACTACACTTGACACATCCATTATGGAAATGTACAAGGATATGACTATTTCATTGGGATGAAGTGAAGAGCGTGTGCAGGTATAGATTTTATAATCAGACTGACTGGAGTTCAAACTCTGGGTCTGCCACTTGCCATGGGAACTTGGACAGGTTATTTAACCTCTCTGACCCACAGTTTTCCTATGATAACATCCACCTTCCTGAAGATGATGAGAAATCAATGAGACGGGCTATGTAAAGCACCCAGCACAGTGCCTGGCAGGCAATTTCTTTCCAGCAAGACACCAGCTCCCCACCTCCTGCATATCAAAGGCGTGGTATCTTTGTGTACAGGAGACCCGGACTCTCAGCTCTCCCTCCCTCCCTGCTGAATGCCCAGAGATGCTGAGACATCGCCCGGCTAGGAAGGTACCTTTCCAGACGCACCCATCAATCACTCCAGGCTTGACTCCTCTCTCACTCTCCACGCACACTCGCTTCTTAATCAGCTTCCTCATGTCAGGATTGCCTTCATTGCTTCCACGTGCATCTCTCGCTCCTCTGAAAGGGAATTTGTGCTCCCTCTCAGCATTCATCTCCCAGCTACTTCCGCTAACAGTTACTGGGGCAAAGACTTAATTTTTTAAAGGAATGTCTACTTTTCCTTGACAGCAAATTATGCTGGACAGGTCTCCGAGGTTTCAACAACCCTTCTTTGAGGGATAACTGGTTGTAGACTTGGAAAGTAGATTATTCATCTCTGTCCCTGCTTTGCTCTTCCCACTAGCCTAATTTTGGCATTCCCCTGTCAAGCTGCCTTTGTTACGATCACTCTAATCTCACCAAGCCTTTTAGATTACTTGGACAATAGGGAGGCTCCTGTTATTTTCAACGACTTTTCTTTGATTCTCTCATTCTTGTCGGGATATACACTTATTTTTAATGCCAGCCATATTTATTGCTACATTGTAGGCAAGCATTATAGGTAAGAATCTCTCCATTAATCTATGAGGAATGTCTCTATTTGTCTTTTCATGTGACTATTTTTTTAATTTTTTTGACAGTTTAATTAATGTATTATGATACTATTTGCCACTGTTATCCTCTTTTATCCCCCTTTTTCCTTTCTTCCCATCTGGTCTCCCATGGCTACAATATTGAATAAAATTGCACCTTATCCTGAAGCAAACAAGGATGGGTTGGGCCTTGTAGACACCTTCTTTACCTATGATGGACTGTTGACGTGCCCCGTCTTTGTTCATGATTGCAGAAGACCTGTTACGTCTGGGTGGGCAGCCTCTCATGGTACCCCCCACCACCCTCCAGTGTCTCATTCTTGCTGCCTCCCCTCTCTGAACTTTTCAGGGCAAACTAGGGGGTAAGGATGAGGAGAGAATATTATTTCTTTATGTTATTTTTCAATTGGGCAGATTCTTTTCTCCCCTTCCACAAGTCATTCCAGATCCTCCGCCCCTTCCTACTCACCCAAATTTAAGTAATTTTAAAAAATCAGCCAATACAACAAAAGCTCCCCAAATTAAGATAACAAAATAAAACAACACCCCCAATCGACCAAACTATAACCAAACCAAAGCAAAGCATGCAAGTACACACACACACACACACACACACACACACACACACACACA
>OU015754.1:41568504-41582722 GCA_907169655.1 Acomys percivali | reverse complement strand
AGAGAGAGAGAGAGAGAGAGAGAGAGAGAGAGAGAGAGAGAGAGAGATATTTAAGCTTTCTCTACTTAAGGAACCCCCCTTTTTTTACTTGGCCAACTGTGATCTCATTTTCTGAACCTCAGCCATGGTTTGAGATACTCTCTGAGCTCTGAGCTGCCCTGTGCTGTTTGCTGTACTCAGCACGCTCATGGCCTTCAGCTCTCAGTTCATTGTGTCCTCCATCCATGGAATGAAAGCTTACAGAAGGCAGGAAAAGCATCCTTGCTGTCTCCTTGGTTATAGGATTTTATTCACTGGCTGGCATCAGCCTTTATGGAAAGATTTTGACATCACTGACTGTACTGAACAAGGAAGAGCTCCTGCTTACAATTTACTTGGAATAGAGGCAGAAGATTAAAATGCACGAAACAATTAGAGAACAAAGCAAAACAGCATAAAACCAAGCACCAAATGTTCACAACTTCAGAAATACTCTTATCTGGATAATTGGCCTGTGCTATATTAGGTTCTTCATATTAGCAGTAATTAGAATAATAATGATCCATTACAATGAAAACTTTAGTTTCAAGATGCTTTCACACATATTATCTCATGTGACTTTTCCCCAATTATTTAGGGACAAAGAAGCCGTGGAATCTCATGTACCATGTCATGTGACATGAGCAGATCCTTATGTCATCTCTCTGTGCTGTTGCTGGGTTCTTGAGACCAGACTGTTGCTGTGCTCATGCAAATGCTGGAAAGGGGAGTCTGTGAACACCTGGGATATAGTGTCATGTGCTCCCAAGGACAGAACCTACTTCACAGATTCTTCTGGCTAAACAGAATCACAGACGCTCCTTTGAAAATACGAACCTTTGAACAGGGTGATACTGAGTACACTTAAAATGCAATTTGATATCCTCTGATTTAATCATTATGATGAGTAGATTCTGTCCAAAGTCTCTGTCCATTTGTAGACTACCAACCATCACTGCAAAATCCAAGAGCAGGAAAGCATCATTAGAAATCATAGGGTGGTTAAGTAGGACTTGAACACATCAAGTCATCACCGTCCATCACACTGTTCCTACCCCTAATAAGCCCTATTTACTGAAGCCCTAAAGGGACCCAGGCAATGCATGAAGCCCTGTGTTAAGTGCTGCACCTTCCCTATTCACACCTTTAGATATTCTATAGAAGTCAATATTGTTATTACTATGAGTCAGATGAAAAAACTGATGGCCAAGGAGGGATAGTAAATGTTGCGTTACATCGTAGGTATGAAAAGGCTGGGACTTGAGATGTTTTAATCTCAAAGATAGTATTCTTTTACCTTAATAAGGTTGCCCACTAGAGAATAAATGAACATTTTTGGGTTCCCTCATAATCTTAGGAACCTGTAATTTCAACTGTTTCTCACTATTACTCTTAATGAAACCGTGAATAATTGAGTTCTGATTCAAAATACAATGAGTCCTTCCTACCTGAGACCATAGCAACCAGTAGAAAAAATGGGGAAAGAAAATCTTGTCCTTGGGTATACAGCTGTTTGCTTCTACTCCAGGTGGAAGAGAGGGAGTCAAGATAGATAACTAACTCCCTTTCTCACTCTTAGGTGTCAGACAAATTCAGAAGTTCCAGGTTCCCCACCATGCCTCTCTTCTCTGTGGAGCTCCAGGCATCCTAGAAGGCCCCACTTAATGATGCCACATGCTTGGTAAGAGGTTCACCAGGAAGGCCTTGATAGGATTTTCCCAAGGATCTCAAGCCACCAACTTGTGTCACGACCCTTCCAGTGGAGTTTGTATGACAAATGTTACTGTACAACCCGAGGCGATGACCCCTGTCCAGGGAGAGCCTACTGGAATGGGTCTGATGTTCCTATCAGGAGTAACTGATTACAGTCATTTTTTAAAAAAACTCATTGTGTTGGCATATTTTGTCTCTATGTTTTTAACTGTATTCTCATACCAGGACTTTTTACACATGATAACATTGTTATGAAACTCCCTAACATAGAACTGTAGCCAAGGACCATTCAGGCCCAGAGTTTACCACTAAGTTCCGTTCCACTTGTTAAAAGAAACATGGCTAATTTATATTATGACCTACAAATAAAGTGTTTAAGAAAGCTCCAAATAGTGGCACTCAGATTAAAAAAGAAAAACTAAAAAAATAACTGTCTTGGCACACAGATGTTTGACATAACGAGAGAACATTGACTTTTGATAAAGAGGGCACATGTGTACTGGTACCAAGCTAATGACGTAAGAATGATGACAACATTATTATTTTACATTCTGTACTTTGAACTGTGTACGCCTGATTGCTTGGAACTACTCCATGAAAATATGTGACCACAAAGTACTCCTTGTTTCAAAAAATGTATATAAAAAAAATCTAGATTACTTGTCTACAAAATACACTCAGACTCAAACTCTCCCCTGGGATTGTCTGTTTGTTACTCGCCTAATCTTTGTCCACGGATGCTTTGTGAACTGCCATTCCCAAGGACCTATACCTGACTGAGATGATCTATGACAAACTTGGAAGGCTTTTCTGAGATGCCATAACATTTTCCAAATGAGTTTTCAACCTTGTTACCATTGTCTAAACTAAAGATTCTCCTTGCTCAAGCCTTCTCCTTATCTGGAGTCACTTAGATTCTCAAGAGGGGGATAGATAAAAAAGCAGTACTAACACCTGGGGCTGGGATTAACTCCTCCCACTTTTATGATGCAGGGTTTCAGTTAACAAGACTGAGGTTCCCTTCAAACAGGACCTGTTGGCTGTATGAATACGGAGACCACAAAGGAGAAAGGCATGCCCAGGAGGAGCATCCCAGCAATCTTGAATAATGACTAGATAATTCCCCAAAGGACAGTATATTAAAAAAGCATTTGTGGAAAAATGTTTGTGTTTATGTGTGTGTGTGTGTGTGATGTGCATTTTATGTATGTGCATGTATGAAGGTAGTATGGAAGGACAAAGAGCTAGCATGTGGGAGGCATAAAGACAGGACATGGCAAGGTAGATATTGCACAGGTAGTTTGCTCTGCCTACAACCACTTGGTTTTATGACCTTTGTCTGATTAACAACTCATACCTGACTTTTAAGTTTTGACTATGATTTCAATCCATCCAAGGGTCCCTCCTTGATGTACCAATTCCACAACAAATTCCCCTGCTTTGGGTCTCCTCCAAATCTTGCAGTTCCCTGAATGCAACACTTTTCGTTCTTAATGGTAATTGCTTGGTTAGGTTTAGATGCTGATATCTTTAGTACTTTCCGACTGGTGCAATGACAAATTCCCACAGCCTAGCTGCAGAAAGTTATGTCTTTACAGTCTTATAGCCAGGGCTCTTAACTCAGCCACACGGAGCTCAAATCAAGGTATCATTAGGATTGTTTTCTTCTGGAAGCTCCAGGACAAAACCCACCTCTAGCTTCTGGTATCTTCCAGTATTCCTGGCTCTTCCCACATCACTCTAGTCACTGCTTCCTTGTTCACACAGTCTAATCTTTGTCCATCATCTGGTCTCCCTGCCTCCTGCGTTATCTACACTTAAGGCTGCTTTAATAATCCACAGTAATCTCTCACTGTGTCAGAATCTACAACTTAATCAGCGCTCCCAAGTTCTTTTTGCCTCTTGCAACACTCTGAGCATGGGGAATTAGAGAGTATGTGTCCATAGGTACTGTCATTCAACCTGCGACAAAGTTCTCATCGTCATGAGCACCGTAATTATGTTTTCCACTTTGCTCCTTACCACACACATAACTCCATGTGCAATGGGCATGTGTTGATAGGGCTGGATGTATAATACGGATAGCTCACGTAGCGATATTAAGATAGTAAGGAGCATGGCCTTTATATGATAATCACATGTTCCTGACAGGCATCAGATTTTTAAAAAAACACATTTTTACATGCTTTTATTCTGTCATCTTAACAAAAAAAACTTCTAAAGATTGTAACTCCTGGTTAAATCTGGAAAAGGGGATACATTCTCAAAGATGGGAGTATCCCTATTTGATTTGTATTTGTTAGTGGAATGGGACATAAGTCTGTATAGCCTCATCGAGTAGATATTTCTATAAAAAGCAGCTACATAAGCTAAAAGCTTATGTAAAAGACAAAAGATCCATGGTCTGACTAGTGAGACAAGCCTGCAAGAAGTCTCCTTTTCAGTTGTCCCAGAAACCCATATAGGCTGAGTTTCCCTAAGAAGGTTCTGGAAAGAAGCATGGAAAGACACATACTCTCACAGGTAGAAGGGGCAACAGAGCAGAGAAGATGAACTGGCAAGTGGTCAAACATTTTTGAAGTACTAACTAGACAGTCGAGACTGACATCAAATTCTCAATCCCCCTGCCTCATCATGGCCAAGGCTGAGGTTCTGGCAGGCGTTACTGCATCAGGGTCGTATGCATTCTTTTGAACACATCCTTCCCTAGAGAGAAGACCTCCAGTAGGGCAGGAGAAAGGAAATGCTCTGTAGGGAAAAGAAAAGTAAGGGAGTTGGGTTTAGGGAATTAGCAAGTGTTCTCCGCAGCTGTCAAGACTGAAAATAGATTCCACATTTGAAGGTGGAAGCAAAGGTAGTGCAGAACCGCATTTAATGCCAGCGCTAGCACCAGGCACCTCTGAATCCACACTCCCTTCCCATCTGCACTCTCAGATACTAAAGGCCACTGTCCAGTTCAACCTTGTTACAGCCACGAGTCATTTAGTACTTTCTACTCTGGGCATTGACTCAGTCAGCAAAGGCCTTTTCCCATGCACTGTTGCAGTTGAGGCTTGGGCTACCATTCTCAAGTTCCCATTTCCCACAGAAAGAACCATTTCAAAGAAGATGAGGATGCTGACCCATTTTCGCTTACTGAGAGCGTTCTTTTGACTCTTGTTCTGGCATGTCTTCTCCTACATCTGGGACTGGAGAGGTTGCTCAATGGTTAAGAGCTCTCAAGGTTCTTTCAGAAGACCAGAGTTGGGTTTCCACACCTCATGTAGTTCCAGTACCTCACAACTTCCCATAACGTCAGCTCCAGGCAATCTGACATGCTTTTTTGGCCTTGTGGGCCATCTGAACACACAAGTACAAATGAATGCACAGATGCACAGACACATATGCATATATAATTTAAAAATAAACCTTAAAAAACAACTACCTCATATAACTCCATCTTCAAGCTATTATTTTACAGGATCATATCATATGCTACATGTATTTGGACAACAAACACATATATAAACACTATCCATGAAGTATCATATATACATGTATATCATTATATATTTATACACGGTTATGTTTAGATGCACATACAACATAGAAGTCAAAGAAAACTACTTAAGATAACAGTGAGAGCATAGAAAAAGTATTAATTTAAATGAAATGTGAATTAACAAGGAATCCCTCCCTTTATTTCCAATCATATTAAGAAATGGGCAAAAAGGTGATAATTTTGTGAGGATCGATTCAGAGCACTTGATACTTTTGGACAGAAAAGCAAGATCCTAATTATGATGTCTTTCTCCTCTAGAGCAAGAGTGTCCATCATCACATTTCCACGTATATCCAACCTCGGCAGCTCTCGCTGCGGAAAACACTGAGCACAGTGATGTGACATGGGTAAATTAAGACACAGCTTTCTCCATCCAGGAACCCTCGCGAAGGGTCAGACAGATGTGTAATTCCGGAGCTGTCCCACAGCGTAGCGTGCTTCCGTCACAGCACCACACAGGAACATGGTCGGCGAAGAAGGCTAACAGCTGTAGGTGGGGCAGACTCTTGAGAGTGTGTTGCTTTTGCTCCTATGGGCATGACATAGAGGAGCCGACAAGGGAAAACGTTCACTTTTTAATGAGCCAATGGAGAAGGAGTGCTGCGTGAAGAGGTGAGTCTAGTTTCTAGTCCCGAGAGCGAGCCCTTTTCCAAGCAGCCTTGCCTGCTCCTCACCCTCTTTAGAAAATCAAGCATGAGAGCAGCTTGTGTGGAAGCCTTAGAATTCATAGATAATTCATGAAGTGTTTAGGTAGGAGGCGTCACACCCAGTGAACAATGACGCCCTTAACTTAGAGAAATGAAAAGATCAGCAGGCTCTTCCTTCCTCTAATAAAGAAAATCAACATGCTGGCACTGTTTCACTCCACACTGGCCTGCCCGCCCCTTTCTTACTGGACTTTTTGGATGTCCAATTATCAGGCAGCCTAGAAACGAGTTTCTTTCCTTAAGACAAACTGCCAATGACTGAGGCACAATTTATATCTATTATTTTTTCATCAGGCTCCCGTCTCAGTCTGGGCAAAGCTAAACAAGAAGAAGTGTTAGGAAAATTAGAGGTGAGGAAACGAATGGATGTTTTACCTTTGGCATTTAGATGCCTCTCTAATCCCAATCCTGGGTGTCTCCCTAGGTGCTGTGTCCAGTATTAAAGTGGAAAAAATACAAAGCTAAGGATAGATACGGTCTATACAGTATCAGTCTTGCCACACACTGAGCTTTTAAATATTTACAGGATGGTCCTGGCCTTACTAAACCTGCAGGAAAGAGCAGAAAGGTTTCCACATGGGGTTCAAGAAGCACCCCAACCCCCGCAACCCCTAGTGCCTTGAGGACAGCAGCTGCAAGACATTTCTAGAAAAAATACATATTAATTTGCCAAAGTCTGGAGGGCAGGAAATGAGATAGAAAGAGAAAGTGATTTGCTGAGATTTCCCAGACCACACACGAGATAAAGCAAAGTACATGGATGAGTCATCAAGTCCATGCATGTTTAAATCTGTCCCCAATTTAAGGGATTATCTCATGCTAATGGCCAAGGGAAGGCAACACCAGCAGCCATTGGGGACAAGAATAATCACAGGGGAAATAGGTCCTTCTCAAGGGCAGTGCAAATAAGGATTTGAACTTGAGTTGGAGCCCAAATAATCAACTAGGTTTCCTTACAGATCCATGTGACCTGACCACCAGAAGGCCATCATAGGGGAGCAGAGATGTCACTTAGCTTCCTGAATCCATTTCACATCCATAAGAATGAGAAGAGCAAAGCTGGGATGATAGAGTGGTTTCCAAGTTGGTTTATGGATCATCAGTACATCTGAAAATTAGTCCAGTAGAATAAAAATTTCTTTGAGACTCCATCTAACCCCAACCCTAGAATGACAACTATAGAGAAAATAGATAACAACAAATGTTATCCCTCTTATCCCTCAGACACTGTAAACAGGACACTTGTTCTTGCAATGATTCTTCTAGGCTGGAACTGTCCATTACTGAGTAGCCACTCGGTAAATGTTTTGCAAACAAGGCTTGGGGAACATTATTGGGGAATAAACAGCACAGTCAACAGCTCTGGAACTTTGTCTGGGTTGAGGCTTTGCCAGGAGTCCTGTGGGTGATGTGTGTTTTGGTTTCCTTTGCTGGAGACACCGATATTGTACCTGTGCATGTGTGCTTTGGGAGACCCACTATCAGAAGCCCTTGCCTGCCACAATGGGTTACTTTCAACTGTCCCACCTACTTTGTTTGACAGTGATCTCATTGATCCTAGCCGGCCCATAGTGAGATGCTCTTTCTAGCATACCCACCTTCGCTAAGTTAAGCCTGCTCAGTCCCCGGTGGCTGGCACTGAGGCTAATATGAACGGAGCACTGGACAACACACAGCTGGGCTCTTCATTTGTCACTAGGCTTTCAAACAGAGTCCAGCAAACAGTCCTATCTTCTTTTACTCCCGCAATTCCCAGTGACGAATGGCTTCGTCCTCTCTGATATGTTGCCACTCCCATAGATCTCTCGGAGGACTTTCTGTTTCAGAGGTTCATCCATCAGCGAATGTGGATGAGGCGGATGTTTAATGGTGAATTCATTATTATGAGAAATCTGTGAGTTGCTGCCATAAAATTTGCTCTTGCTCTCAGAGAAAGCGCCATCACTCAACCCTTCCGAAAGCAAAGGATGCCAGGCACTCCCTGGCCTCCTGCTCTGTCTTGCACTTAGTGATGCTCACCCAGATGTGTTATTTGACTCATTTCAACCCATGTTTGCTGAGTGCCTCCATGGTGCCAGGTACTGCACTTCTCACAAGCAACAAGCTTTACACGTCCACACTCCTGTGGGAATTCTCTTCCGTATCCTCCAAGACTAGATTTTCTACTCATAGATAAACTCATTATCATTACCCTTCTGTGCGTCTTTGTCTAATTTCTCTCCCCCGAACACAGACTTCCTCAGTGTTGTAGTTTATCTTGTGGGGAAGACAAAATGAATACGGAGAAGTAAGGCACATGCCGGATAGTAAATAAATATTAGTTACCATGCTAGTGTGTGGGTTATCTTTTCCCTGGGGGCTGTGGCCACCAGCTCATGAAGGCAGGAGGAACAGAAGGTGAGATGTAGGGCAGGGAAGGCACAGAGCACGATGGAAATGACCTCTGGGAACCACTCCAGGGAGATAGTTCAACTGCGTTCAGGGAGAACGAAGTCTGTATAATCCTTGGGGAGTGGGGAGGGGGCTCCCAGCATAGGTTTGCATAACTGGTTGGAACTAGACCCTCCAAGAATGCCTGATTTGCATTGTGTAGCATGCTCCTAGCATATGAACAAGAAACACAGTACCTAATTATCCTATAGGTGCAGGGAAGGAAAGCTATCAGGAAACTGTGCCAAAGGCCATAGATCAGATGTGGTCAGAGGCATCTATGCCTAAAGACACTCTCCGGATGAGGTCAGGCAGAGAGTAGAAGGCTCTGGAGATGAGAGGGAGTCCTCTATCTAGGCCTGAGCTCAGACAGGCTCCCCGGACCGGGAGGACTGCCACCTCAAACAGCAGAGTCCTTCCAACAATAGTTGTGCTTATCATTTAGAATTGGTGACTATATATATATATATATATATATATATATATATATATATACACACACACACACAAGGTGATAAAATAGGGCATGAAACAAGGATGAGAGCAGGGATTGGCACTGAGAGGGCTCATTGAAAGGAATGAAGGAACAATCTGGATCATTGGTGGTATGGTCATTCCTGAAGGCAGTGGTGTAAGGGAGGAGATAGTTTAGAATAAAAACAGCTAACTCTAGAAACATTCTCCTGACAGCTTCAGATGTCCAGTCCAAACTCTCCAACCAGCTGCCCATGCATGATCAGACACCAGCTCTTCTGCCACGCCACCAGCCCTGTGCCCAGTCCTTGTCACCCAGGAGCTCCGGTAGGGACTTTCTGCTCTGCCTTTCCAGGAGATGCTCCCTCAGGCTCTCTCCACTCAGGTTGCCAATGTGAAGGGGAGTAGGTTACACTTCTTGGCAGCAGAAGGTAGAGGGCTCCTCAGGCAACACTTGATGAGCTGGCTGCTCTTCTGGCAGCCCCACTCACAATTATTGATTTGAGTGCGTGAGTGAGAATGGAAGCTGGAGCTGCAAAGCAGCCTGTTTACCCCCCTTCCCTTAGCAAGACCCACCATTCATACCCTTTCAAAGCCTCTCAATCTGTGCTTACCTCAAGGCCAGGAAAACTAATCCTTGCCCAAGGCCAGAGCCATAGAACCACACTCTTTGGAGACTACTTTGTTTCCTAGCTGAAAACAGGCCAGTTCAAAGTATACATCACTAACAATCTCTATCACATGGCAACACAAACAGGCTTCCTTTTAATTTTAAAAATCAATTATTTAATTTGATTTTATTATTTTGCCTATTTACTAATCCAATGAATACATACCTCCTTACTCTCCATCCCCCCAAAAGCATTTGATATTTAGATGAATAAATTTGGAAATAGCAAGATACAATTCTATATTAGTCGCTTTTCACATCACTGACAAATACCTGAGAGAAACAACTTAAAGAAAGGTTTCAGAGGTGTCAGTCTGTCATGGCAGAGAGGGGCATGGCCAAACAGAGCACTTCCAATTACCAGGGACAGAAAGCATAGAGATCAGAATGCTGGTGGCCTGTGGCTCCCTGCTTCACCCTTTCCAGGTCCCGGGTGTTGGCTGATACTGGACATTTTCAGAATGGATCTGTCATACCCTCTTCCCCTTAATCCCTTCTGGACACACTTTCAGGTGTGCTTCACTGGCCTTCTAGCTCATTCTAATTCCAGCCAAGCTGACAATGAAGATTAACCATGACAGCCTAACTATCAGAGTAGGAGTGGGAAATAAGGGAATAGGGATGGCTAGCATGGTGGCCACTGCACATCCAAGCCTGAGCAAGGTATATGGAAATAGATGTATCCGAAACTGGACATAAAAGGCTGTTCTTTCAAAACATTCGCACAACGTTTTCTTCGCTCAAGGATCTACTAGCACCAACAAGATCTCATATACATATCTCCACATATTTCTTCAGGTCTGAGGTTTGCCTGGGTGGGGATCAGCTTGGGGGACATGAATGTATTTATTGTACCATCACCTGCTAGTAAAATACACTTATTTTATAAGCTAAACAAAATCATCTGGATCAAAATGTTATATAATATTAACAGTGACAACAAGAATCCCATCTGCCAATATTTATTGGATTCTCAGTATATGTCACCCAATTGACTAAGCATGTTTCATATACATTCTTAATGAAATTCTTATAGTATCCTATGGGCTAGGATCTATTGCTCTTCATTATAAGTGGATATTAGCTGAACATAGATGTCTTCTGAGAGACTCTGCCCAGTGGGGGATCAGGACAGATGCTGGGACTCACTGCTGGACTCCTGGATGGAGTGCTGAAAGTGATATGGAAGAATGGGGGGATGGAAGGACCCAGAGAGCTCAGGAGCCCCACAAGGAGACCATCAAGGCCAGAGGATCTGGACCAGGGCAGGGGAGGTGGTGCCAGCCTGCAAAAACTGTTGCACCAACCAAGGACAATGCATGACCGCTCTGTTCAGATCTAGCCAATGGATAGCTCATTCTCCACGGTCTTAGTGAGAGTGGGGACTGCCTCTGACATGAACTCTGGAGGCCCAGATTTAATTGCTTCCCCTTGGTGGGGAGGACAAGGGAGCAGGCTGTCCAGATGAGACCTGATAGGATGTGGTCATATGATGGGGGAGGAGGTCCCCTTCTGTCAGAGGTCTAGGAGAGAGGAATAGTGCAGAATAAGGAGAGAGGATGGGAACTGGGAGATGCAAGCGAGGGGATAACAATCTGGATGTAATCTGAATAAATTATAATAAATTAAAGTTTAAAAATCTTTTAAAAAGAAGTGAAATGGAAGGTCAGGGAAGCAGCTTATCTTCACTCAGTAAGTCATGTAGCTTAGCCATGAACCTATACCTGAGCAATAAACTGAGCCTCCTCATCACTATGCTATGTAACTGCTTAAAAGGGGCCTCTGGAAAGCTAACGGGGGCAGTTACAAAATCTGCACTGGACAGACCATGTGTGGAACAAGAACCACGGCTTCTGAAGTCTATAGATTCTGACTAATGAAGTAGCCTCTTTGGCTCACTAAGGGTACATAAACAGCCATTGCATATTGACCAAGTGATCTTATAAAAATACAGCATCATGATGCCTAAAGGTTTGTAAATGCACAAAAAGTGTTTAGTTACATCCATCTTGTGATCCATTTCTTTGATCCCAATGAACCGAGCCCGATGCTGTAGAGAGACTTGGCTGCTTGACTGATGGATGTGGACAAAGCCTGAGATTTGGGGGACCTCCAGGATCATCCGTCATGAAGCAGGGCGGAAAGTTGACAGCCGCATATCCCCAGCCACAGCGCATGCAAAAACAATGCTTTACCCAGAGACACAGTCAAAGGCACGTCCTTAGCTTTGAGAGTGTTAATTACTTCCGAAGCATAGGAAAGTGGACCCCAGACTGGAGTAGTGACATCCAGACCATTTGCCACTTATTTTTAAAATAGATTACATGTCCTTACAGAAGCTTGCATGTTTAATATTTTAATTGATTTCCCTGGCTGGCACTCCATCCTCACTTAATGTTATGCCACCCTTCTCAGAGACTTGGGGAAATAGGTGAGGAAACAGAAATTGTTTTGATGGCAATGAGCAAAGAACAGACTCCATAACTTTACCCTTAGAAACAGGAAGATTCAAGAATAGGTTAAGAGGTATCTTTCCCCACGCTGGCACATTTGTTTTCCATAGCGAAAGGCGGTCATCTTTTCTGAGGAGTCTGAAACGCTAAGGTAAGGATGAGAAGATGGTGTTTCATCATTACGACATGGATCTGCATCCCATTTGTTTGTGCTTCCGCAGCAGAAATATCCCAGGGACTGTCATGGAGCTTTGCAAAGTGAGAAAATACTTAGCTGCTTAAATGATTCTGGAGTAAAAAGGCATCAAAAGGGAAAAGCAGAGAATAATAGCTTCACAGTGCCCCCCAAGGGGATTTGAGGGGGGCTCACCACTGACCCAGATTTCAGAACTGACAGCTCACCTCTACAACTCCCCCTGCAAAAGCTACTCTTTAGGGAAAGTGTGTTTCTTTGGCATTTCCTTAATACGAGTAACCTGTTAGATCATTTTAGCGTGTTAGCCTTCTTTCAAAGTATTTTCACATCCATTATCTCATTTGGTCCTCGGCTCAGCCTGTAGAGGACACAGACCCTGCTGATGACTTCCACTAACAGAAAGCAAGACTGTCCACCGGCCTCACTGCGCCCTGACTGTAGTTATGAGAGCAGAACCCACTGCTGCACACTGTGCCTCCCAAAGCAGATTTCTCCTCTTAGTGGCCTAGTGCTTTCTGAGGAGGTGCACAGCCATCTGCAGCTTCTCCTACTTTCAGATTTCATTATCTTCAAAAAACAAGTAATTCCTACCACTTCCCCTGGGCCAATACTGTTGAAAAGCCAGCCATACTTTAAATGCCAAAGCTGGGCAGTATCTTCCTGTCTTTCGACTATCATCGGCCCAAGAATATTTTTTAAAAAACTTGGGAGGAAGAGATTCATTGCTTCTCTAAGTGACATAAATAAAATGCAAGCACTGTCTATGAGATCACTTTGCTCTATCTGGTTCAGAGTTCCACCGTGGTGGAGTCTAGCTCTACCTCTGTTTAAGACCTGCAGCTGGGTCGTATTTCCACCCTCTGGTTTAAATACATCTTGAGTGTGTCAGTATCATTGCTTCTCCTAGATTAATAGGATCAGCCAAAAGGATGGCTGACATTTTTGTTGCTATAGAAACTGGTCCTGATGTTACACAGTTTGCCTTCCCTCTATTTGCTGTACATCTATCCAGCTACTGAACACAGACATCTTTTTGTTTCACAAGGAATTACATTTTTTAAAAATTAAGGCATAATTTTATCCTAGTTTCACCCTCATTCTGTTGAAAGGGGTATTAAATAATATTAAGAGCCCTCCTAGGAATGGTGAGAAGTGGTGATGCAGCTCTGCAGTTTATGAGCCTCCCAGATAGGAAAAGAATGTATGTTCAACAAATTATCCCACAACTTAAGTTGTCATTCTTTCCTGCTGGAGTTCAGGACTTTCAGGTTTTCCCTTAGCAAATCTCTAATCCCAACCAGCACATTTCACATTAGGCAGTGAACACCCAAGTGAACACAGCTCCTCCACCTCCCCCAACACCAGAAGTTTCTGTACAGCTGTTTCCTTAAACATGCCATCCGCCTCCTCCAACACGTCACCTCCACCATACACTCGGGCTCCCTTCCTGCAGATGCACCATTGCCCCCAGAGAAAACCTCTCATACAGAATTAAGATATAAAGTCTCAGTACTTAATGATGCAGGCTGTACATGTGGCTGATGCCAGAAGGTACACTTGAGAAGGAAGGGGTAAAGGAAATGAGAGAGAGAGAAAAAAAAAAAAAGAATTCTTCCCAGATGACCAGGAAACACAGATTTTTCCAGCCCTGGCAATGGCTGGTGTTCATCCAAAGCAGTGGCTGGGAGTTGCTCTCTAATTGGCAGGATCTGAGCTGTCAGGTTTCTGTTTGTCACAACTGTGATGGAGGCCGCACGGGATAGATCAGAGTGGGATGTTGCTTTTCCACTGCAGATTTAAATGAAAGTTTCCCAGCCACCTGGAAGGCACAAATGAACCAAAGGGACAGATTCCTCAGGCAGCCATTATGGGCCAACAAGCTTCCCTGTCACTGCTGTGGAACTCCAGGGGACACAGCCGCCCGAAAAGCAGAAAGGATTTGTGAAGAATTTACTGACCAAGAGAATATTAAAGCAAGACTTTATCAAATAATAAAATGTGGGGGACTGCATCTCA
>OU015754.1:41531945-41568104 GCA_907169655.1 Acomys percivali | reverse complement strand
GCCATTCTCAGCCTGGGATTTATATGTGACCTCAGCGATAACATGTATGAGGCTGATATATATCACATATTCACTAGCAATTTTTGCCCAAAGCCAGCAGTGGGATACACCTCTTCAGCAACATTACAGTGTAACCTCTCAGAGAAAACAAATATTTATTCCCGGTGCCAGTCCCTCCTTGCCTGCAGCAAATATTTATTGGGTTCATCCTCAGCACTAGCCAGCAGAGACAGCTCTGTCAAGCTTCAGGGGTTCAGCAGCAGCTGGGCAGAGGAGCACACTGCTTTCCCAGGGAGTTCCAAAGCTCAGAGCCCAAAGAAGCAGCTGACAGGTGACCTGCCTGGGGAAGAACAAGAATGACACCAGGCTGTACAGATGAGTGGCCTTCTGGATACCTCCACGGGAGAGCTAGAGATCAGGGGCAGGGGGCAGGGGTTGGGAACGTGCCTAGACTGGGCACAGTACCCACATGGCCACAGATTTCCCCAGGCTCATACAAATCCCTTAAGGGCTATGGCTCTCAGCAGCCTCAGAAGGAGTGAGCCTAATTTCCATTCAAATCCATATGATTCTTTGCTTAGACCGTATAATTCATCCTCATTCGCTGGCAAGGATCTGTCTCTAGGAAGTCAATTTTGAGAGCTTGGCGCTGGCCCCAAAACAAAGGTTTTTCAAGGGAGAAGGCATCTGGCTAGAGATGGTGTAGATCTTGCATCTTCAAGAGGGATTTATTTTGTAAACCTTAAAAATTCAAGTGCTTCTTCAGCAGAGGTTCCATTTACTCCGCTGTTTTAGGGCAACATCCTCTAGACTGAATGCCTATCGTCTCTGGGAGATCATCTGTGACTTGGGCACAACAGGACTGATGTATTGTTGATGGTCCCTCAGGGAAGAGGGGAATTAGGGAGGGTCTTTGAAGCCATACATTCATATCCAGGCATGTGTAAGCAATTCTGTCCCAATTGCACATAGTTTTGGGTCTCAGGAAGGAGCTAGAGCATATATGCTGGGGAAGAGAAGAGAGAAGAGGTTTTCTCTGTGTATCAATGGGGAAGCCATCATCCGTGCTGCATACACACCTTCTAGTGCAGCTGCTTTTGGGTCACACAGACTCCTACCTGTAAGTATGTACGTAAGCGCAATGCTCACACCGCTTCCTCGGGGTGAACCTTGGCAGAATCAATCTTATGTTTATCACTGGGGCCTAACGAGGAGGAATTTGATATTGCTTCATCCCATACAGAAGACAATTTTAGAAACATGAATAGGAAAAGGAAGCAGAAACTCATAAGAGGAAGCAGAAGTGGGCAGAGAAGGGAGTGCTGGGCAGAGGCAGGAACTGAACCCAGAACTTGAAGGATTATGCCTGTCTCCCCAGGTTCAGACTCAGGACTAGAGTCTATAAGACAAATGCCATCAGAGGTGCTCAGGCTTGAGAAAGAGGAAGACTCAGTGAGTTTAAGCAAAATAGAAGTTGCACCAGGGCAAAGGTTGAGCTGGGAATCAGAGGCCCTTTGTACTTCATTCATTTTTTCACATATTCTGAAACAATTTGTGGACTTCCTGTGAATATTTCTTGACTGGAAAGTTCGTATATGATCCCCAAAAAGGCTCATTTCCCTTCTTAGTGGCATTTTGCTCCTAAGGCCTTATTGTAGTAAAGGTAAAATTGTCCCCTGTGGGGTTAATACATGAATGTTGTTAAGGTCAAGTCCCCAGAAGGGCAAGACCATAAGGAAATGGTAAGAGAAAACCCTGCCATCTTAGGGAAGTTGGTACCATCCTTGTTTTCCTGGGTCTGGCTCCATCTTGGAATGCTCATAGATGCCCAGCTGCAACTGCATGTTGAGTTGTACAAGGTAGCAAGCTGTCGCATTGTAATAGGCATGACATAGCATTCCATCCATGCATGAAATTAAAAAGATGTGGTTTGCTGGAGATACAGCAGATAAACCAAACTTGCTTCTCAGCCCATCTACTTTTATTCACATTTTAAAATCTCAGAAGGAAAGGAAGAAACAGTCAATCTGATTAGCTACTGTTGATTGGTGCCAATAAACCATCTCAAGCTATCCAGTGTAAGGGAAGTGAGGCTGTGGCTGTTTGCTGAGTTCTTAGTATGTTATAGGGTACAATGCTATATGGTATATGGTTCATATTTGCTGATGGACAGAGCATAAGTACATGTGTGATATTGTGAAAGATTTAACTGGGACCTGGAGAAGACCAGAGAGGTACTTCATTTATATTGAGACTATCAGGCATGGCTGCTTGGTAGAGGTCATATCTAACTGGAGTCTTGTAGGAAAGCTAGGAATCAGGCAAGAAAAAGAAAGAAAGGATGCTGCAGCAGGTTTGCAAAGATGACAGGGGCCAGCTGTCCTACCACGTCCTTCCATGGGCCAGCTGCATGGAACATCTGCCACAGAGGCTCCAGCCTGAGGCTCTAGCATGGACAGTGAATTCTTGACAGAGAGTGAGGAGATATGGTGGGCAGGCACCGCAGCAGATGCAGCCAGTGCCTGGGGTTAATAGAGTGTCCTGTAGCCAGGATGAGAAATAAATGCCCCCAAAGCAAGCTTGGCAGCATCTAGCAACACAGGAAACTGTCAGACTTTGTCTTCATGGGATATCAAATGTTCTGCTACTCCGAGGACTGAAGGCACCACCAAGCACTCCTCCCTCACCCCTTCCTCTTTTCTTCTTCATCAGGAGGGCAACAAACATGGGGGAATGGACGAAGGTTAGCAATAGCATCACTGACCTACAATGAAGAATGATCAATAATCACTCTGCAGAGGGAAAGGAGACTAAGGATGGCTGTTTGGGTGGCTTGATGGCTTCCATTTGCTTTCTGGCTTTGATTTTACAGTTGGGGAAAATGTAAGTGTTATTACATGGCAATGAGGTTGCTATGGTAACTCCTTATTGTTTAATAGAAGACGAGCTAAATCTTAGATAAGTTACTGAAAGAAAAATTAATGCCGCCAAAGGCCAGATCCAGTTTTTGATTCTCATTTAAAAAAAAAAAACAGTTATGTCTGTTCCTTTTCTACAATTGCCCTTCTACCATAATCCAGGAGATATGTGAGACAGATGAGGGTAGACGCAGCTCAGGGCATTGTAGATTGTCCCTATGAAAAGCCAAGTAAAGCACATTGGTCAGGGTAGAAAAAGTCAGTATAGGAGGTGAATATCTGTGGCTTGAACAACCCCAATGGTCAGAGGTGGCATCTGAACCTCAAAGCACTCTAAAGACTGGAGGTGGGTTCATGTACCTTGGAGGATCCCAATGGCCAGAGGTTGATACCTGGGATTTGGGAGACTCCAAAGAGCACTCTGTCTGTCTCTCTATCTGTGCAGTCACCACACCTGTGTACAAGCTCTAGCTTGTGGATTAACTATTCTGTGACCTCCATCAATTAAACACCCCAAATGGTTTCCTCATCAGTGTGGACAGCAATGGTATCCAGCTCATCGACTTCTGTTAGGAAAAATGCATCATCTGAGGCCTCAAGGCATTTCCTAGCAAGCCAGCCTGTTGTGTAGCACTAGCAGCCACTCTATGTTTTCCTCCTCTATGATAACCTCCGATAGTGATCCTGACTATATTCCACATCCAAACCAGCAACCTCAGCTTCTGGTTCCCTCTGCTCGCTCCAGCTTAACTGTAGAGGGAGAGAGGGAGGGAGGGAGGCAGCCACTGGCCAGTTCTGAGAGCTTACCTTCTCCTAAGCCTTATGTGGGCCTTACATGCTATTACATGCTGTTTCAAATGACATCATCTTACCAGGCTCAGAGGACTGACACTTTACTTGGGTCCTAGCTGCTTCAAGAGAGTAGATGGTTTTAGCATATAGCTGTAAATTGCTTCTTTCTGATGCTTGTGGCATTTTTTTCTCCTCTTCCTCCTCTGTCATCTTCTGCTTTGGTGGCACTAAGGATCTAACACGGGCCCTTGTGCCTGACAAGAGGGCTCCCCACCACTGAGTTATACCTGTAGTCCTAGGCTCACTTCTAACAAATGTTTATTTTTCTCCCTACCCTGTCCTCAGACTTTCTTCCCTCTATGTTGCATTTGGTCCCCTCCCCTGTCCCTCATGTCATATGCTCAACAAAAGCCTGTTGACTAAAGTGTTGAAATCAAGTCAAAGAAAAAAAGCAAGACAAGAAACATGAATGCAGTGGCACATGCAGCGAGAGACTGACTTGGCTAATACAGTGAGCTTTAGATTTCGACTGACAATGAGGAGAGACAAAGGGGAAAACGTACTATGTGTTTGACATTAGTGACAATCAGGAATAGAAAAGGGAAGGGCTAAGAAAATCATGGTTAACATAAAGCAGGTGAAATCGGAAGAAAACTAATTAACTTTCCAATTATGTCAGAAGTTGTAAATTATAAGTTTTTGCACTGTTAGAAAGGAGGATGGAGGATATGATGACAAACGAGGGGTTTCAATATCAGCAGAGAACACATAAGTTTCATCTAATAGGCAGCTGTGGTGGTAATATTATAAAAAGCATTCTGGTTTCCTGAAATTCCCTTTTAATGAATGGCTTCTCAATTCAATAATTTTATTTCTGCGAATCTATCACATTGAAGGCATAGGCTAGACAAGCCTAGCAGAGCACTCTTCAGGATAATTTAATAAATGTTTCATTTTTCCAACCCCCCCTTCACTTCATGTAATAACCTTGTTGGGGGAAAGAGTCTTAAATGACAGGCACGAAGGCCACTTACGATGTCTGTGTTCAGACTGGCTCCTCTCTTGCCAAGGTGTATTACGAAAAATTTAAGAGTGAATTATGAGACTGGGTCTGATTATTGACTAGCAATTTTATTAAACATTTAAGAAGCCCACTTAAGAAAGATGGTGTAAGCAAACAAAAGGACAATCTTAGAGTTAGGTAGTATCTGGTGGCTTTGGTGCCTCACAGGACTGAACATGCCTTCCAGTTGGTCCCTGTATTGTCTCACTTTTCTCCGTCATATAAGATGAAAAATGATTCCTAAGTCTGCTAGTGACTGTGAAGAGATCATCCATTTTATACTTTATAGATTGTAGCCATCCCAACCCATTTTCCATTGCTAAAACTAAATGCCAAAATCTGGTTAATTTATATATATATAAAAAGCTCATGGTTGTTAACAACAGGAAGTTAGGGTTTGGGTGGGTGCATCTAGTCACTGGATTCTAGTGAGATTCCTCTTGATGGAGTAGACTGTCCACATGGGACATTGTGTGGAGAAACAGAAAATTCTAGTTCAGGGCTCTTCTTTTATAAAGCCACAGCACCACTGCACTAGGGTCCCACCCTCATGACTTCGCTTAACCTCAATTGTTTTCTAAAGGTCCTATAACCTACATGTTGCTGATCCCTCCCCCTGCCCGGTGGAGACAGCCCAACACGAGCTTTGATGGAGCACCCAAGCTATAGCAGCAGACATTCAACACACAGTTTCATTCTAGAGGAGTCATTCCCTCCCGTTGATCAGATTCCTGTGTTCATCCAAGGTTTACTGCAAGCTTTCTCTGGGGATAGACACTGCGCTAGATGGATCTAGTATTTGGAAGAGACACAACATGGAGAGCCCACTGGATGATGATGGAGGGCAACTCTCCTCTCCCTACCACCCCTTTGTGAGATCTGCCTCCTCCCCCTCGCTCCCCAGAGACTGCCACCTCAGCCGAAGAAAAATAATTCCAACAACTATCAGGCTAAACTTTATTTTCTGGTGAGGACATAATCCAGCCAATGGGTAACACTCAGAACAGTTTCACACCCGTTGTCTCCAGTGAGCATCACAACAACGCTGCCAATAGAAGTGGGCAACAACTGCATACACACACATACACACACACACACACACACACACACAGTGTAAAGGCAAGGCAATTGAGACAATGAAAGAAGCCAAGATTATCAGAGTATTAATATTATTCAAGATCTCAAGATTAGTCTATAAATCACTGGCAAGAGACAGGATTAGGCATTAAAACCCAGTAACTTGTCATATGCACACTCAGTGATTCAGGCTAACATGCATGAGTACTGAACATTGGGAACGTCCTTATCAATGATAAAGACAGTACAACCACATCCATCGCAAGCTGTATTTATTTCATATCAAACACTGTTGAATGAGGCCCTGATCTCCTTTAGTATTTGCACAATGCTGTGAGGTACTCTGTCACTGTGTCCACTGCCCATGTGAGTAAAGAGCACAGATAGGTTGGAAACTTGGCCCCCCAAAAACAACAGAGTTGGAGCTAGGCTTTTGAAACCCAGTCAACTTTGTCCTCAGACCTGGCCACCTTTATCCACTTCCCTGAGCAGCATCGTGCCCATACCTCTAAACAGCATGTCTCAGCTTCTATGTGAACAGGCATGTGATCATATACCTCCTTACATACATGAGACAATTAATCAGCATAAGTACCCAAGGCTGTCACAGTGAGGAGCCTGCTTATAAGATCTGTCCCTGGATGATATCTGGGCATGCGGCTCTTCATGTGGTCCTTAATTCATAATACTGATCCATGACATCTAGACTATTATGAAGAAGATGTGGCTTATGCTGAGCATATCTTTTTTACCCAAGGCCTGAGATGTTGGTGGTTATCGGGCAGAAAGTAGGTGAATGGCCAGTATCCTTAAAATCTAAGGGAAAGGCCTGGGCTATGGGAGACACTTTTTAATAAAACAAAGCAAAACAATCAAAACCACTAAGGTTTCAGAAGATCTTCCCTTGGCCCCAAATAACAAACAAAAACTGCTTCTGTTTACAACCAGAATGAAGTGCTTCCCAGGTGACCCTCCTGAGAGAGAGGATAGGAAGGCCGGGCTTAGGTTCCTTCTGACTCCACTTACACTTTCTCCTGCTGATCCAGGTGCAAATTCATTTTTTTTTTTTGGGAAAGGATATTTTCATTATCTTTATTTTAAATATATGCTTAACCTATTTAAAAATCTGAAACAAGGACTTCACAGCATGATAGTACATCTTGACTTCCAACATCTTAAACAATTTTTTTCAATTAAAAAATTTTTTTTTATATTCTAGTTGGACTTCTGTAAAACTTCTTAGTCCTGAGTGTGATGATGGATTGAGATGCTGAGTCCTCTGAACCCTTCAAATAAATCATTGGTGTGAGTGACTTCAGTCTCCTCCAAAATATTTACTCATTCATAAGCCATAAAAAAGGACTTATATAACCCAAATAGTACATTTAAATTTTTCTCTAATCACTCATTCAATGAGTACCAAGGCATTCTTGGGGGTAGGGTATTGTGCTTTGTGCTGAGGAAACATGGGATAGAAGTACACAGGCTCCTATAAATAAATAAATAAATATATATATATATATAATATCTTATGGTATAGCTATAATATCCACATAACACTTATAGTCAATGTAAATCAGAAGAGAGCCATGTAGCACAAGAGAAATGCATAGAAATGAAATCATACACACATTCAAACCCATGTGACCTAAAACATGGAGGGAAAAACAACAAATCCTTCCAGGCTACAGTGAGCTGTCTGCCTTACAGAGAAGTGTCGTGGAAGGCTCCCCTGGGGAACTGACGTGTGCTCAGGTGTCTAAGGGATAAGACAAGTGAACTAGGCGATGGAAGGATATAGAACAGAAAAGCGGGACTTACAGGGCTGCGTCTCATCTATCTCCCAAGCTTAAAAGTTGGGCTGAAGCATGGCAGTGGTTGATGAGAAAATCCAACACTGTGGAGCTGTTTGGCTATGAGGTCACTTTGGAAAGAGGAGTTTTTGGAAACATCTGGAGGACCTTTGTGGGGCAGACATTGATCTCACATTTTAAATGGGCCACAAGAGTGACGAGCAGCTTCTCTGTGTGGCTGTGTGAATTTAAGTTAGGTGCCGAAAGAGTATTTTCACACATAGAGCATCTCAGGTAGTCCTGGCGTTTTACGGTGGAAATCAAGGCATGCTGTCATTGCATTATTGTAGCTTGCCTGCTGGAATGCAGCTGTGCAATCAGTGCAGAGGGAGAGGGAGAAGTCCAGTAACCTCAATCCTTTTGTTGCTCCTTCCTGAGTCTTTGGCTGTTCTACGGATTGAAGTATGTCTGTCCATACTCCCAGAGGAACTTGGGTAAGGTATCTCCACATATTTTCCAAGGATTTTCATAGTAGAAATGTATCAGGATGGGGGTAAAGATGGTTTGAGGTGAGCTCTTTTCCCCTCCCCATCAAACATTCCTGAGACTATAACCACAGTCTTACAAAGATACAGGCATACAAGGATACCCTTCGGAGAAGGAAGCTGAGTGGTACTAACATGAAAGGGAAGCAGAGCAGGCCTGAAAGGAACTTCCTAATCAGTAGCAGCTTGACTTATGGTCACACACATTTTCTGAAAATGTCCCAAGCCAGGATGTACAAATCTGTCCCTGCCCATGTTTCCTTGGTGGCGGCTATGACATATTTTAAATAGGGAATCCTTTTCTATTTCACTAGTTTAAAAAAAAAACAAACAGATCTGACACTCTATGTCAGATATTTTTCTGGCAAAGTTGGCTCATTGTTTCATCCTCAGAGAAAACCTGGAGTGTATAATTCCCATTCTTCAGACACAGGATTGGATTTGTTGTTGTCTTTGCATAAACATGAGTGATATATATCTTACATAGTTTCAATTGTAACTACATGCAGGAAAAAACATGCTTTCATTCTTCCTTCCTGTATCTGAATATCCAGACCCTTTAAGGACAAGGAACTATCCTAGGTCTGGTTAAAGTAGGTTGCCTTGGACTCCACAGCCTGGGACTCAAGAGGAAGAGTAAGAAAACCAGAAGATTTATTCCAGGAGCGTATAGCTAGACATAGCATAGAATAAATAAATGAGTGAGTGGGTTTGGTGAATTAATAAATAGAATAGTCAGTAAACTGAAGAGCAGGCTAAAAGTGGAAACAACAATATATTCTCATGAGGAGAGCTGAATATTGTCAAACTCATTTACAGCCCAGCCTAACCACATGAAACTCAAGACATCATTTGGCATGGACAACAAAAAAGCCATCAAACTCGGAAGACCAGCAAAACAAGGAAAGAAACTCGTTTTGTTTAGACTTGTTTTTGCTAGGGCTTAACACAGTTTAGGACTGTGGTGATCCAGCCCTCATGAACAATCTAATATATTTGAAAGTATCATACTAAATTACATTTCATTACATTTTGCCCAAATAGTATAGTGATATTTATGTACAATATTTGTAACAGAATAAAATATGTAGCTTCTATTTGCATCCTATTAACCTATTTAAAAATCTCAAGCAGAAGATGATGAGTTGAAATTTTTTGTTGTACAATGCATTAGAAAACAAAATGTGAAAATACGAAGTAGCATTAGATAACCACAAGACTTATAACAAATACTGTAACAGTAATAAGATTTTAGGTTCCAGAAAATTCTCCAAGTTTTGTCCACAATTTCATACTGACATTAGAAATGCTGGTTAGAAGTGTAAAATTAAGCTTCAAGGAAATACTAATTTTGCTGTTCATACTTCAACTCTTCTGCCAAGAGGGATGACTGTAAACTAAATAACAGGAAGAGAAGGTCCATGGCAACTGCCTGAATGAACACGGCATAATCAATGAATAATTACTGTAGAATTAGCTACATATTTAACTCATTCTCTAAACATTCATTAGCAACTTAAGCACTAGGTTATTTAAACAAAGGTTCAACATAAAAATTCAGTTGTCTCCTCAAATACACCAGCCTATGGGGAAATAAGTGCAAATCAAACTGTATGTGCATGTGTGGGATGGGAAGAATACATACAACACTTTGTGATGATCACTCTTAAGGCACACACAAAAAGAACAATGCATGAACTATACATACAGATATACAGCTCTGTGTGGACATAAATTTTAATCAAAGCTATTATGAGAAGCAGAGGCAATGGAGAAATCCTGTGTGTTGGCCAGGGCTAGGACCCCTCGTTCCCCACCTCCTGTGGGTCGGTGGGAGTGGACTTCAGATTAAAGCCAAGCTGTCTTCAAGTCCATTAACACCGTCCTTTAATGAACTGGGAAAAAGTTGCAATGCCACCATGTAAATCATCAGTTCTGTAGAGGACTCAACAGTTTCAGGAGGGAGAAATCTGTGCTCAGTCTTGAAGAATAGAGTGGGTGAAGCGCTCCGACTGTTGTACCTGTGAAAACGATGTGGCTAGGCTGCAAGACGGGAATGACACATACAATCCTTCACAAAAAAATCACTCTTAATGTGATTTCAGATTCTGTGCTCAGACCAACTGTATAGTGATGGCCTTAGGAATTACCAGACAACGTTGGCTTGGGACTTACCTATAAATCAGGACCTAGGACTAGATCTTTATAGTCAGAATAATCACAGACAATTCTAATAGCCATCCTTTATGCCAACTACCATTGCCTTTGCTCTTAGAAAAGGAAGCTAAGTGGTGGAAGCATTGAATAAGTCTTATATTATCAGAGAGCCAAGATATCTTCTCAAGAAGACCAACAGAGCCAACTAACCAGGGACCAGAGGGGCCTGCTGAGGCTGAGGCACCAACCAAGGACGTTGCAGGGACTGGACCTAGGCTCCCTACAAGGATGTAGCTGATGGGCAGCTCAGGCTTCATGTGGGTCGTCTAGTAAGGGGAGCTGGGGCTCTCTTGAGCATGGACTCGCTTGCCAGCTTTTCAATTACTTCCCTCTGGTAGGACTACCTTGCCAGGCCACAGGGCAAGAGGACACTCTCAGTCCTGATAGGACTTGATGAGGTGGGGTGTAGGGGAAGAGGATGGTAAAGAGGGGGAAAGGGTGGGACTGGGACATGAGGAAGGATGGGGTTACAACTAGGATGCAAAATAAACAAAAACACCTCCTTCCAATTTCTAAGCACTGGTTGTCACTAGAAATCAGACTGCCTGTGAGAACTTTTAAAGTAAGAAAATGAGGCCCAGAGAGGCCAAGTGGCTTGCCCAACATCACCCGGCATGTCTTTGGCAAAGCCTGGCCGTGAACCCAAGTCTCCAGAGGCCATGGCAGCTCCTCAGTCCGTCTTTCAGCCGCCCCTCCAGACTCACATCTCCAGCTACAGCCTCTGCAAACAAAGGGAGACCGTGCCATGATAGGAGTGATAGATGGTGCCCAAGAGCTATTTTAATAGCCCTGCTGTTTTGCTGGAGAAACACAGATGTTGCATTTTGCTCCTCCTGAAGCCTGCAGCTGCTGCTGCTGTTTCCAAGATACCCAACAGCCAACCAGCTCCCAGGAACAGAGGGACGACAGCCCGGGCTCACAGAGCCCAGTGATCTTCTATAGGAGCTAGCTTGAACCTTGGCTAACGCAGGTGCTGAGACACAGTGCCCATCTGGGCCAAGGCACCAAGCAAAAGAGGATTCCCTATCCTGTCTGAGACCACTTAAAACGAGTGCGTCAAGAGTATGGCTGCCTCGTGGTTATGGCTGACTCTTAAAAGTATGGGGAAGAAAAGAATGGGAAAAAGTAAAAATAATTACTGTTTACTGAACAAGAACCACCACAGCACTTGGAGTCTAATGAATGTGCTCTTATTTTATTGTTGCAATATTTCTGAGACATTGTAATCTTATTTTACAGAACAACAAACTGGTATAAGTAAAAAATAGTGTAACAGTGAATCTGTAATAAAAAGGGGTTTTTGACTATGACAGGAAGAGTCTGTCTTTGTAGCAAAGTGACAGAAAAATCTAGGGTGGGGGCTGGAGAGATGGCTCAGTGGTTAAGAGCACTGACTGCTTTTCCAGACATCCTGAGTTCAATTCCCAGCAACCACATGGTTCACAACCATCTATAATGTGATATAATGTGCATTGTATCCATAATAAATAAATAAATCTTTTTTAAAAAAAGAAAAATCTAGGGTGTTCTCATCCATTTCCTTTGGATAATTGGATAAAATAGGTGCTTTCAGAATCCTGTGGGTGAGTCACCCCTTTATCATGGCGTTCTTTCCTGTATGCCCATCATCCATGCCTCCAATTCCTCAGCCTCAAAGGCTTCTGCAAGGGACTGAGACTCATCCTGAATCCATTTTCATAAATGTGAACCTTTTTGCCGCAAAAATAAATTTCCCACCTATGGTATCTCTGCATCTTATCTGGCATCCCCATCTCTTGATTATCACTGTGGGTTGTAATGTACACCCTATTAAATAGGCAATAAACACAGTGAGGGTTATTGCCGCATATAATAGCTAACAGAGATCTTGTCTTTCTCTCAGAGTCTCTTACACTAGAAGCTAGTGCAGGAATACACTCCGGCTTGTGGCACAAAGTCTCATCAGTACCTCAACAAACTGCCTACCTCATTATGGCACTGCTGCAAAGATACTTCTCCCCAGGATCCCTATTTCAGAAAACACTTCTCCAGCCGTCCAGCTGCTTTGCAGAACCTAAGGAGTGGTTCACCTAGGGAGTGGATCCCCATCATTTCACTGCTATCATCTATTGAGGACAATATGCACGTCTGCCCCCTAAATGTCTCCTAATCCATTTTCACTACCTCGATCCTAATCGAAAGCTAACATTCTTTTCTCTTTCTTCTAGTTTTACTATTTCTCTTCCTTCACCTCAAGGTCCATTTACCACGCAGTAGCAAGAAGGATCTTTTAAAAGAAGAAAAAGCCCCTGATTTTTGTCACTCTCCCCTTCTTAAAGCCATCCAGTGGAGGTTACCATGGCCACAGTGCAAAGCTGTCCTCATTGGGTGTTACTAGATATCCCTAAGTCTCCTTTTTGTGGGTGAAACATCTCAGCTGTGTTCTTTGCACCCTCGTGCCGTGGTAACCAGGCTCTCGCCATGCTGCTCGCCTCACTCCAGGTAACCACTAGGTTGTAGGGCTCTGGCCAGAGGCATGGTTTTGCTTTGCATTTGCTATTCTTTGTATGTTTGTTCCAAATCAAATTGGACCTTATAGATGAGAGTGGGTAGATGTCTAGATCATAGGGTTAGGAGGATTTCCAGCATAAACTGCCTTTCCCATTCTAAATTAGATCACATGATGCCTCTCAATGAGACCCTGTTCTACCTTCCACTGCTACTGATTCCAGGAAAATTGTGCAGCATATTGTAGTGGCACCTAAAGTCCTCTTGGTTTGATGTGTGACCACTATTCCTGCTCCATCTTTCCATTGTGCTAACCTTATACACGTCTCATTCATCTCCCTTGCATTTAATAGTTGTGAAATATTACTATCACCCCCACCAGCTCAGCTTCCTCAACCTCCACCTGTACCCCATCTTTATCACCTCCAGGATAACTACCTCTGCCCCCCACCGTCGCCTCTGCCTCCCCTCTACTCTACCACCATTACCAACCACCTCACTGCTGGTGTTAACCCCATCACCATCACCAATGGTGGCATATTGTTTATTATATAATTGACACATACTAAGCCTTTACACATTTTGCCACATTAAATATTGAAGCATCTACAACAGCAGGATTTGGAGTGAGCCACGGAGACTGCAAAAGCCAGACTCTGTTAGTTACAACAGTGAGCATCCTGGTTTGCAGGAGCCCTGTGTGGCTGCCCGACACTGCTTTCAGTGTCCTGTGTCTAGCATTTGTTTTGCTCTCTTCCCATCACACATTTCTGTTTTGTGTTCATGGAAAAGCCCATTTTCTCTATAAAACCCTGATGCACTCTCATCAATCCCTTTAGAATTTGTGCATGATCTTCCATCCAACACGCTTCACATAATAATTATTTACGTGCATTGGAGTCATCCTCAGTTAACGCAGAGAGCAAGACCTACCTAAAGGCTGCTGTTTGGGCTGGACAGGTGGCGGAAAGGGTTTAAGGGTATGTCTTAAAGGTTTTACAGAGAGATTAGATATCAAGTTTTGGGAAGGGTTTACAGTATATGACAAATCCTCAATAATTATTAGAGAGAATACTATTAGATTAGTTTTAATTAAGCCATGAATTTCTTAGTAATTCTTTTTAACTGTATCTTGTTTAATTTATGGTGACAAGAAAAACAAATACAGACCTACTTACAATTAAAGTACCTTTTTAAAAATAAGCAGTTTTGAGAATTTGTGAGTGCCTACTGAATACTAGAATTTATTCTTGCCCTTTAAAATGAATGCAACCTGAGACCATATAATGAGAGACTGGCAATATTTAAGTAATTATATTAAGTAAAGATCACATTTAGAATTGATTTGAAAGAAATGATAAAAAATCTATGCAAAAGTTTATCTATTTATTAATAAATATGTGGAATGTCTAATAGATACACCATTAGATTTCAATATTTTTGACTTTTAGTTACAAGGCAAAATTTGGAGAATCCTAATATTAACCAAAAGAGCTGACATTTCATGTGATACTTGGCAATTTCAAAATAATATTTCTCAGAGAAATTCGAGTGGTCTCAACTAATGCTTTTTGAAATTCAGGTTACCAAATAGCTCAATATTTAGTTTATTTATCAGTATACCTTAACTCCATTGTTTCATGGCATTTTCTTGGGAAAAAAATGCAACAGAAAATCTACACTGGATTTTTGTGGATTTCAGAATTACAAGTAATTTAAATTTTCATGGAGTAGTATATAAATTTAAATGGCTACATATCACCTAGAAATCAGAAACAAATAACATGTGATTTAAAAATGGAAAGGACATAGCTGTCTTTTTCGGAAGTGTGGGAAGGAAAGACCCCTCTTATGTAACCTACAAAAAGCTTTTAGAAGAAAACACAGCGCGAGTGGCATCTGAGCTAGGGTTGGCACTCTGCTACTTATTTCACATCCCTGTGTCTCAGATCCTTCAACTGAACAATAAGCCAAGTTGGCACTTGACAAATACAAACTCCCTTTCTTAAGTTCTACTTATCCACAGTTCCATGATTCTCTGGGGCACCAGAGTTGTTCCTCTGGCAATTGTCCTAAATGCAAACCAAGCATTAGAAACCTTAGGCCAGGGAATACAGTGGGAAAAAACCTTCAATCTAAGTGCATGGCTTAACCCTGTGACCCGTTAAGGTGGAAATGAAACCCAGAATTTCACTGTGACTTCAATGGTTCTTAGCCACAATGCCAGTGGAAGAGTTCAGGGACCATGCCACCATTCCCAGTGACTTGAAATGCCCCCAAATTGCCTTCCCTTCTCAGATTTTCCATCCTCGCTGAAGGAGAGACATGGAATGGCTGCATTTATAATTAGTACTTTTTGTCATTTAAAGTTCACCAGATTTGTAGTCAATTATTGACTAAAAAACATTTATTATTTGCAATATATTATTAGTTTATTATGGCTCATTGCCTTAAAATACTTCATTTAATCCTTTGCAGGTCCTTAAACACAAATATGGCAGCTATTAGCAACCTCTTCAGTCAGGCATAAAATTGTACCCAGAGGCCTCATAAACAATAGAGTGCTTTGCAAAGATTAAATCAGTGTACACAGCTGTGAAGGAGGCCATTAGGAAATGCATTATCATTCTGGCTTACTGTTACTTTGTGTGCTGCCCTGCTCCTGCCAATCCATCAGCCAGCCCCGCCTTTGCCCTGTAAGCAGAGGTGTCTCAGTATTATGTCAGACAAGAGGCGGGCCCTGGCAAAGGTGGGATCCAAGCCCTGCATGCAGAACAAGAGGACCTGGATGATGCTGGTCAAGACCCAGCCTGGACAAAACACAGAGACATAGAGAGTACTTCTTAAGTAGGAAACAGACAAGCAAGAAGACTTCCTGGTTAGAAGATTTGCTGGAATATTTTTGTTCAAACAAAGTAATTACTATCTTGTGTGTGCTGAGTCCTCGCTCAGTGTCTCCTGTCTCTAGAAAGAGAAGGAAGAAAGGAAAGCTGTCATTTAAAAAGTGCCTGGCATGCTGTAGGCTTTCTTAGATCCGGGTTTATTTATTTGATGGGATACATGTTGCAGACAGTGCTTAAAGCCACATGGAAGAGTGCAAAGGGGCTCAGTGTCTACAAGGGGAGGTGTCATTAAGGCCCATCTGATACTAGGCAAGAGTGCAAAGCTGCCCGCCCAAGTTTGAAATGATACAGGAAAAAGAGACACAGCGAGTGCTGTTTGGAGTGTGGGGAAGGGAGAGAGAGGTACAGACAGGCTTCTGTGGGACTGACATAAACATCATCATGGAAACTAGAAACAAGAGAGCATCTTCATTTGTGATGGCCAGAAACCTTGTTACATACATGCATGTGTTTACAGGGGAAAAAAAGCTGCCCTTTTCCAGGCGTTCTGTGTGTGGCATGCTTCGTCTTGTGGAGACAAACAAGCCCACGGCAAGAATGGCAGTTTTCCATGCCTACTCTCTGAGGTCAAATTGCATTTCACGATCTTTTTTTTTTTTTAATTTTTTAAATTTTTAATTAATTTATTCTTATTACATCTCTATGGTTATCCCATCCCTTGTATCCTCCCATTCTCCCCTCCCTCTCATTTGCATTTCACGATCTTATGAGCCGATCTTAGCTATGTCCATTCTCTGAGCTCCACTTTGCTATTTGCGAAATTGGCTGTAGAATTTACATACTATATAGAAAAGCATGGTATGTAACAGAACTTCAAACACTGTATTTTCCTCCTCCTGATCTTGAGCAGCAGCTCAGAATTTGTCTCTCCTAGAAGCACCCTGGAATTCACCAATTTAGGAATCAGCTTCAGGCAAGGCTGTTAGAATTTTCTAGAGGGTCTACAAGCTGGAGGCTATGAAATAGATCAAGTAACCTGAAGTGACTAGCTTTGTACCATTAGATACCGCCAAGTTCCTCCCCCATGGTCATACACTCAGGGCCTGGGACCCCTTCCTGACTTAGAGGGTTATGCGGGGTAAGTGGGCAGGATGGCGGTGCTTGGCTTTTCTAAAAACATCTACTTATGACTTGGTGTATTGAAGAAGCAAAGCTTTGGCAAGGTTTGACCTTTTTAAAGGGTTCCTTGGCCCCTTGACACTTTAGGCAGTTTCTTGCTAGCTCTTTCCTCCCCACACCATCTCCTCCTTTGGAATTCCTCAGCACTTGCCTTGCCAGCTTTCAGGACTGAGCTAGTTCTGCTCATTTAAAGGCCCTTTCCTCCTCTCCCCATCTCTTTGGCATCAAATACTCTGAAGTAAGAACTGCATGCCTCTGCTTTCCCTAGCATGCAGTGATGGGCTAACATCAGAGACCCAACTTCTTCACCCTTTTCTTCCCAGTATTTAGAATAAAGTACAACATGTTGAGAATCTCTGGCGAATGAGTGGATATGCCTCTTCACATCCAGGAGGATTCTTTCCCATCGACGAGCGTGGCATTTGACAGGCTTGTAAAAATGAGAGCTACCTCATGAGGAAATTCTTCCAAAATTTCTCTGTCCTTCCTTCCTAAAAATCAGATCTCAGAAGCTGGGGGAAACTATTACGGGGCTCAGTGGACATTTTGCCTCTTGATTCAGCCCGTAAGATTGCTTGTCCAGTCTCCTCTTTGAATCAGCTACTTTCTTTTCTTTTTCTTTTCCTTTTTAAAAAAATTCTTTTATTAACTATGGTCATAGAAACTTTACTCATAATAGCCAGAATTTGTAAACAACGTAGATGTCCTTCATCTGAAGAATGGACAAAGAAACTGTGGTACGTTTATGCAATGGAATACTATTCAGCCATTAAAAACAAGGACATCGCGAAATCTGCATGTAAATGGTTAGAACTAGAAAATATCATCTTGAGTGAAGTAACCCAGTCCCATAAAGACACACATGCTATATACTCACCTATAAGTGGATATTAGCCCAACATAGATGTCCTCTGAGAAACACCACCCAGGGGGGAATTTGGACAAACACTAAGACTAGCAGCTGGACTCTGGGCATAGTGCTCAGAGTTGTATGGATGAGTTGGGGGATGGAAGGACCTCAAAGGGGTCAGGAGCTTCACAAGGAGACCATCAAGGCTGGAAGATCTGGACCGGGGGTGGGGGGCCTGCACAAATTGGTGCACCAACAAAGGACATTGCAAGCAGAGGACCTAGACCCCTGATGGACAGCTCTTTTTCCATGTTGGCAGGTGGAGGAGAACAGGGACTGCCCCTGACAGGAACTCTGGTACCCATGATTTGACCACTGCCCCATTGGCAGGGTGGCCTTGGAGGCACACAGAAAAAGTGGATGCAGGCTATCCTGATGAGACTGGATAGGCCAAGGTCAGGTTGGGGCTGGGGGAGGAGTGCCCCCTCTGTCAGAGGTCTAAGGGGGGAATAGAGCAGAAGAGGGAGGAAGGGGTGGGAAAGGGAAGATAAGAGTGAGGGGAGAACAATCAGGATGTAATGTATATACATTATAATAAATAAAAAAATTTAAAATTATTTTATTATAACTTACATCCTGATCTTAGCTCCCTCCCTTGTCTCCTTCTAGGCCCTCCCACCCTCCCTCTTCCCCGCTATCTCCCTCCCCTAGTCTTCAGAAATATAGAGCCCTCCTCTCCTACCAACTGACCCCAACCTATCAAGTCTCCTCTGGACTGCCTGCATCCTCTTCCTCTGTGGCCTGGCAAGGCTGCCCTGCCAAGGGGAAGTGATTGAAAAACAGGCAACAGAGCCCATATCAGAGACAGCCCCTGCTCCTCACATGGAGACTGAGTTGCCTATCAGCTACATTTTGGCAGGGGACCTAGGTCCTCTCCATGCATGGTCTTTGGTTGGTGCATCAGTCTCTGTAGGCCCCCGTGGGCCCAGATTTGTTGGCTCTGTTGGTCTTCTTGTAGAGCTTCTGTCATCTCCAGAGGTCCTTCTACCTCCCTACTCTTCCATAAGACTCCCTGCACTCTGCTCTAAGTTTGGCTGTGAGTCTCAGCATCTTCTCTGATCCCCTACTGGGTGGAGTCTTTCAGGGGAACTCTATGGTAGGCTCCTGTCCTGTTTCCTCTTTCCAACAGCTTCTGGAGTCTATTCTATTTGCCCTTCCAAATGAGAATTAAGCATCCTCCCTAGAGTCCTCCATGTTACTTAGCTTCTTTAGGTCTGTGGATTGTAGTGTGGTTATCCTGTATTATATGGCTGATATACGCTGATGAGGTCATGGAGAAAGGGGAACACTCCTCCATTGCTGGTGGGAGTGAAACTTGTACAACCACTTTGGAAATCAATCAGGCACTTTCTCAGAAAATTGGCAACAGCTCTATCTCAAGACCCTGTTATGCCAGTCCTGGGAATATACCCAAAAGATGCTGTACCATACAGCAAGGACACTTTGTCAACTATGTTCATAGCGGCTTCATTCGTAATAGCCAGAAACTGGAAATAACCCAGATGTGCCTCAACCAAAGAATGGATGAAGAAACTGGTACAGCTGCACAATAGAATGTCACTCAGCTATTAAAAACAAGGACATCATGAAATTTGTAGACAAATGGATGGATCTTGGAAAGATCATCCTGAGTGAGGTAACACAGATCCAGAATGAACCAGCTATTTTCTACTGGGCCCCTTTCTCGCTGGCTCTCTGCAGCAACACTCTGACCCTAAGGCAGTGTCATGGAGGGAGCCTTTTTGGCTGTTACTTTTGGAGCTCTTTTGCCTGTTCCCAACACTGGGAGCTCTGATGGAATGCAAGGGAACCAGAAGGCAAACTGAAATAGTTCTTCCTTCTTCCTCACAGCTTTGGAGCCTCCTCTGCGATAGCTGCACCCATCCAGAATGGCAGGTGGTGTCTCCATGGCAGACTCTCACGTGCTCAAGCAACAATGAATTTCCAAACTTGCTGTTTTCATAAATAGAAATGGCATCAGCTTCCCGCTATGTCAGCCTTGGGGGATTCGCTGCCTTTATTGATTCCTGAGCCCTGAACAAAGCTTTGTGAAAAGTGCCCTCTTCATTTTGCTTGCTTGAAGATCCATCAGGGAAGAACCACTTTACTCTGCCACTTGTGGTAAGCCACACATGGCTCTCCAGGTTAAATATGACACCATGAAACGAAGGGCATGTCCAGCGATGAGCAATGCCTTGGAGGAGTGGCCCTCCTCCCAACCTGGAGGAGTAAAAATACGAAGGATTTCCTTTTGTGCATGTTGGGAGCTGGTAGAGATGGCCAGAAAATAGACTGAAGATCAAGGAGAGTGTTGGAGAAAAATGGGATGATGGTCCTTTTCATCTTGATTCTAATTTCTGGTGGCCATGCATAAAGGATGCTCTGTTATTTTGGAGACAGTGGAGTCAAATGAGAAGAGAGTGAACTGTGCAGAGAAAGGAGAGATCTGACTTAAACTATTGCTCAGTTTAGCAAGTGTCAACTTCTTTGAGTTTTTAATGTCTGCCTAATAGGATTGTGTATGTACTGGGATAATTTTACAAAGAATACCTTAAAAATTGTTACGTAAATAATAACATGTATGGATGGATTGCAAAGGCAAACACTGACATGTGTGAAGGACCCTACCACTGTGATCTGGAGGAGAAAACTGAAGCTGTATAAAAGGTGTCTTCTCTGATGCCTTGTTGATGAAAACATGTCACACGAATAAAGAAATGGACCCTCTTTCAATGAACATTTTGTTATTTTGTAGGTTGAGCTAAAGTCTGTCTTTCTGTAACTTTTCCCCACTGGAGTTAGCCCTGCCCTCCTTCTAAAGCCAAACAGAAAAAATCAACTTTCTCCTTTGAATGAAAACCGCCCCCCACATATTCCTTGTTTAATAAATTGAATAAATAGACTGCACTTTAATAAACTTGCCCTAGGCCAGTGGTTCTTTGCAAGGCAGCCCAATATAAATGAGGATGCTTTCTGTACAGAAGGTGCCTTGTAGACCACATGAATGCTATCCTGTCCCAGAAATGGAGTTTTGTGGGGTGAGGGGATCATTTAAAATGCATGAATAGTGTTGTTCAGAAATATATGCCCTGGTCTTTCTAAAAATGTCATTTTATAAAAATGTCATTTTATAACATGATTTATTAAATATATATATATCATGAATTAAAATAAACAATCCATTCTTCCTTTTTTTCTGTTCTGTATTCTTTAATTTAAAATATATTGAATACTTGTTCTGTGCCATAAACTCCATTCTTCATATACTTTGTATCTCATCTACTTCCCTGTCTGACTGAGACATAATATTCATTCCTATTGCACAAGTGAAGCATATTTGGTTACATGTAAAAAAAATCTTGGAATAATTAGATATAAATAACAGGGCTGAAACCTGGTACAGTTTGGTTTATCTGGTGATTTGTAGTGCATAATTCTATCTATAGAAGAAAATTACATAGTCAAAGGTAATACACGCAGGTGTGCATGGATATGTGTGAGCATGCGCATGTGCACGTGCACACACACACACACACACACACACACACACACACACACACACTAGGTCTTAAGGAGTAAATATGCTGAGCCATAATATGGAGGTATGTGAGACTTTGTCTGGCTTGGACAATGGTTAGTGGTAAAGCATGCCTAAGGCAAATGGTACTTAGGTCTTGGGTGAGATGGGAGGAGATGGAGGCAACTTGGATTCCTTCATGCGACACAGGAAAGTGAGAAAAAGACAAGCAGCATGGACTTTACCGCACTGTGGTGAACTGCCCTAGGTAAGGGCCATCATTATTTCTCTGTGTTTTAATACAGGTTTTATTGACTTAGATGCTCAGTGGCCTGGCTACCTACCTACCAATATAAGCTATTATTATAGGAACTCGAGGATTATTTTTTCAAACTCACCTGGGATTGGCTAAAAGACAGATATTCAGTTTTTATATCACTAGAAAGTAACAAAAAAAAAAAAAAGGAAGATAGCCAGAATATGAAAAACAGGAAACAAAAATAGTCTGAAGAAAACATAAAGGAGAGAAAGCATAAAACAAAGAGACAGGAACAAGACCTAATGTATCAGTTATGACAGTAAATATAAATGGTTTAAGTTCTCCTAATAAAAGATAGAGCCTTTCATACTGGGTTAAAAGCAAAATTCTGCCATATGCTCCTTACAACAGACAAACAGTAAAACGGAAACAAGAAGAAAGGGGAAATAAGGTTGGTAAATATTTATCAAGCTCACAAAACAAACACAGAGAGAGCAGTGACTTGCCACAGTTAAAAGTGAAATTCATAGCAAAAAAGCATTATGAGAGACAAAGAAAAATTTTTATATGTTGATAAAAGGCACATTCTTCATTGAAGCAGTGAGAGACATGTTGTTATCGAATGACAGAACATATACAAGGCCAAGATGCAGAAATATAAAGAAACAAAAAAAGTAACCTTTCACGGTTTCTTGATAACAACAAGAAGATAAAATTAGATATTATCTTTAATAAGGTACAAATATATAAGTTACAAAGCTACTTACAGATGACCATAGCATTTACAATGCTCTGGCACTAATTTTAGTATTGACACAAACTATTGTTTCATTGACTATTTAACATAGGCTACTGTGTAGGACTAAGTTATATTAACCCTGGCTAGAGCTGAGAAAGCTGACGCAGCAGGGTGGGAGCATGGCTCACACTGCCAGTGTCTCTCAGCCTCCTTACAAACTGAGGCAGGTATCCACTGTTCTGAGTCTGTTATGTTAACTGTTAGGATAAATAACCCCAGACTGAGAACCCATATCCTTCTTAGTGAACAAAGGAGAACAGTGATCATACTTGGTGATTTAATGTTAGGCTACAAAGAAACCTCAAGGAAAAAAATCCAGAATATACTACAGATTTGAACACAGTATAAATTCAGATATTAATGACATCATAACCTGACTAAGATAGCATACACACACACACACACACATACACACACAATTCTTTCTCACACACACATACCCACATCTTCTCTTACACACACACTCACACATACATACACACATATTCTTCCTCACACACACATATACACATCCTCTCTTACACACATACTCACACATATATACACACATATTCTTCCTCACACACACATACCCACATCCTCTCTTACATACACACTCACACATACATACACACATATACTTCCTCACATACACATACACACATCCTCTCTCTTACACACACACACACACACACACACACACCACATAAAATGATCATGGGAAGATAATAGCAAACTTCTAAGGAAATATTTGATAACCTATCTCATTTTGTATTAAAAGAATCCTGGTGATTGGTGGGATTTATCTGGTGTTCCAGAGATGTGTGTAGTAATGCGATACTCCTTATCTGTAATCAAAGGAGAAAGCAATATGGCCATCTTGAGACATGATTTGTTCCATGAGAGTTGTAGCTTTGTGATGCTGGCTCTGAGCTCCTGTTATTAAGGGGAATTCAGTCCAGACAGAGGGGCTGGAGTACTACGAACCATGACTCAGAGGAGCAGCAGGGTGGGACGGTCAGGATTGTCCAAACCAGACCAGTAGCCAAATACTCAAGCCTGGGAGAACTTTGTAAGTTGGTTCTGAATTACACTGAACTGAAGAAATCATTGAGGTACATGTAGTGGTCACAGAGTGGTGGTGGTGGTGGTGGTGGTGGCGGCAGGTGTGGTGTTGGTGGCAGGTATGGTAGTGGTGGTGGTGGTTAAGAACCAGCTAAATAATCCTCATTTTGCAGGGATTGCACAAGCATTTCCACACTATAGCACCTTTTAGAAATCACAGCAAAGGCTACCCCAGAGCCCAGATCTGAAGGGAGGAAATGCTACAAAATAGCCAAAGGTATTTGTGTGAAGATAGACTTTCAACTTTGGAAACAGAATTTGTGTTTCTACAGTATTCTAGACCACAGCTGCTGCTCTTTGTGCTTGGCTTTCATGTGACTAAAACCTGGAACAAGGTATAGGTGACAAGAAAATGAGCATTTTCAAAGGTATTCACACTAGTTCTAGAGCAAGCAGCCAGTAAGCAAATCTTGCCACAGAACAGCAGAGTGCTGCAGGTCAAGAATGGGGCGGGCCAGGCCCAAGGGGCCTTGGTACTATGCTAACTACGCCAGAAAAAAGCGGCCCTACCTGCCCAGGTGCACACTATGACCCCCACCCACTCCCACAATCTCTGTTCTCCTTCCACCTCACTGTCAATCTCTTTCCCTTGTTCACACTCATAGACCAACGCACTTGTAAGAAGAAACATAAATCCAGCATTATGCCATATGAGGAAATAAAACACAGGAGAGGCTGCCACATAACGGTCAATCCCTGTTGCACCTGAATGTTACGTCCAACAAGGACTGGCAATCGAAAATGAAGATGCAGGGAGTGAGGGAACTGAGAGAGGAAACAGACCTCTCCTGCCGACACAGCACTGGGGAGGAAGGACAGGGTTGAAACCCAGGTTCAAGGCTTCCTAGGCTGCTGAAAGCATGTTTGTTTTCTCATTAAAAAAATAATACATGCCTTGTGGATAATTTGAAAAGTTTCAACCATGTCAGAAATAACATCTGGTAACATTTTGGCTTTTTTTTTTCCCCTCCCAGCAATTTCGTTTTCCTGTTTGAGTACAGAGATGTGCATATATGCATATGTGCAATGTTATAAAAATGAAATGAGAAATGTAATTCACGTTGTATATTCTAGTTTACTTTTTATTGTCATTTCATCATCCTGGTTATGGAAAGAAGAGTCCATATGGAAGAAACGAGTATTGACACTGCTGAGGAAGTGAGTTACAATGCGCAGAGTTGGCTGTGACCTCTGCCGTGATAAGGTCCTTCCAGACAGAGGTGTGAGCACACTAGTGAGGCAGTCGCCAGGAGGAGTGGGAAGATGTGGAGATAGCCAGCACCTCTAAGCAGTGGTCATACAGTCGCTCTGAAGTGAAACAGGCCAGAGTGGGGTTGGAGGATTAAGACCGAAATGTATGGAGGAGCTAATAAGGGGCTGGGCCTGGGTTTGTGTCGGTCCAAGCACTCACAAGTCAGGGGAGTAAGCAGTACCGTGGTACCTAAGTATGGCCCAAGCCTCCCCTGTCTTACTAATTTGATCTGAACTATTCCTAGTTTAAAAAAATAAAATAAAATAAAAGCTGGGCATGGTGGCACACACCTGTAATCCCAGCACTTGGGGAAGCAGAGGCAGGTGGATCTCTGTGAGTTCGAGACCAGCCTGATCTACAAAGAGAGTCCAGGACAGCCAAGGCTACATAGAGAAACCCTGTCTCAGGAGAAAAAAAAACAGGAAAATATACAATGAGGTTCGGACATGTAAAAGCATTTGCCCAAGGTTGCACTGTAAAACGTGGGCAGTCACGGTGTTTAATCTCAGGATCTACTTCCAGGTGAAGCTGTTGCTTTTCAGATGGAAAGTTCAGTCAGTTATCAACTATGACTTCATCGCTTGTGTAATTAATTCTTAATAAGTAAAAGGCAAAGACAGACAGCATAGCTGAAATCCTTCCTTATGAACCACCTTTTTACACCCTGCAGTACAAGGATTCTGAATGGAGAGTCTGGGTACTGGGCTGTGCCGTATCCACATCTCTGCTCTGTTCAGCGGCATAGCCATCCTCCATGCTTGCCTCCCTGCCTCCATCTCCCAGACTCTCACTTCCTCACATCATTTTCTCCTCCCATTTGACTGAGTGGTCTGACCTAGAATGGCTGTGTGTGTGCGTGACTTGAGACTTAAGCAATTCCTCTTTGAACTTCCTGATAAAACCTCCTCCCTTTAATGATGCTCCCAGTGGCTTCTTGCCCATTCCTTTTCATTTCTGGTCAGGACTTTTAAGTTTAGTTTGCCATCTTACACCCTACAAGTCCCCAAGGCTCAGCTTCAGAGACCAAGCTGTCTCAAGACCAAATCAATTCCAACATTCAATTAGGCTAATTAAGCTCAGGTTGCCATCAATGTATTTCTTAATTATGGTTTAAACATAGGTAAAACATAGAATTGTTCATCAACAGCCCTTAGCCTCTGCTAAAAGCAAGAATCTAGTGCTAGGAATTCCCATGAGTCAAATTGAGGTTCTGACAATAGTAAGAAAGACCACGTGAGTATTTGCATAGGATTTGCATTTATCTACATAGGTGAGTCTCTTCACGGTACATTTCCAGTGAAAACGTTATTATTTTGGCCTTAGAGATGGTGTTTGCCAGTTCTCCTTTTCTGTAGTACCGTTTGCAACACCTGTTCACTTCCGTGTGGATTTCTGCATGAAAGGACAGCAGCACCATGTAGGGAAAGGGCACGGCCTGAAATGAGGGCCCCAAGTGTTAGGCCACAAACCTGAGGTGTACTAGCTGTTGGGAGGTGATCTCAATGACTAGGTTTGGGAACAGAGAAAAACTACTGCAGGGCTGGGCAACAGAGCGGGACTGAAGCTAAACTGTGTCTCTTGGCTCCTCTCCTAAGCTCTGCCCTTGTTCCCAGATAAAGCATGTATTTTCTTTAAGTAAATTCTGCCTGCGAGATATAGGTTTCTGCTGGGCCTGGTGGCACAAGGCTATAAACTTAGCCTCTCCAGACGCTGAAGCAGGAGGCTTGCAAATTTAAGGTTTGCCTGAACTACAGCATGAGTTTCAGGCTGGTCTGGTAAGCACAGTGAAATCCTAGCCCAAGCCAAAAGTCAAAAAGAGGCTGGAATGCAGCTCAACCAAAGGTAGACCATGTGGATGAGGCCCTAGGTTCAGTACTCACTACAGCACCAAAAGAGCAGAAAAGAACACTGACTATACATGCCTTTCTGGAGGTCTGTCCATCGCATGTCCATGGCTGGCAGTGTGACACATGAGGCATGGTTTGTTTGCAGTTCCCCCACTACAGAAACTGGCATCTCTGGTTGTATTTGTGACCTGTACCTTGCATCCTGGGCTCCCTCTGCCACCACAGATTATGTGCTGGCCTTCCCCCAGGTGGCTGCCTTTCACATAGTCTACACTCTTTCCTACCTCCTTGTAGCCGCTAGTCATAAAACACCATACCCCAAGGATGGCCACGTTGGCACCCTGAGCACAGCACTCTGCACTGAGAAGACTGGAGGGGCCCCAAGGCAAGATCTTTGGGACACTTGTGACCATTTCCCTCTTTTTCTTTCCTGATGCATGTCAGAATAATTAGAATTCTCCCGTGGAGGGGAAACTAGAACCCTTGCTCTGGAATAAACTATACAATGTAGAAAATTTGTTCTTTGGGGTCTGGAAAGATGTTTCAGTGGTTCAAGAGCATTTTCTACTTCTTTGGGGAGCCTAATACCCTGAGCTAGTTATCAAATTCTTCTTTCTCCACTGAATGCCCTCGTGTCCTGTCCTACATGGAGATATAAAGAAGGCTTCATAAAGAGTGACCTAGGGACTAATGTAGAAATGCCCTACTGGGGTTTCCTTAGGGTATTATCATAGAATTATACCCTTGTCAGTATCCACAGCTGCCCCCTTCCCCCTGGGCTTTAAAAATATTCATTTCTGGGGGCTGGAGAGATGGCTCAGAAGTTAAGAACACTGGGGGTTCTTCCAAAGGTCATGAGTTCAATTCCCAGCAACCACATGGTGGCTCACTACCATCTGTAATGAGATCTGGTGCCCTCTTCTGGCTGCTGCGACACATGCAGGCAGAATACTGTATAAATATTTTTTTTTTTAAACTTCATTCCTGGAGGTTTAGTGTCATGCTAAAAATTTTAATACAAATTTGACATGCTTTTCTTCTTGGTCACCTATCTTTCCCTTCCACCATTCCCACTGGAGGGAGGAAGGCAAGAGTTACTTTTCCACCCTACACTTCACACCTCAGCTCTTCTGCAAAGGATTTACTGGTAAAACTCGAGTGGTATCTCAGATACTCTGAGCATCCAGAGCGACCAGTGGTGGTGGTGGTGGTGATGCCCATATTGCCACTGGTAGCAGACTACAGAGGGCTCGCTCAAGGGTACCACTTTCTTCCTGTTCCCCATTACGCAGCAGTATAACACAGTGGTCTTGCTTGAAGCCATCACAAATAACATCACACATATACGAGTAAGCTCAGGAGCACACACTTCCTTTCTGTCCTGGTTTGCGTTGTCATACACCTGCATGGGCCAGAGGTAAGGCCACTTCTCTTCCCCAGCTTGTTTTCTCCATCACATTTCTTATCATCAGATATAAGTAGTTTTTACCTATTTTAAAAAAATGAATCTGTTGCTTGTTTAGTCATTGCCACAATCCTGGGATGAGGAAAGTGATTGACATGTAGTCTGCATTCAATAAATACTTGTCAAATGAGTGAATCTTAGTATTTTTATACTGTACTGAGTGTGATAATTAGCTACTTGAGGACTGGGGCAAATGCACTGTTTTTCTTTTTCTTTTTTTTTTTTGGCAAATATGGTAAAAATAGACTATAATTAATTACAATCTATTTGTCAAATACAGTTAAAAAAAATAGAGTGTAATTAGCCACAAAATCTTTCCCCCATCAATTCTGAGAAGGGCAGAACAGAGGATAGAATTTCCGTATGGCTGGGATGACACTTTGAGTAGAAGGTTAAAGAAAGGTTGTTAGACCATGATGCTCAGGAAAGGATTCTGGTTCTGTACACATGGGTGTGGGGCGAGAGAATAAGAAAAAGACATTCAGGGAGAAGGAGGCAAATGGCTGGGTGTGATTAGCTAAGCTGGACAGGTCCATTCAGTAAAAATCTGGCAATCAGATTTGAGGATAATTTTCTGCATATTGAGTAGCATGATTCTCCCTCACTCAAGAAAATAGTCAGTGAAAATTTATATTGATCTTTGCTGATTATGATACTGTAAAAAGAAAGCCACTCAAGAAAAAGAAGAAGTAGAAGAAGAAAGTCATTTAAAAAAAGAAGAAGAGAGGTGCTGAGTGCAGCCCAAGAGTGAGGCTTCAGGTAGAATACACAGCACTGCTTAATATTAAGTGAATGAGAGCCAGGTGTGAAGTGCCCACCTGTGGTCCTAGCACCCAGGAAGCTAAGGCAAGAAGCCATATTTGAGTCCAGCCTGGACTACATAGAAAGTTCAGTGCTAGCCTGGGCTACCTAGAAAGACTGTTTCCAAAAGATATGAACGAATGAATGAATGATTCATTAAGAAATTAATAATTTCTTAAAATTATTCAGAACTAGAGCGAGTATTTATTTTTTCTGTTTTATTTTGTTTTTTTCCACCCCAAATGTAACTGGTGATCATCTCACCAAATTTTCTGTAAGTAAAATGTCTGCTGCAAAGCTGACGTTAAGCCATAATGAATCCTGCATGAGAGCCTAGGAGGTTCTGGTGACCATGCCTCAGAGGCCATTTCCCTAGGTAACAGGGTTGAGCACAGAGGTGTTAATGCTGCACAAGTTTGCATCCTGGTAGCTCTTCTGTGGTTGGTGTTATCCACTCGCTCACTCACTATTTCACGTATCCCTTCACCCACTCAACGTGTATAAGTACTCAATGTGCACAATGCTCTCTGCACTGCTCTGCCTCCCTAAAAGAATTCCTCTGGAACAGTTTTCAGGTAAGTAAAATTCAAATGCTATTAGAATTCTTCAGACATTGAGACCCTGACATTTTCACAAGCTGGAATAATTACCAGGGTACCATTGTGGCTGAGTAATCTGTAAGGCACCATTACTGAGACTATTCTGCTTCAAGAAGTTGGGGTATGAATGTCACAGTGTCAAAGGGGACCATCATGGGGGGATAAGAGAGGCACACTCCCCAAATCTCCATGAGCAGCATGCATCCTCAATGACAGCTTAATTTGATCTTCACAACAACTCCAAGAAAGAGCATTTATGAGTGATAACGTGGAGGGTTCTAGAACATTAATGGTTTGTGCAAACTTGTAAACACAGTTTGCCTGGATTCCAACTCCAGGTTCTTCTGTCAAAGTCCTTCTCCCCGCCCCCTGCCTTCCTCCCCCTCTCTCCCTAACACACCTAGGGCTGCCCAGATGTTTAAGAGCCGGTGGCCTGCTCACTTCTCTAACTCAGTTCACTTGGCAATGGAGCGAGCCTGCTCAGTTCCACAAGAGGAGCAGGAAATCCATGTGCTGGGAGAGCATGGCTAGGGGTCATGATGTCCGAGACTGGCACTTTAAAACAAGGAGACTGTGGAAATGTACTCACACTCAAATTTTCAATACAAATGTCCAGGAAGGCATGAAAGATAAGACAATGATTTCTAAAAACTCCTTGTAGGACAGCAACTCTCAGTCTGTGGGTCGTGGTCGCATTGGGAGTTGCTTATCAGAAATACCAGCATACCAGATATTTATATTACAATTCATCAGAGTGGCAAAATAACAGTTATGAAGTAGCAACAAAATAATTGTATGGCTGGGGGTCACCACAACATGTGGAACTGGATTAAAGAGTCACAGCATCAGGAAAGTTGAGAACCACAGTAAATGTAGAATATGATTCTTACTACATTTCCTATATAAATGTTTTTTTTTTATTAACCCAGAAAAAGAAACACACTGACCTTGCTAAAACACATGTGTGGTGAGAAGAGGAGCCAAGAGGCTAGACTCTGCTTATGGTTCATCAGAGAAAGGGTGGGCTGGGAACATCTGTGACCACATGGCATCTTCAGCAGGGTGGTTAAGGGGGGAGTTGAAGTGAGGTGGACATTGTAAAAAGTAGCACATTCTACAAGCTCAAAACCTGAAATGGGGGGAAGCAGTTATAAATATACTCCTACATCATCTTTATTTATCTAGTTCATTATTCAAGAAATTGTTATTGAATGGCCATTATATATCAGATCGTGAAAACTAACAAGGCTGAAATGCCCTTGTCCCCAAGGAGCTGACCTTACAGTTAGGGTTCATTTGAAAAACAAATAAATCAACAATGTTTATATTCTCTGTCAAAAGGCAATATTATAAAGGTACTAAGCAGGTAAGTTTATGGAACTCAATCGATAGTTCGGGCTAGGTTGTGAGGACAGAATTAACTAAGAAAGTAACATATGTGCAGAGACTTAAATGGAAGAGGAGAAAAAAATGTACTTCCTGAAAGAAAAGTACAGGAGAGAAAAACAATGGAAGAAAAGGGATCAGGTCTCCACCCTTAAAGTATAGATCAATAGATCAGGGTGACCAAGGTGGAAGGGGTGGGGGCCAGTAAACGGTAGCCAGATCATGTGACCACTGCAGACCCATTAGAACTTAGGGTACATGCTAAGCAAATAGGAGTTTGAGGATGGGACTGATGTGACTGACTGAGGTTTTGAAATGATCCCTGCAGCTTCTCTGTAATGAGCTGACTGACTGCAGGCATTTTGGCAAGAATGGCTATCGCAACAATCCAGGAAGGCATCACTTTAGAACTGACTGCAATGGAGGGAATGAAAACAAGAAGAACCAAGTAAGGAGACTTTACAGGATGATTTTGTCAGGTGATTTTGTGGTCTGAGATAAAGAAAAGCACCAAGAATGTACTAAAAGGTTTGGTTCTTAGCTGAAGGCGTGGTCTGGGACTCTGTAGCATAGAGTTTGCACCCATAGCCATAGACAGCATGATTTCCCTGACAGGAAGTTTGCTTAGGAAAATGAAAACACTGTTGAGTTGCCTCACAAGAATCTGAGGAGGTGATTATACTTATAGAGCAAGGTGACCATAGAGAAGAAAAGTGCTTATTATCTACCTAGATTGTTTTTTCAGAAGCACATTGTACCCAAATTATAGTCCTTACCATGGCATGTTACATCACTTTATAAGTAGGACCAGGAGATGGCATACTCTTCAATATTAGCAAGTGTGTTATACACAGCCTTTTGCTTTTCACATCTAACACTGGCTCACAAACATAGCACTGTGCAAATGAAAAGTTACAACAAAAATGAAAGTTTAATCTGTAACTGAAGTGTTCAATAGGAATGTATTTAACACATAGATACATGGGGGACTGCTTTCAGGGTTTGAAATTAACAGTATGTAGGCTCAATTTTCTTAACAAATATATTTTATTATGAACTTATTAACCGCGAGTACCTCACTTATAACCCGACTAATCTACACAATAGAAAAGAAGATTAAAGAATACAGTAATGAAACTGTAAGGATATCAGTTATGAGGAACAATTCTCCTGGCGTAGTCAGCAGGATTTCTTCTGCTGGAATCTGGAGCAACCAGAACCCAGAACCTCAGCCGGAGCCCAGAGTCCCAAAGCTTTCCCTTTAGTGGTTCTCTGTAGGAGCATCTCAAAGTGGAGTGATGAACAGCCAAAACTATCCCAAGTCTCCAAAGGCCCTGCCTCTTGTTTTTGGCTCACATTTATACTTCCTTTCAGACTTTGTTCAAGGATGTTTTTCAGCTGGTTAATAACCAATCTCCCCCACATGGTGGTTTGACTTCTAAGGGGATAAACATCAGCTGCCCTCTCACAAGTCTTTTTCGCATCCCCCACTTCTGATCTAAACAAAAAGCATGTTTTTCTCTCCTTCTCCTCTCCCTTTCTATTAAATAAAGTAAGCTATATACAACAAAATAAGAATTATCTATTAAGTCACATTTATAAGGACCACTCAGTCCGTTTGTAGTTAACAATTTTTAAGAAATTATTCCACTATCTATCCTATGCTATTGATTCTTATTCTAATGTCTAAAGGTTTTTGTTTTGTTTTGTTTTAACTAAACTTATATTAATACTGTTATTAATTATAAAATAAAGTTATTCTATAATTAAGTAATTTAGTATCTAGTAAGATTTACAAGTGACCAACTACCAATTTCTATCTCCAGCCATCCTGAACAAGTTATAACAGTTATTTTTCCACAGTATTAACCCCATCCGAGACCCCAGAAGGAAAAACTATCTAATATGAAGGAAGTGCAGGCAAGCAACTTCCAAAAGTATTGACAAGACAGAGAGCTGACTGTGTGGACAGTCACAAGTTCCTTCCAATCTTCAGGGCATCCAGTCTTTAGCCAGCTGGCCCAAAGCATCTGACAGGCTGCTCTGGAGCAAGAATCCTGAAGGACTGGCCCACCTAATCTCTGCAAGGCTGAGCAGCCAGTTTCTCAGTATCAGGCTTGATCACAGTGGACGATCATTCTCTCATCAGCAGTAGAGATAAGCAAAGTTCCGCAGACCAGTGGCTATCTGCCATTGTCGTTTCTTGATGCCAGCATAATTAGACTGGAAGTGTGCCAGGAACGGATGTGTCTCTCTGTCATAAAAGCCCTTTATTATTAAATGCCATTTTCTGTGGCTCTCTGAAGACCATCTATCTATTCTATCCGTCATCTATCTATTCCTTTGAAAACATACACAAAAAACTAAATAAAGTTATTCTATAATTAAGTAATTTAGTATCTAGTAAGATTTATAAGTGACCAACTACCAATTTCTATCCCCAGCCATCCTGAACAAGTTATAACAGTTATTTTTTACCTTTTCAAATAAGTTGTAAATGTATAATACATTAAATAAATGCCAAACAAAATGATTTTAAGTTTCTACCAACATACAATAACAGTGGGTATTGTTCCAATTGATTTCCATTGCTGTGATAGATACTAATACCAAAACCAACTTGGGGAGAAAATGATTTACTTGGCTTATAGGTTATTGAGAGAAGCCAAGGCAGGAACCTGGAAGCAGAAACCATGGAGGAATACTACTCAATGGCTTGCTTTCTCTGGCTTTATTAGTTATCTTTCTCATATGGTCCAGGCCTGCCCAAGTAGGGATTGCACCACCCAAAGTAGGCTGGGACTTCCTGTATCATCTGAAAACCAAGAAAATACTCTCAGACATGCCCAAAGACCAATCTGATAGAAGCAATCTCTCAATTGAGAGCCTATCTTAAAAAGGTTGTCTAGGTTTGTGTCAAGTTGACAAAAACTAACCAGCACACATACCTGGAAGAGAATACACCACAAGATACTCAAACAGACATGTCACTGGCAGAATAAATACTACCAGAGTGTATGTTAGTCAGCTCAGCCGAAATCCTCCCATCGTCTCTACATGCATGTTGATATTAAAGAAGACAAGCAGAATGCAGAAATGACACCTGAAAGCAAAGTAATGATGTGATGCTGCATCTTGAAATGACAATAAAAAGGAGGGGGAGGGGCCATCTTTAGACAAGAAAATTCACTTCTTCCAAATGTGATGAAAAGAAATGAAAGCCTAAGGAAAACAGCATAGAGTCCCAAGGAAATGGGGCATTTGTGAATAATGAAATGACCTTGGCATATGGAGCAGAGGTCTGAAGACAATGTGGATATGCGAGGAATCACAGAGTGCGCAATGGTGGTAGTGATGGTGATGTCCTGGTCAATACTGTGAGTTTCCACAGAGGATAATTCACTCTATCCTGAAGCAATTCCATGAGATTAGGTGTATTAATACCTCTACTATAGCGATTTCTAGACACAGGCATTGAGCAGCCATCAGAAGCCACAGAGTTCCTAAGCTGAAGCAAGTGGGTGATATGAGATGGAGGACAGGAACTAGCCCTTCAGTGCCCATGCCTAGCTACCATCTGTGTACTAAGTACTGTGCTATGGGTGAATAATTTTGTGGCTTTCATAAGAACTTTTTAATATGTGATAAAGTTAAGATCATGGTCCAAATACATTTATACATTGTTGCAGTTTTACCATTATAAGATTATTAGGATAGTCACACAGAAAAGACCTGTTCCTGACTTATCAATATAGAATACAAAGCCTACAGTGCTAGAGCAAATGTAACTCCTTCATACAATTCTCCATACATATACACATATACATATCACACACAAACACACACACACACACACACACACACACACACACAGAGAGAGAGAGAGAGAGAGAGAGAGAGAGAGAGAGAGAGAGAATATTAGCCAGAAGATTAAGCTCTTAGATCTATTAATTCTTGATAGTGCTGCTTTTCTTTTTTAAAATGATTATTTAATTTTATTTATTTATTTATTGGGGGGGGTTCCTTAACAGGAATATAGGCAAGAGGTTACTTGCCCAAGCAGAAATGATTCAAAGCCAATAGTGTTACTGTTCAAAAATCAAGTCAACTTGATGAATCATACAGTGTTAATGGCGAGCTAAACCTGGCTTGCTTTTGTGGAACTGTCAGAGTATTCCATTGGCTCCTGACTTCAAGTCTGGTTGACAAGTATTTCATTTCAAAGTATATTTCCAAAGTCAAAGGAGTCCTTGGGGATTGTTAGTCTCGTACTTAAAATACTTAAAAATTGCATCTCCCTGTGATGTGCTAACATGCCCTGGGTGTCCTGGTGGAGGAAGGAATCACCATCAATACAGGGGATTCACCAGCCCTCTTCCACAAAAGCATGGAGGAGATGACAGGTGGATGAATTCCGGGTCATTTTCTCAGACCCAGATTCAGTGTGTCAGGCTCCCAGACATAGAACTGGTTTCTGGCTGCTCCATGGTTGCTCTGAACTCTCTGAGGTTGACAAGTGATAATTAGGGTCCAGGTGTCATGGAAGCAACAAGCCATCCTTGTAGGTGCTAATGACAGACACTCTGTTCTACCTCCTCGCCTGTAATGCCAACCCTGCTGGTCTAGCTGCTTCTATGAGGCTGGGTTGGAAATGGCCAAAGCTTCACCTGGCTGATGAAAGACTGGCTGAATACATCTCAAGTCACTCTCTTTGTTTCCAGCTGGGCTCCCTGAGGTAAAAAGCCAACCAGCCAATGCCCAAAAGGCAGTTGGGAGGTGCTCAGATTCACTTGATTATGGAGAAACAAGTTAGCTGCATTGCCTGAGGGGTGCTTACTCAGGTGGCACCTTTTGTAGGAAATCCCCTGCATTGAGGAGCTGTGACCCCAGGGACATATGCCAGATCTTCCATTGGTCAGTGCCCTGTGCCTAGCACATCCTAATGGTTTGGTGGACACTTCTGCAAGGCATTGCCAGTGGACTCCTAATGGAGATGCAAAGGCCTAGGACTAGAGCTGCCCCAAGCAAAAAATGTCTGCCCTGCTCTGCACTTTTGGCTGAGAATCCAAAGTTAGACCTATTTCTTGGTCTGGACCTTGAGTTATTTATCCCCGTCAGTCTGTCTACTGACTTGTTTCTCTCCCTGGCTTCTGATCCCATACACTTGTTTACATTTGCCTCCCTAGTGAGTGTTTCGGATTCACCATTCAGGCCAACCATTTGGAATTATTCTTCTAGTTTAGGCTCTACATTCTTCCCGTGTGTGTGTGTGTGTGTGTGTGTGTGTGTGTGTGTGTGTGTGTGTG
>OU015754.1:41507483-41531935 GCA_907169655.1 Acomys percivali | reverse complement strand
TGTGTGTGTGTGTGTGTGTGTGTGTGTGTGTGTGTGTGTGTGTGTGTATGTATATGTATGTATGTATGTTGCTATTATTGTTATTACTAATGTATTAAACATATATCTTATGTTGAAGACTCTTGATCTTTCAAGCATCTTAATGGGTACTTTATATACACTGCTTCCATCCTGTCAACATCTTTGTGAATAAGTTGCATAAAAGAGAGAAAATGTCCTCGGAGATAGAAATCATGAGACTAGGGACCCATGGCTACGTCACCTCAGACCTGAGAATTTGGCAAGATGCCATCTCCTTCAAGTTCATCATTCTGGTCTACACAGACTTGGCTTCTCCAACTTGCCTGGTTGCCATACTCCCTGCCTCCCTTCCATCTCCCCTGGTAATTGGCTTTCTTAGAACTATTCATGCAATGCATTTCTCTCAAATGAGGAGGGATAATAAAGAAAAAAAGGCATAGTTTGAGAGACTAGGTAGACGTCACTGTGACTTCAAGTTTCTTTTGCTGTTGGAACCCCTGCATGAAGAGAACATTTACATTTGGATGGAGGCCACTGGTCAGTCTGCAGTGCTTCTGATGCTCCCCTAATGAAATCCCTCAGCCAGGTGTTCAGACCACCTCTGACACACAGAGTCTAGCCTTTCATCTCGCCTCATATCACCATCTAAAGAGGCCTATGGGACATTTGTGGCCAGCAGAGAGAAGTAAATGAAAAAGAGTTTTGTCTTTATTTTAGTTGCTGTGACAGATATCAGGAGAAGCGGTGATTCATTTGGCTCTCTGTGACAGAGGCTTGAGCCCATGGCCATCTGGCTCTGCAGTCTGGGGCCTGTGGTGAAGCAGAATATCACTGTGGTAGAAGATGGTGGAACACAGCTGCCCCATCATCACTTCAGAGCAACCAGGAAGAAGAAAGACAGAAAAAGAGTCAGGGGACAAAAATATATCTTTTGAGGCCATGTCACCAGTAAGCTACTTGTTCTAAGTCAGCTCCACATTGTACTTTCTGCCACATCCAATTATGTTATATGATCACATCATCAAGAGATTAATCCCTGGATTAGAACAGAGTCCCCATGTTGCAACTGCTTCTGTTAACATGTGAGCCTTAGTGGGACATCTCGTATTGTATTCAAGTCATAACAAAATTAAGAAAGTTCCTTAAGGACCAAATGATTTACTAATGTAGAGTACAGATAACAGAATCCTGGTCCCTTAGAGGCTTAGATTTATATATTTTAATAATGTAACCTAGAAAACAAAATATACTCCAAAGTGAACTGACATTCATTGAATAACTTTTTAATACAGAATAGTATATTAAAGAATATTATACATCCTGCAACATCTATCACATTCACAGCATTCCTAAGAGGAAGGCACGGCTACTATTTTCCACTGTCCAGATTAGAACACCAAGGCTTAGGGGGCCACACAGCCTTCTTAGAATTACAGGATGGAAAGCATAGTGTGTTTAACCGCAACGCCATTCTCTCAAGGCTGCCTCGTGTAGTACTTTTATTCTTCATTGAATTCAGGAAGCATAAAGAATCCCACACAGTGTTGATAACACAAGGATGCATCCCCGATGGCTCCCACTGGTTGCTAGGTAACGTCTGTTTGGCACAATCTGGTGAGTATCATTATGGCTCTCTTGCCAACAAGAACTGGTAATCAGGGTGGGAGAGAGGCAGACACACTTGCTTGCAGAAGAGCAGGCCGGATTTCTAGAAGCCACAAAAGTGTCTTTGGATGATTAGGATGTAAGGGTCCAACAGCTTTGCAATGACAGGGTAAATATTGTCTACTGGATGGACAGGCACCAAATGAGGACACTCCGTACTGCTGTGTGATGAGAAAGCTGCCACTTCTTAAGACTTCCAAAACAAACAAACACTTCATATGCCATAAAGAAGAGCCTAGGAAAGACCTGTTCCAAATGGGGATGGTTGGTGCCATTTTCTCAGGAAGCTGAGGTCTGAATGGCTGGCCTGAGGCATGTCAGCCTGGCATTTGGCCACTTCCCGGGGATGACCAGCTGGACAGGAGGGCACATTGGGAGGTGAAGTACTCGAGAAGAAAGTTTCAGTAGGACTTGCACCAAGACAATGACTAAGCAGAGAGAAACTGGTCACAGAGTACGTAAGGGTAGCAATCATGGATTTAACTCAGAACCTGTCTCAGATTATGGCAATGTGTTGCTTGCTATAGCAAACATATTAGGCCATCTGGCTTATAAGCCACAGGTATTTGTTTCTTACAGTGTGGAGAGCTGGAACTCTGGGATCAGGGTGTCAGTATGAGTTGTTCATGGAGGAGGGCTCTTTTGCACATTGCAGTAACCAGATAATTCTATGGCTGCTTCCCAAAAAGTGCTCACCTCGTCCATGAGGATTAGACCCTCAGGGCCTACTTACCTCCCAAAGACCCAGCTCTTAATGCCATCACGTTGGGATTAGGGATTAGTATACAGGTTTTGGCAGGAGAGAACTAATCTACCCATCATAAAGCTGCATTGAAGGCACCACTACTCCAAGATATGTGTTTCTAGGCGTGTTACCTAACACATTTGAGTTCATTTTTCTCTTCCACCAAAAGGAAACACTGTTCACTCTTGTTATAGATACTATGGTGATTAATTAGTTATGCTTTTTAAAAATATTGAATGCAATTAATTGTACATCTTCAAAAATAACTTACTGTTACATGTCATAGTTCACACATAGACTGTGTCATGCATATATTGTATATTATGTTATACTGTTGGATTGCTATCAGGATCCCAAACTTTGCAGAAAAGGAAATGTGAGGTGTCTACAGCTTCTCGTGAGATGGTGATCATCTCTGCAGAACCTACTTATGTGGTTATTCTTTCTAGGCTCTATCACTCCCAGTGATCATATGTAGTAGTTTACATGCCAGCCAATCCCATTCAATGTATTGAGCAGTCATGGAAAATTATATCACTATGTTCACATTCTCTAAGGTTTGCTCTCCTTGGTCCAACTCTGCCCCAAAGAATAAAATCATGCAAATTTTCTGGAACTGCTATAACACACTAAATTTACCTTGGGTCTAGGACAGATATTCTTTGTCATTAGTTTGGCAATGACCTCTTGCCGGAGATATGCTATCTTTATTATTTGGATTAGCAAATCAAGGCAGTACCTTTCATTTGCTTACTAAATGTATTTGAAGTTAGAGTTTGTCTCAAGGAACCAAAACTTGATGAATATTTTCAGTGTTTAACATTGAATATTCTAATTTCTCAAACTATCGGAGAGACTGTAATAGGTCTTCCGTTATGACACATGCAAGGCAGAGCAGGAAAAATGTTTCTTCAAGATTATGGAATTCTGGGCTGGAGAGATGGCTCAAAGGTTAAGAGCACTGACTGCTCTTCCAGAGGTCATGAGTTCAATTCCCAGCAACCACATGGTGGCTCACAACCATCTATAATGTAATCTGATGCCCTGCTCTGGCCTGAAGGTGTGCATGCAGGCAGAGCACTGTATACTTAATAATAAATAAATAAATAAGTGTTTTGAGATTACTGAATTCTACAAAGCTTTCACTGGGCATTCTCACAACCCCAAATAAGCCCATAAAGTGCATGCTTTACCAAAGAAGAGATAAAGATGGAAGCTTCCTGCAAACACACTGAAAATCTTTATCAGGAACTATGAGGTAAAAGAGCAATGTGATACCACCACACACTTTTACAACTACTAAAGTTAATCACTTCCACCATTTAAAGAGGGACCAACAGGAACTCTCACACCATTCGTGGTGATATAAAATTCTATAATCACACAGGGGGAAAGTCTAGCAATTTCTTTTTACATATCCCACAACTCAGAAGTTTTACTTCCTATATATTTGTGCAAGGAAGATGAAAATACATGTCTAAGACTTAAGCATAAATCTTCCTCTCTTTGTTAGTAACCCCAGAAACCTCTTAAAAGTTCAGCAGGTATGTGGGCGAATTAATTGAAATACAGTCATACAATGGTATTAATCGATAAATACAAATGAACTATTGATGAACCTCACTATAGTTTTGAGAGACAGAATTTCTCTTTCTCAAAGACTTTTATACTGTGTGATCGCATTTCTATAAAGCCCTGGAGAGGCAAAGCTAAACTGAAAGAAAACACAGCAACAATTTCTTAGCATGCTAGCAGTGGGATGTATAAAGGAGACTGGATCATAAAAGAAGGAAAATGTGGTGTATGGGGAAAGTTTTAGCATTTTCACTGTGACAGTTCCACAGGAGTGTGTGTGTGTGTGTCCACAGGAGTGTGTGTGTGTGTGTGTGTGTGTGTGTGTGTGTGTGTATGCATCTGAATGTATATGATCATCAAAGTATATATTTTAAATATGTGCGGTTTATTAAGCATCATTGCACCAAGAAAGAATTTTAAAACCTTGGTGAAAACACAGAAGCAGTTAGCACTGTGACTTCACAGAATGTACTGACCCATAATCTGAGGATGTAGGCTTTGACAAAGGCGAGATGTGTGTGTTCTCCACAGCTTGGGTAAGCATCATAAAGGACCACTGGGCTCTCAGACACAGAGGCTTTATGGAAGCAAACTACAAACTAGACATCTAGATCTAGGGAGCAGTGGCTGAGAGAGGGTCATAGATTAAAACTGATACATGAATTTGAACCTCGCTAAGGCCTGGAGCAGAGCACCTGTGTATAAAACGATCATTTTTCCTCATTTCATTCATGGTCAGTGCACTGAGCTACCACTCTATGCCAGACACGCTTCTGGAAGCCCGATGTCTAGCTGCAAACCAGAGCGTAAGAGGGCTGCTTTCCAAGTGGCAATGTGTCAAAGGAATGAGAGGAGTAAGAAGTGACACACAGCTCTGTCTCCAGGTGATAACATGTGCTGGTATGTAAAGCTACATGTCACAGCTTGTAGAAGCCATTTTGAGACCAGGCAACCTGGAGAGCCCTCTGAGGAGCAAGCAGAATGAAAATCAAGGGATCTGAGTATGGAAGAAGACTTTCTTAGGATAAAGGCGAAGGGTTCAAAACAAGATGCAGGGCAGCAGGGTTAGAAATAAATTGTTCTACTGTAAGATCATGAACACAGAACCTACCTTCTTATTGGACCCTCTTGGGCTACCATAGGGTTCTTAGGGTAGGGCCATAAGGCAAACACTGGTGTTATTATTATCTTATAGCTGAGCAAATGAAGGCAAAATCTATTTAAGTTGTAGAAAACTACAGCCAGTAGTGCTGGTGCATGCTTATAATCTCAGTACCTGGGAGGCAGAGGCAGGCATATCCCTGTGAGTCTGAGGCCAGCCTGGTCTACAAAACGAGTCCAGGAAAACCAAGGCTACACAGAGAAGCCCTGTCTTGAAAAACCAAGAAGGAGGAGGAAGAAGGGGAGGAGGAGGAAGAAGAGGAGGGGAGGAGGAGGAGGAAGAAGAAGAGGATGAAAAGATGACAAGGACTGCAGTTAGTGTCATCTTTGGGTCTCCTCTTCAGACCTCTGACCCTGAGATACTAGTAGACAGCTCTCTGGCTCAGTGCAGTGCAGTTTCACAGTTATTTGCACTATATCTAACCTGTTCCTTGCTTATTTGCAAACTAAGGTTTAGAAACACACACACACACACATCTACATAAAAATAAAACACTTGGAAGTGCTCCAGAGAAATTGAGTTTGACATTTTATTTCAAGCTATTCCTGATTAATGAACAGTTTCTACACAGAAGAGTTGAAGGTGGTGTGCATGGTGTATGTACACCTGTGTGGATCTCAACAACGGCCTGGGGGTTTCACACTTCTCAACAGAACCATATGTCTTCCCGCATCTTCTCTCCATCTTTTCCGCTCTATATTCAGAGTAATTCCTTGAAAAGGCCAATCAAGTCCCCATAGTTAGCCATCCTGATACTATCTACTTGAAAAATAAACCCCACCATGTCAATGGCTATCGTTTACTTGCTCCTCATGAAGAAATCTCATTCACATCGAAGTGTGTGTCACAGGGCAATTCAAGGACCCAGACCATCTCCTTCCATCTTGCAGCTCTACAATCACCTAGTCTCATAGATGATTCCTTCCAGGAAGTGGAAATGTTAAAATAGATAAATTAAATTAAATTAAAGTAGAAGAGCCACACCTGCCTTTTCATACCTCTAATCTGATGAAAAGCATCACGTCCGTGTACATTCCCTGGCAAGAGATAGCAAACATTCCTCATGGAAAGAGAGCACTTGCATCCTTACCCCTGGCTGAGGTGCTACTGCAATGATCAGTTATTGGCTGCTAAAAGGGGGACAGTCAGTTTTCTTCATGACTGTGGTCCCTGGTAGGGCCACCATTTTCTAGTGGCTGGCCCCACATCCATGCCTATATAGAGACAACACAGATTGGCCTCAGTAGGGGTTTTGGGCATGGGCCTGGGAGACATTAAGAAGAACAGTGGTGGATGACTATGTTAAAAAAAACCCACATCATATGCATGTATGAAATTCTTAAACAATTTCTAAATAAAAACATTTCTAAAGATATAATCTTGTATTTACCCATGGTCACCCATGAGACAAGTGTAGAGTAAGGAACACAAAGTTTGATGTGTACTAGTTGTGTCAGATAGTGTTTCCTCTTTTGCTTAAGGATCCAACCAATAAAGTAACATCTCGAACATAGCCCAGTGGGGCTTATATGAATTGCTCCCTGGCCACTTTACCACCGTGTACCAGGGCATTCTGTTGGGTCTCAACACTCAATTTGCACTGGTTTCTCAGGCTTAAAAACTGTGAGCTTCTCCAGTTCACTGGGCTAAAGAACTCCCACAGATTTAGTGTGCTACTCCTCCCAGCCTCTGGATCTTGTATCCTAGCTTTTCATGTTCAAGGTGTCTACCATCTTCCTGAAGTCTTTCCTAGGGTGTCAAGGGAAATCCCCATGTACTTGCACCTGCTTAGTCAGTGTATAAAAGCAAACTGGAGTCAGCTCATGTAGAGTCAAAGTGCAACTCATAGCTGCATAAACTTTACAGGGTTATTTTACACTACCCATCCTTCTTTGGCTTGGGTTGCATAACAAAAGTACCAGAGACTGCACAGTCTACCAACAATGAATTTCTCTTGGGTTTGAAGTCCAAGATCCAGATGCCAGCAGAGTGGGTGTCTGGTGCAGAGATGGTGCTGTCTTCCTTTGTCCTTGTGTGATAAGAGGGCCAGGGTAGTTCTCTGTAGTTTCTTTTGGAACCCAATTCCAGTCATGACTGCAGAGACGTCAATACATGGTTTTTGTGGAAGAAACAAAAATCCTGACTAGAGCACTTTTTTTTCCCTACCATTGTCTCATTTGTAAAATTGCATGGTTACTACTCATTGTTCATTAATGATAATGGTGAAAATTAGATGCCATGATGCATATAAATATTTAGTAGAATTTGAGGTGTGATAACACAACTGGCAGTCAATTACTGTCATTCCCTTCTGTAGAGAAAGGATAGCCTCCATCACGAACATCTTGTCTTCACCGATATTCTGTCAGAACAAAGCTAGGTGCCTCCAGATATCAATGAATAACTGTGGTAAAACCCCATGCACTTCTTAAAGGAATAAGTACCCACAGATTGCCTCTCTCTGTACTCTGTACTTGTCTATTAGGGAGACAGAGTGGAGGCATTGAGATCCAGGTTCTGGGTAACTCAGGGAAAGGTCTGGCTCCTTTCCTCCCATTCTCGAGTTTCCATGGCTGTGGCAGGGGACAATGTAGCTTACACTTCACAGAGTATGGTGCCACCCAGAAGCAGCACTCCATAGATGGCCAACACTGGTTATTAAAAGTGAGAATTCTTTGTATAGTAAGAAGAGAGTACCAGATCTCAATTAGTATAGCATGCCCTGCCTCCTGCTCTCCCTCATTCCTCCTGCCCCTTACATGGATTTCAAAGCTGTGATATTTATGGAATCTCATGGGTGAATACTGACTCCCCGCCATATGAGGCACGAGGGAGAAGGCAAAGCTCCAGGGCCCCAGTTGGCCAGGTCACACTACCTGTTCCCGCCAGAGCTCTCCCAGCCTGTGTCTTCCTACTAGACAGAACAGGGGGAAGAGGTGGGCTGCTGATGAAGGAGGAACCACAGCATCTCCTACAAAGAAAGCATTTACCTAATTGCAAAGAAACACATCCTGGTGGCAGACAATAAATGGTGTGTGATGCTTCCACGAAGTGAGATGGATGGAGCTCTCCGCTGCTAACCGGCCCGTAACCAGGGTCATTAATCACACCCGGCACACCCATTGCTAGTAATGGACTTCGCCCTGGGAAATTCCAACCGGAGCAGCCAACGGGTTAAAGAGAAGGCCTTGCCTGATATGGAAATTCAGGTATCTCTTGGGATTGATGCTAGGCACTTGCCACCCCTCCTTCAGTGAAAGGCCCTTTTAATTGATTTCCCCTCATGCTCTCTGATCTGTCAGTGAGCTTCCTTGTAGCCCAGCCTGCACCCTGAGACATGGACTGGATGGCATGAAGAAGTGACTAGGGCACGCGGACTCCCCACCCCCAAGCCCTCGCCTGTGTTTAACAGACCAGAACAGTAACTAAACCACAAGAGTGACTTTTTTTGACACACCCCACATTCCTGAAGCCAGATCTGGGTGGGATATTATCAGCCTGCCCCCTGTTTGCTGAGTGCGTGCATTGCTTTGTGCCATAAAGTGCTATTTCTTGCAGGTAGCTTCAACACAATAAACCCTAACACCCCGACAAGGTGCTGGACTCATTCTTAACTCTTTCTGATAGGGAGTTTTCTGTGGATCAGGGAGGTTAAGTGAATGGTTAGCTCAAGGTTACACAGGGAAGAGCAGTGGCGGGGAAAAGGCCGGTGTGACTGGATTTGGACAGCCAGGGCCCGTCCAAGGGGTCTACCGCCAGCACCCTGATCCTATTCTTTTCATTTTTCAGGACCAGAACCTGAAGTTTCTTGGGTCTTAGCCACAGCCAGCTGTCTGTTCTGCTCTCAGCCAGCTTTAGAAAGGTCAGAAAGCTCTGGTGTGTTTGGAAGAACCGTCGAGTGTGGACTTTCATTTTAAATCACAGTTGAGAGCCCCACGTTGTTACTGGGGAGCTAGAGCTGATAAATATCACTTAATGTGGGGGAGGGGAAGTGCAGAAGTGCTCTGATCAACTTCCCTTCCATGGAAGAAGCGAGCAAGCGATTGGGTGATTTGTAAATTTCTCAGCTGTGCAGTGTTTCTGTGGAGACACTATTTACTTAATTTGATTAAGAAGGAAGAAGCCACCTGACATCCCCTTTGGGGGATGGGCATAGATTCTTATAAGAGCTGAGTGGTTCTGAACCAGAGGTGGTAAGAGAGCACTTTCAGGTCATCAGAGGTTGCCCATAAAAGAGCCTGGGCAATTAAACTGATTTCTTTTGTGCTGGGAGGTCATTTACAACAGAAGGGTTTTAGTTGCCATCATTTCTTCCGTTATTTTTCCTTGCTACATGACATGCGGGAGGTGTGGGAAAATTCCTCCCCCTGGCTGCTCAATCACTAGAGCTATTGACAAGTGAGGTCTGAGAACTGTGTATGGGGGTGATGTCCTGTGTTTTGAGGGTATTTTCTAGAACGTCTGGCTTCCACTCACCACACACAGGTAGCACTCCTCAGTTGCAACCGAAGACTAGCACATGCTGCCCAGTGCCACTCGAGGAATAAGCCTAGTCCCTACAGAAAAGCATGGTGCCAAAATACCGCATTTTCTATAGGTGTGGGTGTTGTGTTGTCATCATATTAACCTGCGGGTTATCAACACAGCTGACACACAACAGGCATTCCCTAAGTTTGTCATTTAAGTGGATTAGTACCTTACAGGACATTTTCTTCTTGTCCATCCCCATGGCTTTGTTTTATATATCAGTGTCTTGAATCTTCCATCTAAAATATTTTTCTTGTCTGTGTTGGTGTATTAAAAACCCTTCATGGTGGGTTAGATGGCTTACCAGTAAAAGTATTTCCTACCCTCTACTGCAGCCATTCTCAGCCTGTGGGTTGGGACTCCTTTCACAGGGGTCATATGTCAGATACATGTCAGATGTCCTGCATATCAGATATTTATATTATGATTCATAGCAGTAGCAAAATTACAGTTATGAAATAGTTTTGTGGTTGGGGTCGCCTGAGGAACTGTATTAAAAGGTCACAGTATTAGGAAGGAAGAGAGCCACTGCTCAAATACAAACTGAACAAACTGCTGTTAATCCCCAGAACCCACGTTAAATGTACAATGAGAGAATTAATCCTACATGGTTGTTCTCTGACCCCAACACAGGCACCTTGGCACCCACATGCATATAAGCGCACACTAAGAAGCAAAGAAAATATATAAATAAATACATAGCCTTCATGATTATTTCCTTCCTAATTTTGTTCAGTGGTCACCCTCACCAAAGCTCACCTTGGTCACTCAGCTGGCACATATCTCACCTCCACAGCCTCCCTAACTTACTGCTAGCTGGTGTGTGTGTGTGTGTGTGTGTGTGTGTGTGTGTGTGTGTGTGTGTTGTTTTGTGATTTTATAGGCATCCTGCATTTCTAGGCAAGACAATGTAATCTTGTAGCTAAGAGCTGGGCTCTGAGTTGGGGTCATAGCTCCATCACTCACTAGAAAATAATTTATTTCCTTGAGGTTACTTCCCAGCCTACAAAAGGCCACAAAAATCTCTTGCAGAACAGGAGGGATCTTGTGGGGAGGGAAGGGGAAGGGTGATGGAGGGAAAGAAGATAGGGAGAGACAGCTGGAATAGGTGGGCATCTAGGGGGCAATATGAAAACCTAGTGCAGTGGAAACTTCTGGGAACCTGTGATGGTGACCCTAGCAAGGTCTTCTAGTAGTAGAGGATATGACCTCAACTGGCCAGCTTCTGTACCCACTAGGCACCCAATGCTAGGACTGGGACACCAGCACAGCCACATAACCCTCCCATAACCTGTCCTGACTACAAGATCCCTAGGGCAATGGTGCCTCAGAGCTTCTGGGCGTGGCCAACTGGTCTAACCTGAGGCCCAAGTCACAAGAGGGAGTCCATGCCAGACTGCCTAGGTGGCCAGGATCTGGCAACTGCATCTTGTTATGCCACGTTTGGTTAATATCACTTGCTTTTTTTCTGAAGGAAAATGGAGGTGCAGTCAATCTGTAGATCTGGAGGAGGGGAGGACTGGGAGAGTGGGAGGGAGTGGAGGTCGCAATCAGGATATATTGTATAAGAGAAAAATACATTTTAAAAACTCTCTTGCAGAGATTAAATAGGGGAATGTTTTTGCTGGGTATGGCCACATCCCTGACATTAAAACTGAGTTCTTAATATTATTCTCCCATTAAAATAGGATTTCCACAAAGACAAAAAACCAGTTCTTAACCAGCTCTGCATGTCCAAGTTTTAAACCTAAGCCTAATCATGGTAGACTCTATAATACTCTCTTCCCAGACAAATGAAGTAGATGCCTCACATGGGAAATTCTTCAGGATAGTGGAATCCAGGATGCTGTGTGTGAGAGAAGGAACGGGGGATAAGAGGGCAAATACAGAAGCCAGAGGGTGGTGATGGCACGTCCACAGAGCTACAAGCTGGGGCAGAACAGGGCACACATCAGCCAAGGCCCTGCTCCATTCACCAGACATGCCACCACAGAGCGCTTTGTTTAAGGAAGGTCCAGGGCAGCTCGTTTTCTCCTGCTCGCACAATTGCAGCAAGAGTCTTTCTTCAGCTAGTGGGAAAGCTAATTAAAGCTAATTTATTATCTCCCCTCAGAACCAGGACGCCAGGTAGAACCTGCTGGAGGTCTGTGCCGCAGAGAAAAATGTTCCTGATTATATTTACACATCTGATTTGAAAAGCACGTGGAAACCCAATCATAACGGTAATAACATGCTCGCTGCCTCGCAGTACACTTCAGCAGCTGTGTGATAAGCTTCCTGTGCTACCATTAGCCTTCTCCTTGTTCATGAAGTCTTCTTAGATTATCTGCCACATAGTCTCTCGTGGGGGCAGGGGGACGCATCAGCTTGGACTGGAGGCTGGCATATTTATGATCTCAGGAAAGGCACTTATTGACTCTAAGCTTCTGTTTCCCCTGCAAACTAAGGTGACATTTTTTTCTGGATAACTTGATATGAAGATGATGTGTCATTGCTGTATGTAAATGACAATGCTCAGAGCCAAATGCATACAGGAGGCAGACAGAAGCTGTTGTCCAGGGTCTATGTGCACAACTAGGTATTTGCTGCAGAAATCTGCCCCTTACCATGATTGTAGATACATTTACAGTAAAAACAAACAAACAAATAAACAAAACATCAACAAAGCAAAGCAAACAAAACAAAACAGGAAATTTCAGAGGACAGGCATAGTGTCAGTGTCATGGAGAAATGGCTGAGTAAGGCCAAGGGTCTTCTCTGGAAGATGACAAGAGTTCTGTGGTATGGCATGCTAGAAACGTGTGAGGGGCCAAGGCATAACACAGACATATGAGAGTCTCAGTACTGGGCCTAGGGACATTCACTTGACTTGTCTGAGCTGTTTTCTCCACTATAGTAAGGGTGAGAGTATCTAATTCACGTGGTTGTTGAAAAAAATAGATATTTTCATTATTCATTTAGAACTACACAGCACTTGATAACGGTAAAGCAACAATATGAAACACCCACTAAGTATACTAAATATGTAAATTTTGTATGAGAAACAAGAAAAGAACACTAGGCCAAAAGACATGACCATTTTTGTTTGTATCTTCACTTTTCTCATCAGAAAAACTCCATTTGTCCTTCAGAAAGTGACTGATCCTAAGATTTGAATGAATCACATGGTATTAGGAAAGCGTTTCATATGGCACCTGAAAACAATGGATCATCCAATAAATGCTGGGCAGTGACAAGACATTGTAAAGTATCTCTTGTGCTGGGTGTGGAATGGGATGTCCAGAGTCCTTAGGGAAGAGTAGCAGCAGTACTAGGGAGCATCCCTACCCTCCTCACTGATGGGGGTGGGCTAGGGAGGAAGGATCCATGGCATAGACAAGGCTCTTATGTCTGGTGATATGTTCAGCCTTGGTTGATGATCATCTGTGCTTTAAATGCGTGTATTTTGCCTCCATTTAAAATTTTTATCTTATAATTTTTATATTACGTTTTACCCTTTTCTTATTTTGTTTCCTTTTCCATAGCCAAAGTACCTGTTCCTAAAATTACATAATGTCTCAAGCATTCTGGTTTCATGTGGTTTTTTGAAAATGGCTGCTAACAGCTTGTAAGAGTTTTGTAGAACGTGAAGGGCTGATGCTGAGTACAGGGCCTGAGGGATCTGCTCTGAACAGGTCACTGATGCTTCTTTGCCTTGTTGACACTCATTCACACTCACCCAAGACCTCCAGCCTCCGAGTTATCTCTTCTTCCTGTCCTTGGCTACTCTGTCCCTTATTGGTCCCAGGTGAGACACACTTTCTGCAGTTAGCTCCTTCCAAGCCGTTTCATCGCACAACCTGGCATTTGCCAGAGGTGTCCCAACTTGGAGGTCCAGAGAAGCTACTGTGTGAAGTGGTAATGGTGAAACTTGGAGTTTATTGGAGACCCCAAAATGTTGGAAAAACCGGAGCCATTAGATACCCAATAAGGAGAGCAGCAGCCAGGTTGTGGAACCTGAGCAAGTGGGAGGTGTTACCATCAACAAAGCAGGAAGGAGCTGGCGCTCTGAAGAAGGCTTCGACATCAGATAGGGAGATACAGAATATGGAGGTTATTCTACTTGGTTTTGGTCCTGTAATTCTTCACTACACTCTCTTTATTCCCTTCTGGAATGGTAATGTATATTTTGTGTCATTACATGTTAAAAGTATATGACCTGCTCTTTGGTTCTAAATGGGGTTACAGTTAAGAAATTTCGTTGAGTCTCAGAAGAGACTTTGGCCTTTTAAACAGTGCTGAGACTGTGATGGGCTATGGGAACTTTTTGGAATTAGACTTTGCATTATGATATTATTACTACTAATAATTAATGATGGTGGTACAAGCCTATGGATGCCATGGAGTGGGATGTGGTGATTTGAATAGTAATAGCCCCATTGCCACATATTTGAATGCTTACTTATCAGGGAGGGGCACTATTTTGCAAGGATTAAGAGGTACATTACGGGAGCAGGAGTGGTCTTGGTCACGGTGTCTCTTCACAGTAATAGAACAATAAGATAACAGAGGATCTATATACATTACAGGATGGCCTGAAACTCACAGAGTAGTCCTAGGAGGCCTCAAAACTCATGATCATCCTGCCTTCATCTCTATTGCCAGCAGTACAAAAATGTATGGCTATGGTGTCTTTGCAAATAACTTAAGGCAGAAAAATGAGCATAACAAAAACATGGTAGAGTGACCGAGCCTGTAAGGCTTCCAGTGAGGTATACTTCTTTAAATCTGGAGGGGCTTGGAGAAGAGACAAACTTGTGACAAATAAGTTTCTAAAGTTATCTTCAATCCAGATCATAAAAGGACTGGAATTCAGGCTTTTAAAAGTCCTTTAAAGGTGATCTTTATCATATAAGTAGGCTGGAGAAATTAATAATAATAATTTGTAAATATTCATAATCATCATTAATTATTATTAATAATAGTTATTCTTATTATTATATCTTTAGCATCTTCAACAAATGGTGCTGGTCTAACTGGATGTCCACATGTAGAAAAATGCAAGTAGACCCATATTTATCACCATGTACAAAACTCAAGTCCAAGTGGATTAAAGACCTCAACATAAAACCAGATACACTAAATCAGTTAGAAGAAAAATTGGGGAAGAGTCTTGAACTCATTGGCATAAAAGACAGCTTCCTGAACAGAATACCAACAGCCCAGGCTTTAAGGTCAACAATTAATAAATGGTACCTCATGAAACTGAAAATCTTCTATGAGGCAAAGGACATTGTCAACAGAACAAAGTGACAGCCTACATTATGGGAAAATATCTTCACCAAACCTACATCTGACAAAGTGCTAATATCCAAAATATATAAAGAACTCAAGAAATTAAATACCACCAAACCAAATAACCCAATTAAGAAATGGGGTTCAGAGCTAAACAGAGAATTCTCAACAGAGGAATAGCGAATGGCTGAGAAACACTTAAAGAACTGCTCAATGTCCTTAGTTATCAGAGAAATGCAAATCAAAATGACTCTGAGATTCCATCTTACACCCATCAGAATGCCTAAGATCAAAAACTCAAGTGACAGTACATGCTGGCAAGTATGTGGAGAAAGGGGAACATTCCCTCATTGCTGGTGGGAGTGCAAACTTGTACAACCACTTTGTAAATCAGTCTGGTGCTTTCTCAGAAAATTGGGAATAGTGCTGACTCAAGACCCAGCTATTCCACTCCTTGGCATGTACTGGAAAGATGTTCCACCACACAACAAGGACATTTGCTCAACTATGTCCATAGCAGCCTTATTCATAACAGCCAGAATCTGGAAACAACCTAGATGTCCCTCAACTAAATAATGGCTAAAGAAACTGTGGTACATTTATACTATGGAATACTACTCAGCTATTAAAAACAAGGAAATCGTGACATTTGTTGGCAAATGGATGGAGCTGGAAATGATCATCCTGAGTGAGATAACCCAGACCCAGAAAGACACACTTATAAGTGGATATTAGCCCACCATGGATGTCCTCTGAGAGTCTTCACTCAGCAGTGGATTGGGACAGATGCTGGAACTGGCTATTGGACTCCAGGTGAGAGGGGTATGGAAGAATGGGGAGATAGAAGGACCCAGAGGGTCCAAAACCCCACAAGAAGACCATCAAAGGTGATGGATCTGGACCCAGGGGGGCCTGTTCAAACTTCTGTACCAACCAAGCACAATGCATGCAGTTAACCTAGACCCCCATATTCTCCATGGTTGTGGGGAGAGCAGGGAATATGTCTAACATGAACTATGGTGTCCCTATTTGACCACTTCCCCTTGGTGGGGAGGCCTGGTGGCACTCAGAGGAAGGGGAAGCAGGCTATCCAGATGGGACCTGATAGGCTGTGGCCATATGGTGGGGAGGAGGTCCCCTTCTGTCAGAGGTCTAGGGGAAGGGAATAGGGCAGAAGAGGGAGGGGGAAACAGGAAGATACTTGTGAGGTGATAGCAATTGAGATGCAATCTGAATAAATTATTTTTAAAGATAATAATTAATAACTATTAATCATCATCATTAATTGTCATTATTTATAGTTATTGTTGTTATTATTATTATATGTATTGATCCATCACTCAGTAGATAAATACCAAGAGAATAAATGTGTAGAGATACAGTTGTGGATTTTCTGTATATGTATGAAATCATATTTATCTTTTAGCTTCTTTACTTCCTTAAAACTAATGAATGAAATTTGCTAGATGACCACAGTAATATTCTTGAACCAGGGTGAGTCCTAGACCTGATATTCATCAGAGAGAACTCCAACACACATTACTGGTCTCTCTCTTCTCTCAGTTTCCTCGTCTATACAATAAGGACAAAAGAATATACTGTCCTTACTAGGGCATTGTACGGATGTAATGAGCTCACCACACGAAGCTTGTTATCACCTGTGCTATTGCTGATCCCTAATGTCATCAACGGTGTGAATACTCTGGAGCCCTAGCTCATATAAATGATGGTTGCCCCCTGTATTATATGTGAGCGGGCTGCATGAGTGTCTTTGACATAGTTTCTTTAGTACAGATGAAGAACAGAAAGCTTGGGAGTCAGTTCTGAGGAGAGGAGAGAAGGACTAAACAAAGAGAGACAATGAGAAAACCCTCCCACAGGATGGTGGGACTCAGAGGCCATTGTGGCATGATGGTAACGAGCAGGGTGATCTGGAGGAACCATGGCCAAGCTTTCTGAGAGACACCAAGAGCAGTAGCAAGAGACCGCCACAAAGAGTGATGATAAAGGAGAGATGACAGGTCCCAGCAGGCCTGGCCCGAAAGCAGCACAGAACAAGCCAGCGGAGCCAGAAGAAAGCGGCGTGTCTTGTTCAGCTCCTCTGTGAGGCTTTCAATCAGCCCTTGCCTCCTGGCAGGGTGAGACAGGGCTCCAAACATTATAGGTTACTCAGAAGTCACCAGAGAAAAATAAAAGAGGAAAGCCTTGAAGAACGAGCATGGTCTCTGATGGGATGCAGTTACCATAGAGACCACACTCTCAACGTTAGCCAGGAAGGGCAGTCCCTGTCCTCAGAGTAGTTAACAAGCTATTGACCAAACATGAAGATGCCAGCAGGTGCGCGGAATGAAGCCGCTACATCACGGCTGACTGTTCTAAGATCAAACAGGGGAGCAGGCAGCCATAAATCAACCAGGCCACTACAGGCATAGAGTCAAGCTCAGGAGAGCGCAACAAGATTCTAACCTGCTATGCATAGCACAAGTGAGGTTGTCCCAGAGGCAGGTGCTCAGAAAAGAGATGCACATGTGTGCCCAGACTTGCTTAAGACTTAAACAGGATTAAGGCAAAACAGAACGGTACCACTTACAGGCAGAAAGACAGTAGCTGAGGGTGTGGAAAATGTTAGTTGAGAAAAGCTTGCGAATGGGAAGTCAGCAAAGGAGAAAACACTTCATAACATATTGCCCAACACTCAGTCAAGCTGAAGACGCAGCGCAGATAGCACGAGGATCCAAGCTTCCAGAATCGAGAACTGTTGTTGATGTGTGGTGAAACAGGATTCCAACCAGGTCTTTGGGGTCTTCTATCAGGCTGCCTCTGTACTACTCTACGCTCTACCTGTAGAGTTACAGGTAAGCATCCAAAGATAAGGACAATCGCTTCTTGTTTTACTTCGCATCTCTGTTCCAACCACAGGAAGTAATCACAACTGAGTCATTCAGTGGGTACCCAGGCATTTCACTACAGCCCAAGGAGCTTGAACGGCCTTTTCTAGAAATAGACCTATCCCACTTGCAAAACGGTGGCTTAGCATCCAAAATCCTTCTGTCTACTTCTGGAACTGCTTGGCCTTGCTTCTTCCTCTTCTTATGCTTGGGCTGTATTTCAAAACACCACATCTCCTTGTCTTGCGCATTGGGCTTCCTCAACCCCAAATGTCTTCAACTTTATTTTCTGCTTATCCCATTGTTGTGCTGCTTCGAAAGTCAGCTAAAGGGACACATCATTCATTCATCTAATCATTCATTCATTCATTCATTCATTTGATGAGAGCCAGTCCTTGTCAAGATCCTGGAGTACCATGTGTGAGTCCTCCCTCAGTACTTTCCTGCCCCTACACACCTCACTAATAAGAGGCAGCTGCTCAGGGTGGGACTGTATGTTGATGGGTCTGTCTAGCTCATTAGAGTTTAGATTCCTTGAGGGCAGATTGGGTCTTACTCACATTCTAGCTTCATTTCTAGAATTAAGTGCATAGCAGCTGCTCAATAAATATTTATTAAAGGATGAATAAAAGAATACATGAATGAATTGCATTTCAAATTCTATCCAGCTTACCGGATTCTGAAGGGAATTCTCCAAGCCATCAAGTAGGCTTGGGGATGAAACGTTCTCATGTGCATTACTTAATAAAAAGAGCTCCGGGTCAATTGAAAAATTTAAAGTCAATATGAAATTGATCCTCATCAGCACTTTCTTCTCCAAATATATAGACAAAGGGACATTTCTGAAACATATGTATTAGTGTTGCATTTTCTGCTCCACAGGCTCAGCGATCGTTGTCACCTCTAAGTCCAGCTCTCATTAATTTATAGGGCATCCAGCATAATCAGCAATAGGCTTCTTGGCAGCATAAATTGGAGACTGGGCTAGGATTCCAGGGAGCTCCGAGTTGCAAACGAGCTATTTCCTTGCTTGCATATTTTCTCTTAGAAGTTACTGAGCACAATTTTAATGGTGCTGAAGGCCTGTAGGCAGGATGCTCAAGGACCTTCCAAAAATTCTCAGCCAACCTGACCCCCCTTCCACTGTGCAGAAAACACCCAAATAACACATGGATAGCACCTTCTCCATCCAGGTAAACAGTTGTATAAATACAGATATGCCCAGGAGGTAAAATAAAGAGAAAAATAGAACCCCTTGCTAAAAGAGACATGATGCTCAGACAATCCCTATGCATAAGAGCCTGGTGCCCAATAATGTGCATGCGTGCTCTTTATTTCTGGACTTCTGTGGTGCTCTGTGGGGAGTGGCCCAGAAAGAATTAGGAAAATGACTCTGGGTCCCATGCTTGCCTTTCCTCATGATCTGCAGCAATGTGAAGTGTCACAGCCCAGGAACTTCTGAACTGACAATGCCGAATGCTACCCTAGAATTGTCTTTGCCTTGGAATGCCTCTCTTAGAACCTTTAGGCAAGGACCCCTCCTCCTGTCTTACAGTTGGTATATAAGCTGGGTGTACAGTGAGCCTGGGTTGCCCATATCAAACTGAAATTGTCCAGGACAGGAGATGGGGAGGGCCCCAGGAGTACCTTCTCCACACTGCAGGCAGAGTCCCAAGCACAGTCTCCCTTGAGTAAAACTGCAGTGGTCCTAGTGATAATTCTTGGGGGAAAGTAGGGAAAAGATGAGGAAAGAAGCTCACAGTGGGTGAGAGAGTTGCAATAAGGAAAGTGCTTTGATCCCACAATGCATCCCTCTGAGTCGAGTTACAGGTGACCAGGTGGGTATGTATGGTAATATACACACAGGTACACACAAATGCAAGTATGTGATGTACATGGATACACATCTACATAGACATGTATGCCTCACATATTTGGAGGTATTATCATATGTAGTGCAACCCTAATACTATAGAGAAAAAAGATGTCATTTCTACTTTACAAGGACATTCAGAGCACTGATGTCATATAGCCAAAGTCACACAACCAGTAAACAGAATTCCCAGATTTGAACCCATTGCCAGAGTCGTGAGTATTTAAGTCAGTTACCTGTTCAATAATTTTTTTTCAGACTGGGTCTCAGGTATCCCAAGGTAGTGTGCGCCTGCTAAGTATCTGAGGGTCACCTTGAACTTCGGATCCATCTTCCAAATACTGGGAGTATAGGCATGTACCAGCACAGCCAGCAATTGTTTCAGATTTGAAAGGCAATTAAAGTTGAAATTTGTGCTCTCCAGCCAGATGAGTACAGTGTTATCCACATCTTAGTCTGTGAAACCTTTGACCTCTACAGTGTCCTCTGGTCTCAAGGTTACAATTTCCCCATCTCTCTTAATACAACTATCGGACACTATTTGCACCCATCCTGAGACGCATGGGATGATAAGTCTTTACGTGAACCAGACTTCCAAAGTCAGTCTTTCTATTTTGTTAAAAAAAAAATTTGTTAATTAAAAAAATTTTTTCTTGCCTTTTTTGGCATTGTATGTATGTGGTACACTTACATGTGTGTATGCATGTTCACAGGCATGTGTGGCTGTGCATGTGGAGGCCTGAGGTTGGCATTGGGTGTCTCCCTTAACACTTGTGCCCACAGTGTATTGAAGCAGGTTCTGTTACTGAAGCTGGAGCTCAGTGCTTTGTCTAATCTGGTTAGCCAGTCTGTGCCAGGGATTGCAGGCAGGCTGCCATATCTATTCAGTTCTTATGTGAAATTTGAGGGTTTGAACTCTGATCCTTATGCCTGGTAGGCAAGCCCTTTACCTGGTGAGCCATCACACCAGGCCTTGTCTTGTTTGTCATATTTACAAAAGATTTACCAAAGTTAGAAGAAAATGCACGTGGAGAAACAACAGAAAGCATCCTTATGCCACTCCTGGGAGAATCTGCCCACATGTTCATGCAGCATCTTTTAGTCTTTAGGTGTCTGTGATTACACACCTAAGCATATGTTTGCAAGGGAAAGACTGTTGTGAGATTCTTGTTCCTCCCTTCTGTCCATATGTCATTAACAACATTAAAGAGCCTTCAGAAATCAGCTTTAATTAGTTTCTACCTTACTTAAAGGGGAAAAAGCACTGAAACAATTTTCTCATTTGTGAAAGTTTGTTCCTTGCTCATTTTCAAAAATCCCAAGAAATTTCATGAAAATGAATTTGCTTGCTCACAAATACACTTCTGGACACTGTGTGCCAGTGAAATTTTCAGCCAAGCTTCCATTCCACCCCAGAATATCGTGCTTTCTGATGGGCCCCTTTGACATGGTCAAGAAAGTTTGCATAAGTTTGAGTAAGAACTAATTAAGGGAACAATGATGAGACAAGAGTACATCTTTGTCACTTATTCTCTGCGTACATAGCTAAATTATATTTGCTCTTCCTTCTCAGTTAAGTGGGCTCTATGGCTGACCTCCAGCCAATAGAATATGGTTAGAAGGGATGCAAGCCATGTTCAGTAAGATCTCTTCCAAACCCATCAAGTGGGATTCTCCCCTTTTGTTTTCTTCTTTAAACACCTTATGACCTTGAGAAGAGGTTAGTAACATAATTAAGACAGGAAAGCCACCTGGCCCCCAAATGGGTGCACTGAGTAGACTAATATCTTGTAGTTGTGCTAAGTCCAAGATTGGGAAGGGTTATCAATTAAGGAAGCTAACTTTATTGATACTAACTAATGCAATGAGTATTTGATTCCCTCACAGGTCCCCAGATGAAATAGCCTCAGCTGATGTAAGCTTCTTGTCCTTTGCTGGCCAACATGACTTCTGGGAGACCTGTGGGTGCTCTGTAGACCTGTGCCTAGCTGAGTGCATAGCATATGGAAAGCTATATATAGGAGCAAGTTGGCATGTGTTGAAGGAATGAATGGGACCCTCGAGAGCTTTGAATGCCAACCTGCAGCACTTAAGATGTATTCCAGCATCTGAAGAAGACCACGCCCTTGCCCTCTGCCTCTTAGTACATGTGAAGGCTTCACCCTACAACAAAACCTTTTCAACTGCATAGAACATGTGCACACAGGAAAAGCCCAGTGCCTGGGCCAGTCCTCCAGAGCAAGATGTACTGCAGAAGGACACATAGAATTCACTTTTCTTCCCCCTGCAGATGGGAATTACAGTGTGCAGAATGGGAGCTGGGGAAACATCTTGCCCAGCCAAAGAACACAAGTGGACCCATTCTCTTCCTGGTAGCCTAGATACAGAAAGCCATTCTGTACCTCGTGTCCTTTACTTGGTCCAGAGATTTGGTAAACACCGAGAGGACTACTCTTGCATTGAGTAGAGTTGGAATTGCACATCTTTCCAGTCCTGGGCCTTTCCTTCAGTTGTTTGCTCATGCCAAAATGGTAGCATGATGTAGGTGAGGCAGAAGTTGCATCCTGTCTATCCATGGATCTAGTCAGGTAGGTAGCTCACTATGGTGACAGTCTAAGAATACAATTACAGAACTACTTATATTGAAACAACAAATTTGAGCTTCCATAAGAGGTTCCTGCCCACAAGGATGTCATTGTGCCATAATCCTTCTATTCCTCCATTTTAAAATTGCTAGTTTGAATATGTTCACCTAATTAAAGCCTTCAATTCCCTTTCTAGATGTTACCTTCTGCATTTCCTATAAAACCTTCCCTATATTATATCACCTATCTCCATCAGAAGAAAGAAACATTTCTTCTATCACAGGATGCTATATGGGCTTGGTTACACCACTTGTCAGTGTTGGGACCTCAGTTGTAAAGTCTGAAAGCCAGAGGCACAGGTCTCTGAAGTCTTCTTAAGCTTCAAAACTATTTTACTTGCCAATAAAGCTGAAAATTATTATGTACATATACTCATAAAATGACACATAAGTCTTTATGTTTTCTAAATGAAAAGTGTCTGTAAAATTTTTCAAATAAAAACATTACATTTCAATCTAGTAGATTCTGATAAATGATTAATTGTATAATTCTTATCAATAAAGTTCTAACTCTTTTATTCATCCAGTTCTCAAGCATACAGCAAATGGCCTTAAAATATTAGCGGAGGGGTCGAGAGACAGCTCAGTGTATTAGCAGCATCAAGACCTGGCTTTGAATCTCTAGAGACTACATAAAATCTGGGCACAAGGGCAACATCTATAAACGCATGTGCTTGTACAGCAGGATGGGAAAAGGCAGGAGAGTCCTTAGAAGTCCATCAGCCAGATAGCCTGGCATGCTCAGCAGACAGCAACAAAGCAATAAGCCAGAAGATAAGGGCACACATCCAAAGTTGTCCTTTGCCACCAGCATGTCATGTACATCGAGACGCATTCATATTAGTGGTGTGTGTGTGTGTGTGTGTGTGTTTCATAAAATAATATTAATGAAAATATTCCAGAATAAGAGGAACAGAGTTTGAGCATCAATATAGCTCCTTTATCTGTATATTCAAAGACACAACTTGTGCCTTGAGTCTCAGTTTCCCCATTTGTCAAATGGATGGGGATCTGTGGGGCTGAGGGGCAGGAGGACTCACCCGGATGCAAGAGTGGGGTTGAGGCATGGACAGCCCCAGAAAACATGTCCTGAGATTGGCAGGAGTAGGATCTTTTCATATCCTGGCCCGGTCATGGATGTCCCAGCTAGTGTCCCCCATCTTTGCACCCCTGGAGGAGGTCAAGTAGCCCATAGCCTGGTAGCTAGGTTAAACTTCCTCTCCCCTTATAAGGTCATGTTAGACAGCACCTGGAATTCCTCCTTATTCACACGAGGCGTCCCTGAGCCCTGGCCAGGCCAATAATATATACTTACCATGAAAGCTCCTCTGCACCCCCAATGGTTTAAATAGGCTTTGTTCCCCCCACTAAACAAACTGTCTTCTCTCACTGTACTCAGCACTGCCTGAGGTCTCTTTTACCCCTGCAATCACTTTCTCTCTCATGGATCTACCATTCAGGGCTATTGCACCACAGGAGGTGGGAAACCTGAACAGAGTGACTGAGCAGATTACATTAGACTACATAGATAGACACTTTAAAAGAAAAACCAAGTCTGTCATGATAACATGAGTGAATATTTATTCTACAAAATATTTACTTCTCTATTGGATTAAGCATCTCAGATTCTCAAATCATATCCAGATATCAGTACTGTCTGTGTGTCCATAAAATAATGATGGATCCTTTAAAATCCTCAAACATCTCAGTCATAACTATCTTTGACTATTTGAGCAGTGTGCTGGCTAGTTTTATGTGAATTTGACACAAGTTATAGTCATCTATCTGAGAAGAGCAAGTTTAGACTGAGAAATTCCTCTACCAGATTGGCCTGAGTGCAAGCCTGTGTGCAAGCCTGAGCGAAAACCTTGTTCCAGACTGTGTACAAGCCTGGGTGCAAGTCTGTGTGCAAGCCTGTGTGCAAGCCTGTGTGCAAGCCTGTGTGCAAGCCTGTGTGCAAGTCTGTGTGCAAGTCTGTGTACAAGCCTGTGTGCAAGTCTGTGTACAAGCCTGGGTGCAAGTCTGTGTGCAAGTCTGTGTGCAAGCCTGTGTGCAAGCCTGAGTGCAAGCCTGTGTGC
>OU015754.1:41467433-41507116 GCA_907169655.1 Acomys percivali | reverse complement strand
TGTGCAAGCCTGTGGTGCAAGCCTGTGGTGCAAGCCTGTGTGCAAGTCTGTGTGCAAGCCTGTGTGCAAGCCTGAGTGCAAGCCTGTGGTACAAGCCTCTGTACAAGCCTGAGTGCCAGCCTGTGTGCAAGCCTGAGTGCAATTCTGTGTGCAAGTCTGTGTGCAAGCCTGTGGTACAAGCTTGTGTCCAAGCCTGTGGTGCAAGCTTGTGTGCAAGTCTGTGTGCAAGCCTTAGATTGATGACTGATATTGGAGAACTTAGCTCATTGTGGGTAGTTACACTCCTAGGTTGGTGGTCCTGGGAGGGTAGAAAAGTATGCTAAGCAAGCTGTAGAGAGCCATCTAGTGAGCAGCACTCCTCCCTATGGCCTGTGCTTCCTGTTCCCGCCTCCAGGCTCCTTCTTGAATTCCTTCCCTAACTTTTCTAGATCATGGACCATGAGCTGTAAAATGAAATAAGCCCTTTGCTCCTCATGTCCCTTATGGTCGTGGAGTTCTATCACGGCAATAGAAGCCGTAACAAAGAAAAGCAGACACCTTCCCATGCTAAGCACTCGCTATACACGTAGAATGAAAGAATTACCCAAGTCCAGGGTCAAGACCCAGATTTGTAAATGAACATTTATGTGAGCTTGAGAAAATTGCTTCCCTCTTGGGACCTTGGTATCTCATCTATAAATCAGTTAGGTAGTGCCCAGGACAAAAGAGTGTTTCAAAAAATAAAATGTAGCAACCCCTCAAGGCATGCAGACACGGCTCCTCACACATAGCAAGCGCTCAGCAGAAATTGCTACCCCATCTTCATTCTTCCTCCCAAATGCTCAGGCTCCAGCGTAAACCTTAGTGTAAAAATGTGTGGGAGTGGATAGGTGCTCCTAGCCAACGGATGTCAGAGAATGGCTTAACTGAAGTCTCCATACCGGTATCACAACAGGGTCCTTCCTGCACGAGCCTCTTCTCCCACTGTGCTCATCACCACACGATTCCACCATGAGCATTTACATTTTTTTATATAAAAAGAAAGATTATTCTCAGTGATGCATGTGATAAATATGCAGGCTTTAAACCTTTTAGAAATATTAAAGATTTTACTGCTCAGCGTTTGACAGACTTGATTAATCCCTTCCACACAGCAATATTCAGGAGGATAGCTGCGGTTGGGTTTTTAAGCTCTGAGAGTGTTCTTTGATAAAGGCAAAGAAAAGGTAAAGGGCTTTTAAAAAAGAGTGAGCGATTCTCCTGCCACACAGAATAGACAAAGAATTCGAAGGCTCAGAACGCTGCGCAGTGTGGCAGCGAGCTGGAAGTCGGGGTGGGGGTGGGGTGCGGCAGAGCCATACTTTAAACCTTTCTCCTTCACAGGAGTCTTTCAATGAGAGGCACATGTCCAGCTTGACCACAGGGTGAGAGTCTAAGAGGTTTCTTCTCCGCTGGGTTCCAAATGGATATTGTGGGAAAGGGTGAGGGGGCAGGGCCTGCCGGGGCAGCCCAGGCTTCAAAGAGGAATGAAATGGAAAGTCTACTGCCTCCTTGCTGTACTTCTGTCAACACTGCTATATCAGTAGGCACCTCTCCAGGCATCAGTTAAAACACACACACACACACACACACACACACACACACACACGCACGCACGCACGCACGCACGCGCGCGCACGCACACACATATGGCATGACTCAACTACTTTCAGTTTGTTTTTCTTCTTATTATTAGCACATACTAATTACACACATGTATGGGATTCACCATCATATTCCCAAACACACATTCGGCATGCATCCATCATATCTTTCTGCTCTCATCCCCTCCTCTCCTCCCGGGCATGAGTCCTAATCCCGAATAATCCACCTTCTACTCTCCAATGAAGATGCTTCCTTTCATCCTGGCTCTCTATAGAATGGGAACAAATTTGGACCACTTTTTCTCCATTAGCATCTGCCTAGTTTTTGTATATAATCGGTATCTATTACTCAGAGAACGATGTTTAGTGAATACAACTCTCTGAACAAAATAAATAATTAAATTAGGTTTAATAAGTACAATCTTTTAAACATGCAGGTGATACAAATACTCCTATATAAGTGTGATGCCTTCAGATTTGCTTAACAGATTCCTACCTTTCTCCGTGCTATGCTAGAAAAGAAATTATTCCAGAGGTTAAAAAAAAACTATAGTCCAGCTCAACCCTCCTCATGCAGAAAATACTGTGTGCCCTCACTCACATATGACCTGCGTATGGTTTCTTGTTTAGCTTCATTGCTTGGGGAAGAGGGCTTGTCTACTTCCTGGTAAGGGCAAGTACTTTTGTTTTGTTTTGTTGTTTTTGTCTTTTTTTATACTTTAAAAATTTAATATTTTTAATTTTGAAAGCAGTTTAATTATACATCCATTTAATGAGACATCAGCAATCAATTTTCAGAGCCATCACAGTTCTTTTTTAGGCATACACATTTATATTATTACACATAAATAAAATAAACTACATACAGCAAGAAGAACCATATAACAATCAGGAATTATATAAATATTATACTCATGGTGTTTTGGCTAATTGTATTTGGTAACCTTGCAGAAAACATCTTTCCTATCTTGGTAAGTCTAAAATTCTAAATGTAAGTCAATATCTATCATACCTCATCTCTATCAACGTAACACATCTATCTAAACCTAAAAACGCGTTATCCTCTAAACAACTAAGCTTAATTTAAAAGACTAAATGATTTGGTCTTCAACCAGAGACTTGAGAGGGAATAAAACTGGTAGGTATTTTGATGAAGAGGTGTGTGAGGAGCCGTGGAGGACAAAAGAACCCCAAATCCAGCATTTTGTCCCTTATTAATGTTAAGCAAAGCTTTGGAAATGAGCAGCACATCCTCAGTCTAAATGCTCAAGGATGGTGAAAAAGGAGAATGGGGAAGGATGCATTGCATACCATGCTACAGTTTTTGTCTGTGAACTTCCACTGTGATGCCAGACAAAATGCTGGCCCTTTCAATCAGCCACAGCCACAAACCTCTTTATACCCCGCACCTGCTCTGAGCTTTGCTTTGCCACCCAGGTCAATCGTCAAGCCCAGTCCCTGTTCTATTTTTATGAGAGCATTTTCCCAACACGAAACACCAACATATCTGCCACGAGATATTATGGGGGCAAAGGTGTAATTCAATTACGTGACTTAATCAATTCAAATGGCTAATGTACAAGAATCTCAGGATGTCATCCAGCTTTCAACTGAGAGGGAATAATTGTTCCATAATTTCTTAATTCTCCCACAAGACAGTTTAAATTAAAGGATGTCAATTTGCAAAGCCAGGCTGCATTGTATTCTTAAATTGGGCCTGAAATAGCCACGCGAGGAAGGGTAATAAGGCCGAGAGCATCGCCCAAAGTGCCTGGTGCTGTGCAAAATTGTTTAATACGGTCAGACCCTTTAATCTTCATATCTACTGATGCAGAAAGCAGCATATTTCTGTCACTTATGATAAGAAACATTACTTTTTAAATTCCTTGGTGAGGTCTACAGATCTTAGGCAGCCAAGATAGTAGGACTTTCTATTTCTGTTCCTCGGAACGTTTCCTTTCCCCCCCCCCCTCAAATTGCTTTTATTCTAACCCATTTACTTTCCAATCTAAGTGAGAGACAAGTAACGTGAAAGGAACCACACAGGAGGACAAAGGCATGTGCCTTGTAGTCCTCAGAGCCTGCTGCCTACCACCTCTCTCAATAGTGGGTCATTCAACGCACGAGGGTCCCTGAAGTATTAACTCTGCAGCCAACAGTGAGCTCCAGAAAGGGAAAGAACAGAGAAAAACAAAATTAGAGAGCCACAGTGGCGGAGGAGTGATTTGAAACATTTTTAGGAAATAACCAAGTACTGTACTCACAAGTGTCCTGAAAATTGACTCAGTCAGTGTGTCCAGGGTGCACAGGGGTGCTGCTCGGGGAGGGGAGTCCCCAGGATCTGGATAGAAGTGAACTCAAGGAAGCTCTTCTGAAACTGCCAGGCTCTCAAGTCAGGAGTCATGGAGGAGAAGCAGGGAGCAGCTGCAGTAAAAGAAGTCCGAGTCAGTTTTCAGAGCAGACCACGGAAAGAGAAAGGAGGCTTGGGGTTGAGTTGGCCAAAACAATGGAGTTTGGAGAAAGCGGCTTGAGAGGAAGCCTGTTGTCTAAACTGAGGCCTATATGGGGCGCTGAGCCCCGGGAACTGCACTGGGGTAAATCAAAGGCCTGGACTTTGTGGGGAAATGCATGAAACTTCAAACATTCTTCAACCTCTTTTTTTAAGATTTTAGACTTGGTAATACACACAGAGGCCAAACTGCCAAAGGCTAAAACTTGTACATAGTGACTCTCTCTGTGGGAGTGAGACCCTGAGGTGGAAGCAAAGGTTGAAGAGCATGCATACCTGGGGACCTGGGGACATGACTCATCAGTTAAGAGTGTTGCTGTTACTGCAGAATACCTGGGTGCGGCTTCCAACACTGATTTGGGGTTCTACAACCACATGCCACTCCAGATCGAGGACAGCCAATACCCTTTTCCAAATTCGGTGGCCGTCTGTCCTCTCATACGTATACTAATATACACATGTACAAATAATGATAATAATAATAAGGAGAAGGAGGAGGAGGGAAAAGGGGAGAAGGAGGAGAAGGAAGGGCGGAAGAGGAGGAAGAGAAACTGTATTTTAATTGTACATTTTAAATCTTGACAGAAGTTGCCAAATGACCATCTGCAAAGGTTGTAATTGTATACTCTCTTCAGCAAATAGGGAAGGACTTGCCCACACCCTCAACTAACAGGGCAGACCACAGCATAATTGTGGCTTCTATCTCCTATCTTTCCAAAAGGAGTTGTGATCTGTCCTGTTTGTGAACGCGTGGACAAGCCCTTCGCTACAGCTCTACTCACTCTAGTGTAATCGTGGAGTGACCTTTGCCTTATCCTTTAGTTTATGAATAGATCGCTGTATTGTCCTTTTATCTCTGTTGAAGAATGCGTCCACATTTGTAAACATCAATATAATTTACTTAAGAGTCTCAGTTGTGATAATAAAGGAGGACACAAGGGGAAAAAAAGCCACAATTATGACAATACTGACATTACTATCTTATGAATGGTAGCAGCATTTTAAGTGCAGGTTCCAGTCGTTATATGCATTAATCTATTTGTTAATTAACAATAAACCACTGGTAGGGTTATTACGGCTATTACACAGAGAAAGAGACGGAGACAAAGATAACTTAGAACACTTGTTTGTGACCACAGCTGTTAAGGGCAGGTGAAGTGTCTAGGCCCAGAACTTGAGGTCCTTATTCAAAGCCGAGTTTCTTTTTTTTAAATTTTTTTATTAATTTATTCATATTATATCTCTATGGTTATCCCATCCCTTGTATCTTCCCATTCCTTCCTCCCTCCCTCCCATTTTCCCCTTACTCCCCTCCCCTAAAAGCTGAGTTTCTTAACTTTCTGCTCCTACTCTAAGTGATGGTGTATTGTTGGTGGTGAGTGTGCAAACAAGTGCACATGGGTAGGAAAGCAGGAGAGAGAGGGATGCACAAGAAATCAGACAATGGAGCCAGGTCTTCCCATCTTGATGAAAGAATACATGGACTATTAACTGGACTTTCGAAATATTGGCTACATGGAGTGATAACAAAACCCGCAAATAGGAACATGCCAACACACTTTTCTTCCTTTTTTCTATATCTTTTATCAGAAAAAAAATTCTATAAATACTGATGATATATTTAGAAGATGAGCTACAAAAATGAAAGTGTGGTGTGACCGAAAGAACGCAGCTTTAGTTCGATCCCATGTTCTACAATTCTTGAGCTTGGTGACCTTAGAAAAGCTGACCGACCTCTCTGAACCTCGATGTCAGTGAGTTTACAACCTCAGGAAATGGTTTACGACCACTGAATGTGCCTGTCATGATCTGTAAATGGCTCCTGCCTCTCTGCTTGATCTCATTCATTCCTATACAGATGGCCCTCTTCAACCAGTTTGGTCTATTTGCTTTTATTAAACATGATGGAATTCTCCAGTCAGCTAGCTAGCATTTTTGTATCTTGTTCTTTTTCTTTCTTTCTTTCTTTTTATTCTTTTTTTTGCTTAAATAGTCATTTTCTTACCCAACATCTTCTCCATATAGATTCTCCCGTGAATAATTCGTGTTTTCATTCAAGTCTACAGCAACTGCCACCAACTCTGTGGATTTTCTTGGCCATTGACCTCAGATATACATCCCTCTATTTCTGACTTCCCTAGTGCCACTGGAATCTAACACTACTCAAGAGTTTATTGTCACAATTGCAGCAGTTAGCATGTGCTTACCTGTGTACCGAGCACTATTCTCAACACCTCACATAGTTCGCACTTCACATAAACTTTCCCACAAACCAAGTGTGCTGTGTCATTTCTTGACACAGGCATGCATGACTGTCACTAATTGCACATATTTCTGTGTGGCTGTACTGAAGGCTTTCAAAGGCCGAGGCTGTGAACATGACATTTAAGATGGTAGACTTTGGAGTCAAAGAATGTGGGTTCCCATTGATGCTGAGTCCAGGGCCTCTGCTACTTGGCAGGTTACCAGACTTGGCATGAGGTTCCTTTATGAGAGGGAATGCTTATGATATTTACTTGCAGGTGTCATCAGAAGCCTCAGATGACAGACAGGAGGATCTAAAATAGTGGCAGACTGATAGGGAGCTTGGCGAGTGTCATCCCACACCATTTTCGTTCTTTAAAGATAGGGGCATGATGGCCTCACTTATGATGCTCTGACTCTATGATGGTTGAAAGTGATGCACGTTGAGTAAAAATTACACTTTTTGAAACTTTCTATTTTCTCAGGTTGACAAATGTGCGATAATATTCTTTTTCGTGTTAGGTAGTGGCAGGGAGCTTCAGGTCCCAGTCAACCATGGGGTCAGGAAAAAAACAATCTGTAATCTATCTACAGGGTACTGAATTGGCAAGACATGATACTCTGTAAGTGGGTAAGTTGAGTGCATTTTCAACTGTGAATGACTTTGCTGAGACCCCACGGTAGGTCAATGTTTTTAACAGGTTTTCGTCTCAACTTACATGTGTTAGAGCGAGTCTCTGCCTGAAGAGCCTTCTTGCACAGTTAACATCTTTCCCCAGTAACACAAAGAAGTCAAAGCCTAGCATTTCAAGAAGCTACCCCAACAGATTCTTACTTAGCGGTCCCCTTTCCAGAGAGCCTTGCCTCCACTGTGTCCTCCATTATCTTTTGAGGTTTTTTGTTATTGTTGTTTTTTGTTTGTTTTGTTTTGTTTTGTTTGTTTGCTTGCTTTTGCAATAGGGTCTCACTATGTAGCCATGGCTGGTCTAGAATTCACTATGTAGATCAAACTTATAGACGTCTGCCTGGGGTTAAAGGTGTGCACTATCACACCTAGCATTATTTTAAATACCCAATTTTTTTGCACTGATGCTCCATGGTTCCTGTGTTATACCCTCTTGTTGCAATTCTTATTCAACACCAAGTTCCCTAAAAATGGAGGCATGTCTTAATCATCCATCCCTAATACCTCACAAAGCACTGACACAAGTGGGTGTCACTAAATGTCGATTAACTGAGTCAGCCAACGAACTAAAAATAGATGAGTGAATGAGCAAAGAGAGAAAGCCACCAAATCATAACTTACTCCTAGATAATTCACGGAAACGTCATTCAATCTGACAATCAAAGCATAAGAAAGCAGCTATACTAAAGTGAAATACTTTATAAAAATAGATGGCTGGGCTCTGCAAGGGACCAGTTGGATTCCTACTCAGACATCGAAGCTTTAGCAATAAACCATTTTGAAATGCTAGATTTGCCACCAATTTTTAAACTCAGGACATTAGCAGACACGCTGGCTGCTTGGATGTAAGCAGAACATTATGGAGAGAAAGTAATAATTAACTCATAAGGAGCAGGGCAAGTAAACATTCTATTAAAAGGGGGAAAAATTCCAAATGAATATAATCTCCTTCCATTACATTAGGAGCATTAAAATTAATAGTGTTGGGTTTTTTTTTTTCCTGTGGCTTGGATAGTCATTGTATTTAACAAGCTGAAGTTAACTTCACAGGGGAAAAAATAAATTAAATGTACCGGTGTCTCAGGAAACTTCATTTTCTGAGTGAATAGCCAAGTTGATGCACATCACCAGAATGTCTGACAATCGGTTTTCCATACTGGTGTGTTCTAAATGGGAAAGGAAACCAACTCTTCATTTAAATTATATTGCAAATCACTTCGTGCCTGCTGAATGGCATTCAGCTGCAGTAGGTGGCTTTCACCACCGTAGGGCCCAAACCAAGACACTGGATGATTAATGCTAATTTGAAATGTTTTCTGGGGTGGGGGATGGGTACGTTATCTTGGTGCAGAAGAGGCTGAGGGAATTTTATGGTGGGTGACTGACTCAAAGGCCAACAGCATATTTACCATCAGATAAAAAAATGCACATTCACAAACATACCAAGACAAGTCAATTATTCTCCGACTCTCTGCTCCCCGGGTCCTTTGTGGGAAGAAAGCTATTTGTACTTCCATTCAGATAGCTACACAGAGTCATAGTAAACAAGCCCCAGTCCTTCTGTTCTATGTTTCATTTCCCAGGGCACCTTCCATTGTGGAAGCCATTAGTTTTGGTCTTTTTGTTCCCGATTTATCAAGACAGACATTCTACTAGCCAGGTCAGTTTTACTTCCAGATACCAAACAGTTCAGAGATACACTCTTCGGTCGAGTGAGGGGAAACAAAGCAGGAAAATGCACATTGCCATCCTTTGGCGAGAGTGACTACATCGATGACGACATATAAACCTTGCTCCCAAAAGCTTACTGCCCTTCTTTTACTTTCCTATACAATGTCGTCCAGTCAGACCCTACAAAATCAAGGAAATTCATCTGACCTAATATGTACCCCCAAAATACAATTTAACCCCAGCCAGCATATAGCACTTCTGAAATCAGCACATTCTTTGGAAAGAAAGGATTGTCCTTGGGGCCAATGATATGTGTAGACTCTCTACCTCTGTGCGAGCCTTCCCTCACAGCATGCTCTCTCTGTTCTTTGGCATCCATGGCAAGGGGGTGCTGTTGAGGGCACCTGAACTCCCGTGGTCTGCCATAAAAGTCTTGCTCTCTTCTCTGTGCCTTCCTGGGTGCTGAGCTTCCCTTCCGTTGCTGAGCTTGAGTTCCCTACTGTGCAAGACTGTCATGTGATTTTAGGGTAAACTACCAAGCCGCAGAATGCCTGTCATAAGTAGACATGCTATAATTGAGAGCTATTATTGCAATGTCCTTAAAATGAAACCTGCTTCTGCACTTATCAGTGTTTCTCTACCATGCTGCCCTGATGATCAGTGAATAGTGCTTGAGATATTGGTTATCAGTACATCTAATGGGCTAATTTATATATGCATAAATAGCCCTGTGCCATAAGTACACATTTTCTGTTGTGTGTGTTTAAATCAATGTACTTCAATAGCTGAAAGCTCATTTCCATGTGGGGCTTTGACCTTTAAAATTACTGAATGTGCTGCTCAAGTGACAGGATCCTTTCTGTACCCGACACTGATTTGCAAAATTAGATGTCCAGAAGGCTAAAACATAATTTTTGAGAACAAGACAACAGTCTAACAAGCCTGGGAATATGCCATTAACCCTGAGCACAGCAGGGTCTTGGTGATTATCAAGGGACTAGACATCTGCCTTGGCAGTACGCAAAGCAGGTCACACCTTTAGCCAGAGAGCCACAGACATGCTTCTGTGAGGAGGGTCCAAAGTCCAGGGGCTCCCGGAGCCCACACATCCACCAAAAAGTTTGTTCTCAAACTGGCTGCATATTGATGTTACTTTGGGAGGCTTTACAAATTGCTCTCACCTGACCTGGTAAATTACAGTCATGGCGAGGGGTGGGGGGTGGAAGGAACGGAGGAGGGGCGAGCCTGCATTAGAGAGCATTTTCTACAAACTGCCCAGCTGTCACATGATGGTTTCAATTGAAGACAAGAGTCTAAAAGTAGAAGAATGTATGGATTGGCTGATGGTCTTTAAAAGGAGTGGCCTTCCTCCCAGGAAGGCTGAAAGGTGAGAATGGATCACCGAGAAAAACAGAATAGGGGAAGAAGAGCTGAGAGCAGGAAGAATGGGGTCGCCATCAGAGAGAAAGGGCAAATCATCCTTAAGACAAGAGTTTGTGTCAAAGGGCCTTGACCTTATGAGCCAGAGCTCTCCAGAGAGATAGAATTTGAGTTTGGAAAACAAGCAGAATAGCCCGGCTCCTGGGACAGGTGAGACTTAACAGAACTCATGGTATACATACTACCTCTGCAGACTTTGAGAGCTCTTGGGGAAGGTGGTGGCTCCTAGGAAGGAGTGGAGACAAACTGAGGAAGGAGTTACTACAGTTGCCAGGTCCATGGGCCCAGGTTTTCACCTCTGACACCCCTCCAGGCCTTTCCATGCTTTACCTTTTCTCCCCCAAAAGCTTTCTTCTCTGCCATGGAAACATCATCAAATGTCACCTCCAACTAAGTCATACCTGATTTCCCTTGGAACAATTAACAGCTCCTTTGTTCAGCCAACGTTATTCCTTTCAGACTCCTGATGAATCCTGCCTGGTCCACCTCATCATGTCATGATAATGGCAGGCACCTACCCACCCAGTTCTGGCTATTATTCTGTGTTTCCATCTTTGGTCTTTGCAGCAATGGTGCATGCACAGAATCAATGTGAGACGTGCTTTTTAAAATAGGCTGTCGCTCTGTAGCAGACATCTGCTGCTTTATTCTTGCCAACACCTTTTCTACAATCAGAGAGCTGTCTCACCTGGCACATCCAGCAGGATTCTAGAGGAATTATCAATCACCAATGACTTGGGGATGTCCAGTGGCTTTAGGAGCTGACATGCGTCCTCGTTAGTTTTTGTCGACCTGACACAAGCTTGAGTTATGTGGGAAAGGAACCTCGACTGAGCAAATGCTTCCCTCAGAGGCCTATAGGCAAGTCAGTAGGGCATCTTGATTGATGATTGATGTGGGAAGGCCAAGCCCACTGGGGACTGTGCCACCTTTGGGCAGATGGTCCTGGATGGTGAGAGAAAGCAGGTTGAGCAAGCCCTGGAGAGCATGCCAATAAACAACATTTCTCCACAGTCTTTGCATCAGTTTCTGCCCCCAGGTTCCTGCCTTGCATTGCTGCCTGGACTCTCCTTCTTGATGGACTACAACTCTATGGTGAAATACACCCTTTCCTTGCCAAGTTGTTTTTGGTCATGGTGTTTTATCACAGCAGTAGAAACCAAACTAGGACACCATGTGACCCAAGAAGTGCCAATAAATGTCCTTCTATGTATGCTGAAGAAAAGGAACTCTGTTCCTTGGGTATCAAGACCTATATGGATTTTTGCCTTAGAACCACCCAAATTATCATATTTGCACAGGATACAGCATCCCTAGCAGGATTAAACAGGGATAACAGTTATCCCAGAAAGGTAGAATCAATAGATGACTAGGAAGAATGACCCAGAAAAGTCACATTAGTACCTGGATAAACTTGCCCTATCACCAGCACTCTAAGACTGCCTATCTGCACACAGCAGTAAAGCTATGGCTTTGCTTACATTAATTAGATCCCTGCCCTTGTCAATGCAAATTATCTGTACCAACTCAATCATATTACAACAATGATTCTAATAAAATGTCCGTGTCATTAAAAAGATACATTTGATTGTTCTATTATAAAGTCAGTGATGCAAAGAGTATGTTTGTCTTGAAACAATGGTTTCAAGATTGTTTAATATGCTCCAAGGGATCTGTGGAGTAATGAAATTAGAGATAAATGAAAAAGAAGTACTTGGGGCTCAGGTCTCTCTTTTTAAGCAAAGGCAACTGTCATTATTCTGTTTTGTATATTGAGATTTCATGTATAACTAGTTTTTTTAAGGGCCCTATTGCCTTTAAAAGGGTGTTAGACTAATACATTCAAATAAAGTAGAATGATATTTTAAATAAAAACTTTCTGCACGTAAAAGATGGGCTGAAAACCGCTGTGTCCAATGGCTCTTTCTGTGAGGGTTCTGGGGAACTGAGGACTTTGCAACCAGATAGGTTGCTGGGGACGGTAGATAAAGGCTGGCAAATACTACTACCTTCCCACAGAACCTGTTTGCCGTCTTGTCCACCGACTCTGTCCCAGAAAATAGTCTCAAGTGCATGCTGAGTATGTGTGGAGAGATTTCTGCTTGGAGAACAGGACAAACTTGAAGCAAAGGCATATCTCATTGCTCTGTGCTTCAAAGTCTTCTCCCTCTTGTGGCATATGGTGTCAGTCAGGCCTCAGAATCACTACGCTACCCTAAATTTTTAGAAACATTGCATAGTATAGTGACCAGGGGATCTTGCTGAGATCCAGGGTGCTGACTGAGTAACTGTGGGATGCAGAAGAGATTCTGCATAGCTTGCTGGGAGTGGTCAAGCTCTAAACTATGACCTGACAGGAAGGCAGTGGACCCCTCTTCCCCCCCTCCTCCAGGAGCCCACCCCCTCACTCAGGCAATGTAGTGGAAAAGGTACATGCAGTGCCTCTGCCTGTAGTCAGTTGATAATGATAACAGTAATTAGTGTACATAGGGGCCTTAAGATGACCTAGGCTCTGCTCTAAATGCTTTCATTTATTAACCCATCCATTTGGCAGAGACCATAAAAGTAAATCACTCTTAGTGATCTGAAGCCCAGGGGAGTAAGTAAACAAACTCAGCCAGGCCACTCAGTGGTGACTAGTAGAGGTGGGCTTGCACTCAGGCAAGTCATCTCTGAAGCCAGCATTTTTACCCATGTGCTCCTCTCAATGTTTAGCAACTGATGGGGTCTCTCCGGTGTTTCTTATGATGTTTGTTTTCCCTTATCTGAAGCCAAATTATGCTTTGGGGAGACTATGCACTTGCTAGTCACTTTTCACTAGTTGGTAATTTCCTGGATACTAGGATCCTGTCTGTGGAGTCACATCCCAGCTATCCTTGTGCAAACCATATATTTCCAAACTGCCGAAACTACAGACGTGTCCCTTGAGCTGAAATTACAGGCAGCTGTGAGCCCTCCTGGCAACCAGTGGGTGCTTGGAACCATGGAGCCATCTCTCCAGCTAAGCTGAAAAGACTTCTTATCTCGACTTCATTTCTACCCTGAGGAACATAAAATAAAACCCAGCCGGTGATTAACAGTCCAGAGACTGGGCTATCTTCTCCAGGGCAAGCAGAGGTCTCTGGTGAATGAGCCAATGGCAGTTAGGCCAGGGCCAGCATCTGACAGTGAGGGTGCTTGGTTTGGAATATGGGTGCTGTAGCGGTGAGATTAGGGGTGGTCAAAGCAGGCATCTCTTAGGGAGCTCTTGCTTATGTTGAGACCACAGGATAGTGAGTGACTAGCAAAGCGTATTGCAGACGAAGGGCCTCATCACACACAGGTCAAGTCCCTGCTCACAGAGAAGGTGTGGCATGTTGAAAAACAGTGAATTAGACCCAGGACACATAGCGCCCGAAGTTCACAGGGGAGCCTGGATCTGGATTCTTACTACAACATGAAAATTCCAGGAATGTTTAAGCAGAAGTGTCATATCTGATGTGCAAAAACATCCCTCCGGCTTCTGGCTGCCCTGTGGAGAAAGGATCATAGGAGAAACTGCAAAAGGTAGCAGATCATCAGGGGGTAGGACTGCTGTACAGAATGGAATGACACCCAAGGGCTTGTGGGGTAGGACAGGGAGGGGAGAAGTTTATCAGCTGCACCACCCGAAATTTACACCCTGATCAGAAAACGGGTCCACAGCACAGGATTCGAGGGCAACATGCATGCCAGTGCAGCTAATTGCAGAGTGTGCAACTAATTGCAGTGTGCTGCAATGCAGACTTCCTGCCTCATCTAAATGTTTGCACAGGGGCTTGCTGTGTTCTCACCTACACCAGAAGTGCCGGGTGTCATTACAGGAAGAGAATATGAAACATACAGTGGCTCTTTGAAAGCAGGGGTGCAGGGAGCTAAGGGGGAGCTGGTTTTCTTTTATTAAAAAAAAAAAAAGAAGTGCTTTTCAAGTGACAGGTCTATGGATGGCTACCAGTAACAAGAGCGTACACTTGCACTTGCTAGTGTGCCAGATGCAGTTAACCCAAACATGATACACAGCTACTCATTCATCCACCCAGAGACCCTTGATGTTTCTACCATCCCAGTGTTGTCGATGGATAGATGAGAGAGCCAGGGATGCACAGACAGTTAGGTCACACAGCTGCATAGTGTTAAAAACCTAGGCACAAAAGACAGGCTGGCTATAGAATGTGCCCTCCATTCAAGCATCCTTACCTCAAGAAACTGTGCAAAATAAGACGTGAGCTCTGGTTGAGGAGATCCTGTACTGCAATGAATCTCTAGCATGATTTCCAGCACAAAACACTATACGATGCATTCTATATAAAAACACTATGCATTCTACATATGCATCACGGAGGATGAGCTCATAGGAAACGCGGATACCCACTGCCACCTAAATGCAGCAAAGAATCAAAATTGCATCAAAACCATGCTCTGAACCAATGGAATGTGTAAATGCTCAACAGGCAATACATCATTAAAACACTATAATTTTAATCAGATCTTCACCTAGTTTTGGATTGTATTGAAGAGTATCAAAACTCAACATAATTACCCAAGCCTTATTTTCCTAAGATAAGAGAAAGAACACGTTAGCAGGTAGCATTCATAAAACAATGCCTGTTACTGGCCCTGAAATATAGTGTGTGAGTCAGCCAGGCTGATAACTAGCCAAAGGGGTGGGCCTCTGAAGCCTCATTCCTGTTAATAGCCCAAGGTCAATACCCAGCATATTCTGTGGGCTAAAACAGGTTACAACGGTACCAACTGCCCTGAAATCCCTGCTTCCCACACACTCGCTGTGTGACCTTACCAGTGTCTCTCAACCTTTTCATGCTTCAGCATCTTCATTGGTGAACCAAGGTGAGATGAGCCACCAGGCGTCATTCTTATGCATGCTGGGAGAGAGGGAGCAGGCCCTGGGTCAGTGTCCAGGTTATACACTCAGGAAGTAGAGAGGAGCTGCTACTATTACTACACACTGGTAGACGGAAACTCAATAAGGCCAAATGTAACACAGAGAGAAACCAAGTTTAAACTGACCAGGAAGCTTCCTCCCTATTGGCTAGTTTCCATAGTGCTAGAAAGTTATCAGTGGGGAAAAAAAGCTATCAATGGTCTTACCCATTGGAACCTGTATGCTTCAAAAACAACATGCCAGGTAAACTGTGCCCATTAGTACAATAGTGGCATGCCTATTTGGTGGTAACCAACTACTTTTTATTTGGACTTGAGGCCTGTTCCACAGATAGTAATGTCATATCTGGTACTATAAACCTGGTGAAAACCACATTGCAAGAGAGGACAAAAATCACTGGGTGAGACCTACTGTTAAGTGGTCATGTTGTGAAATTGCCTTCTAAATATCTTCTCATTGGCAGCAACCAGTGCAGAGGCTCATACCGGTCAAAGTGCGGAGAGCAATTGGTTGTCAGTGCTCAGCACTAATGGGACACTTTTCTCAATACCCTTGCCCAGGCTCAAGGTGTGAAGTGAAAGAGGATGCAGAAGGAATCCAAGAGCCAGGAAATAGAGGAGTTCTTTAAGACGCTGTCTTCCAGATGTGATTAGGCTATTGCATTCTAAACTCACACCGACAGTATAAGATCAAGGCCATCAAAGTTCCAGCATAGATTAGAGAGAAGCTTTCTCTGGCTCACCCCTTCCTAAAGAGCTGTTGGCAGGTGATGGCTGCTGGGGATCATTTTTTATGGGAATATGGTCACTGGTACATTGCTCATGCTTCAAGAGATGGCCGTACATTTGTGCACATATGGGTAGGATTCTATCCTAGGTCTCTGGGCTATCCAGCCTCTGGGGCCGAGCCTTTCAGGCAGTGTCAGGGGTAGGCTCCTTCTTGTGGCAAGGGTATCAAGCCTGACCAGTTGTTGGTTGGCCACTCCCATAATTTCTGTACCACCTTTACCCCAGCACATCTTGTAGACAGGACAAATTGTAGGTTGACGTTTGTGTGGCTGGATTGGTATCTTAATCCCTCCGTTGGAAGTCTTGTCTCACAGGAGATGGCAAGTTCAGGGTCCACATCTGTCATTGTTAGGAGTCCTAGCTAGGATCATCCTCCTAGATTCCTTGGAGTTTCCATTGCACTAGGTTTCTAGTTCATCCCCAAGATGACCCCAGTTCCGGGACTCTCTCCCTCCATCCTTCCCCTACCTGGTCCTTCCTGTTTCTGCCCCTCCCCCCTCCACCACCTACCTCCTCCACCTACAAGACACCACTTCCTGCGTCTTCCCTTAAGCCCTCCTTGCTACTCAGCCTCTCTGTGTCTGTCGACTGTAGCATGATTGTTTTTACTTAACAGCTGATATCCACTTAGAAGTGGAAATGTACTATGTTTGTCTTTCTGGGTCTGGGTTATAATTTTTTTCCAGCTCCATCTACTTGCCTGCAAATTTCATGATGTCATTTTTTCTTAACAGCTGAGTAATTATTCCACTGTGTAAATGTACCACATTTTTTTTTAAAATCCATTTTTTTTGTTGTTGTTGTTGAGGGTTTCTGGTTATTATGAATAAATTTGATGTGAACAGAGTAGAAAAATGGGGCACGATAATTTGAAATTGCAGGTTATTTTAGAAGAAGGAAGAGGAGGCAGACAAGAAGGGGAGGAGGAGCAATGAGGACATTAACATCTACATGAAGTTGGACTCATGCTAGGAGGAGGATGCAGGTAGAGTTAGAGGGGAAACTGAAGGATAGATGTGATCATATGTCTTTCTATACATATATGAAGTTTTCAAAGAATAAATTAATTAATAATTGTGAATAGTAAGAAAAAAAAGACCAAAAAACTACGGTGCACAAAGGCTTAATATGAGGGATGATAGCAACCAGCACTTTGATAAGTATTTAATGTAAAATATGTTCTTTGCCAGTAAACATAGACAGAAATGACTTGATTGGGAAATTGAGGGAGAGTGCCAACTAAAAGGTTCTACGTACTAAAGGGGCTGTGTCAACCTTTACCAGATAGCAGCTGTGTGATCCTAACATCTCTGGACCTCAGTTCTCTCATCTGCAGGTTTTCCAATTGTACTGAATGAGACAGTATGCACACATTGTGATGATGCCTGCCTCAAAAAAAAAAAAAAAAAAAAAAAGACAGGGAAGTAGAAATGGAGTTAATTGAGAAGAGGAGGGAGGGTAGCAGCAGCAGGAGGGGGGCAAGAGAAAGTAGGGGGAATATAACTAAAATACATTATGTACATGAATGAAACTGCCATAATGAAACACATTATTATGTATAATTAATAGATACAGATAAAGCCATTAGAAAAAATGCCTGTTTCTGTAAGAGTTAGCTATTGTGATTATGTTATTGTTGCTGATTATTATTATTATTACTTTGCTGTTTTCCCTATGTGAGAGTTTAAGAGGAAATCAAGAATCGATTGAAAATATGTCAATCCTGGACCCTGGATTCCAAAAATGAAAGAGCCATCACCTCTCTCATTGTAACACAGCACTGGGGACATTCATAGATGCCTAATACCCATAGGCAGACTCTTTAATGACTTGAAAAAAAACATGAAAAGGAACTGTGATTTGATTTCCTAAAAGTTCTGGAAAATGAAAGCCAAAGTATGGTGTGTGGAAAGTGCTGTTCCATCCTTTCTGGCAATTAGTGCAGTCAGCAGACAGAGTGCAGAAAGAGAGAGAGAGAGAGAGAGAGAGAGAGAGAGAGAGAGAGAGAGAAGTGCTAGTGGATCCAGGCACTCCTTTGATGGAACAGAAAAGGATAATATATATTTTCACCTTCAGAAAGGTTAGATAATTATAAATGTATTCTCCTTACTCATAATATTTTAAGCAAGTAATTGTTGCCCATGGGAAAATGTTTAATTATTTCTGACGAACAACTGTGGCCTAGAAACACTAGAACAAGACGGGCAGAGTGTAAAAACCTGGGCCCAGTTCTTAATTGTGTCGCAATCTTGCCTTTTCATTGTGTGTGAGGAAAAGTCTACTATTGATTTTTCTCTCAATTGATTTCACAAATTTTTTTAGTTTAGCAACAGAGGGCCTCACCAATTATCTATCGCATCTTCTGGATTCACTAGATTAGAGGGTGCTTCACGCCTGGGAGACAGAAACCTCATCCATTTCAAGGATGGATGCCCTGCCCAAGACCTTTTCTGGGAGCTTCAGCTTCCTCATATCTGGATCTCTGTACTCCCTGGCCAGCACAGGGCAGTGGAGGCAGCAGCCTCCTCTCCAGGTGAGGAGCATAGTGACCTATGGTTAGATGGGGCTTTGACACTTGGATGACAGCAGTGCAATAACCCCAGGTTACAGGTGGGGAAACTGAGGCAAGAGCTAACAGCAAGAGCACAGTTTATAGTGAGGTCATCTGACTCCACATCCAGTTCCTTTAAGAAAGAACAGAAGTAGATTGAACCGTATGGGGCAGGGAGAGGCCCCCCTCCCTACCAACCCCTCACCCACATATGATAACCTGAGAACAGGCCCTGCAGGAAGGACTGCCTTCAAGGGGCTGACGAGGGGACTCAGCTGGGCCTGGCCACCAGGTCCGTGTAACCTGGCCTCCAGTCTCCTTTTCCAATAACACAATCCCACATTACATATCCAGGGCAAAGACTCCAAGGGTTAGGGGCCGAGGGAGGACACTGGCCCAGCTCATTTTTGAGCTCACTGCCACCAATAGCTGGGGTATTTCCATATGTTGCGGCATGGAATGGGTCTGATACAGGATAAAAGACAAGGAGAGTTATGGGACACAGGAAGAGGGAGTCACCCAGGACTCCAACTGATGCCTCCTCTCACCAGAAAAGTGGCAAAATATCCTGCAACTTCTCAAGGCCTTTCTCCCACTGAGCTGTAAACCGACAGTTTTCTAGGAATTTCACCATGAACCACACTGTCAGGGCAAAGACATGTACTAAACCCTGTACAAAGTGCTGTGAATCCCAGGATGACCTTAATAGGCTATAATCCAGCCCAGCAGCCTCCGGGGCAGCCTTAGACTCTCAGCCATCAAATAGGAGAGAAGAAGGAGGAAAAAAAAAAGATAGTTCTTAGCAACGTTTTGAGATGTAACTTGAGAGCCACAAGAATGGCACACATGGCTAATGCAAAGACAATTCATTGCTTACAATCTCTTAAGCAGCTGGTACCCACACTTCAGTGTATCTCTCTGAGTGCTCTCTTCTCTTAACTTTTATGTTTAATGCCTATAATAACGTATATTTAAGAAAATGCTATCTCTGTTTCAGATTGCCTAGTCCTGTGACTCTTTTCTACATCAAAGCCACAAACACAATCCTGGTTTGGCCTCATGTCCCTGAAAGTTTCAGGGAATGCTTTGGGCTAAACATTGATGTCCCTAAAAGGTTAGGGGAATGCCTCAGGCTCCTAAGGGTGACAATAGAGTTGTGGGGCTGTGTCTCCTCCTCATTGACAATGGCTAGGGTGTAGAATTTGCTGACCTTTGATATTTCAGTTCTTTCTCTCTCTCTCTCTGTCTCTCTGTCTCTCTGTCTCTCTCTCTCTCTCTCTCTCTCTCTCTCTCTCTCTCTCTCTCTCTCTGTGTGTGTGTGTGTGTGTGTGTGTGTGTGTGTGTGTGTGTGTGTGTGTCCTTTAACCAGATAAGAACTCAATCTTTCACAACTATTTCTTACCATTTAGGGATAAGATAGCTTGTGGTGAGTATAGAGAAGATGGGTATCAATTTATTACAGAGCCAATCAAAACAAAAAACAAATGAATCCATAACAACTGGGCATAATTTTAGTCATGGTTTTATTTACCCATAGTACCAATAGATACATCCTTTCATATGTGGAAATTTTTAATGCTTTTTAACCAGATCTCCCTGCTTCTGAGAGATATTCAGACACCAACAGTTTCTTGCAAATGTGTGAATATTATGCCTTTCTTCCTTTGTGAAGTCCTAAATAGGGAATATGTGGTTTTAAAAATTCACATGAAATAGGAGTGGTTTCCCAGCTTCACCTACGTGTGAAATTTGTGTTTCTACACCAACAGCATGGAAATTGCTTTGGTTCCTGGGGGCAAAATGAAGCGAGTGATCTAATTCCATTGTTAGATTTGAAGGCCTTTGGAAAATCCCCATATTGTGTACTGTTTGAGGATTTAGAACTCTAAAGAATACAAAGAATTATAAAATTCATTATATGGACTGCTAGAGGGTTGGGGTCTGACCAGATAATGACAAAGCAGTTGAAGGCATCGCAGATGTGTTACAAGACTCACCTCATCCCTTACTGCTTCCTACCTCAGCCTTCACAGATGACTCCTTCACCACCACAAGTAGACCAGCGACCACAGAGTCCCTGAACTGTCCTGATTCTCTGGCTTGCGTAAGGCCACCCAAGGAATGAGGAATGGAGGAAAAAGGAATTGAGGGGCGTGGGAGGACTCCGGAACTCAGGGCTGAATGTTTGCATTTCCCCTTATTTTATATTACTTTATTTTGTTGTTACTATTCTTTGTTTCTTGAGACGGGGTCTCACTCTCTGTATGCCAGACAGACTCAGAGCTATGTAGGTCAGGTTGGCCTCATGCAGTTGGCATTCCTTCCCTCTCAACCTCTTGAGCACTGGCATTACAGGCATGAGCCACCACACTTAGTCCTACGTCGCTCTCTCCTTATTTTAACTCTTGCACAAGGCACAACATTTGCTTCATGAGCTAGCTCACCTAAACTATAGGAGTATTGGCTCTGAATTCTTCAAGCCTGGCCCTAAGCTTTTCTCTTCAGAACCTCATAGAAGGCACAGGCCTAGGTAAAATGAATGCAAACTCCCAGTCCTTCTGCCCTTTTAATGCTGGCTATTGGTCTACCAGCTTGGAACGGTCCCATCACAAGGGTGTTGACACAGAACTGAGGATAAATGCCACCAGTGCACTAGGGCATACACTCATAGCAGAGTTCTTATGGCAGGCACTGGGCACATGGGACAGACAACCTCCCATGGAGAAGTATGTATGGCTGAGAGAAATGGACACACTGTGGGCTTCTAGATGGGTCCAGGAGCAAGATCAGCATCCTGCTGTCCATGTATTGGGAGAGGGTTGGAACTAGTGTCCAATTTGGGAAAACCTAAGCCTTGTCATTGGACTTTCAGGCCCTTGAGAATGAGGACATTTGTTCCAGGATGCTGGGCGGTTGCCATAGAGCTTGCCCAGCATAGGTCTGGTAGCCCTGGTAGCTGAGGCAGCTCAAGCTGAGCTTTGGCTTAGTGAAGCTTCAAGGGTTGCTCGCAGGACACAGCATTGTCTTTGCTCCATGGGAAAGAAAGCTCAGCCCATCCGTTGCAAGTCTCCTGACTGCTGTTCATCTGGCCAGACGGGGTTCAATCTGTAGACATCTGGGGGAGGGCAGGAGCGTTAGCACTTTGATGGGTTTCCTTGATGACATCGCATCCTTCCAGAGGCCCTTCCTGACACCCCAAGTCCGTCTTGTCTTGTTCTCTGTTTTTAGTACCAGCCACTCCAGATTAGAGTGCTATTTTCCAGATGTATCCAATTTAAAACAAATTTGTGTGTGTGTGAGGATGCCAGAGATGGGCATCGGGTTTCCCCCTCTATCACTCTCCACTTTAACATTTTTTGAGACAGTCTTTCAACAGAATCTCGAGCTTGCAGTGTGAGCTAGGCTAGCTAACTAGCCTCCCCGCAGCCCCTCCCCAGCCTCGTCCTTACAGAGGTGCATCATTGCACTGTTCTTTGCATGAGTCCTGTGTTTCTGAACTCAGGTCCTAGTGTTGTCAAAGCAAGCGTGTCACCCACTGAGCACCTCTCCAGCCCTTATTTAATCCTGCTTTGTTTGCCCTCCCTGACAAATGACCAGTTCTAGGGAGGCAGGAACTGTTTTCCAGCCCATGGCAATATTGTTTCCTCTTAGCATAGAGTATGTGCCTTAAAATGTTTCTTGAAAACATTTTAATAGTAGGGGATGGTGCACCTCTCCACCATCAGAGGTCTAGGGGAGGGGTATAGAGAAGAGGGAGGGAGGGTGAGAATAGGAAGATATAAGTGAGGGGATAACAATTGGGATGTATCATGATTAAATTATAACATATAAATAAATAAATAAATAAGTAAATAAAATTATCTGTAGCTCAAAGCATAGAAAGTAGTTTCCATATATTAGCTATCTTGTTTCACTCCTTTATTATTCACAGAGAGCACTCTTCTAATTTTTACGAGTGAGGAAGTAAAGTCTGGAGAGAAAGGTTAATCTATCTGTGAGCCAGGCCATGAGTTAGGTGTCAAGTCTGTCCAGGACTTTTGCTTACAGGACCTTCTCCTTTGCTCTTTCTCTTCACCTAACCCCTAAAGAAAAACTCCAAACATCAGTGTCTCCCCTCCCCCACACCTGCTGTGGGATCCCAATTAATAACTGCAAAAAGCATTTGCTATTGTTCTAAGGAGCTGGGAAATCAATGTGTTCATTAGCAAGCCCCTGCCCCGCCCCCACCCTGCATAATCAGGAAGATGAGCTGCTGGGCCCTGCTCTCTGCATTTCTCTTCAACCATCTGTGACTAAAACTGTTCTTTGAAATTCACCCTTCTCAAGTCCTCAGGATTAGAATTCCACCACTTCTCTACCTCACTTCCCTATGGTGATAACAGCCCTCTAATAAAATCCCAGCACCACCCCACTCCAACCCCCACCCCTGCTCCTTCCCAGGCCTCCTAGGAAGCAGGAGGTTAGATTATGTTTCTGGTGTGGCTTGTGAGTGCAGACTCTCTACCAAGGAAACAGATGTCAGTTTCCCCCAAAGGCAGAATCTGTGCTGTTCTGCCATCTCCTCTGCCAAGATCAACACCCCTTCCCTGGGATATAAGCAGTGGGTTCAGTTTAGCTGAAACCCAAGTGATGTGAGTTTAGGAATCCACCAGGTCCTCTGAAGTTGCTTGGTCTACATAAAATCAGTTGTCTCCAATGGTAAAACATCCTTTTGAGTCCACAAAAGAGGAAAATCTATAGAAAGGCTGTAGTTGCAGCACAAAGAACACCTGAACACTCCTTGCTTAGGCTCACCAGCTGTTACAGGGGGCATGCTCATCTTATTTTTTCATCTGTACCTGCCCTCCTGAATCCACTTGAAATGCAGTTGGCAATACCATTATTTCTCACACTTAAATCCTTTAGCATGTCAGTTCTAAGAATAAGAACATTTTCCTGACTAGCTACAACACTATGATCCCACTCAGTATACCAGAGAGCAAAGTCCGCAGTCAGGTATCCTTAACTGTGCCAATAATGTGATGTGTATGTCTCTTTTCCAGACAGGATTCAATCAAGGGATGAATTGTGCTTAGCTGTCATTTCTTGTTGTCCTGTAATGTGAACTTGGCTCTCAGTCTTGTCACCACCATATTGTGATTTTTGAATAGTGTATTTGAATTGTTTTGGAGAATGACCCTCAATTTGAGTTGTGTGATTCCATTTAGCCCTGTCATGAGGGATATTATATCATCAGTCTCTGTCTGCCAGATTTCTAGATGGTAAGGTTGCCTTTTTTGTTGTTGTTCAGAAATTAGCATTTTTGAGACTGTATCTGAGACCGATTAATATTCTCTTCCCAACTTTTCACAGTGCTGTGAACATCTACCGATAACTCTTGTCGGATCAATTAGTGTAATAGAGGTTGCCAACTGTGGTTTCCTGGCTCTGTCATCCTGTGTACATGGGGTGGTTGTTCCTGTCAACAGTTCTCCCCTCTTGCCCACAGTTTCTAGTGTTGCTCCAAGCGTGCAGACTCCTCTTTGTATTGTTGTTAGTGTGTTCGACTCTCTGCTTTCAAGCTTTCTGCGGTTCCAACCAAGTATCCTGCCAGAAAGCCTGGACTTGGGCCTCAGTTCTGACCCTTGCTGTGCACATGATGCTTTCATTGCCTCAGAAAGTCACCAGGAGGGACCAGAAACCACAGTTGCACATTGCTAGCTTTTCTTCCTGGCCAATGGTGAGGCTCCTGAGGATAAGTGGTAGCTGCCCCTTCTCCTTGTCCTTAGCTCTAGCAGGTAGTAAGTGCTCACTAAGTATTTGTGGAGTGATCATTTCAGCTCTAGACATAATATGGTAGTTCAAACTGTCGGAAAAGCTTTTATTACAGGGCAAGCTTGGAAAATTCACCCTTATAGACTACTTAGGACTATGATGAGCCTCTAACCATCTACTTCCAAACATCCATTTTAGCTCAAACTTTTACAGAAGATACAAATAAACCTGTCTGACATGGCATTCCTGTTCTGGGTCCTGTCACTTACAGCTAAACTTACATAACAGTGAATACAGCTCTCTGTGTACTGTACTTTCTAGCTGTGCTAGGAAGTTCTGGTTCCCCGAAATGCTATCCCAGTGCTCCAGTGCTTCTCAAAAACTTCGTGGGAGTCTTCTTTTTTTTTTTTTAAATTTAAGATTCATTAATTTATTTTATATACAGTGTTCTGTCTGCATGTACACCTGAATGCCAGAATAGGGCCTCAGATCACATTATAGATGGTTGTGAGCCACCATGTAGTTACTGGGAATTGAACTCAGGACCTCTGGAAGAGCAGGTGGCGCTCTTAACCACTGAGCCATCTCTCCACACCCCCCCTCAACCCCCTCACCAGTCTTCTTAAAATGCAAATTTTGGGGCTGGCCCATTGAATAAAGTCCTTACTGCCTGTTCAAGCATGGGGAGCTAAGTTTGAATCACCAGTATCCATGGAGAACCTATGCATGGTGGTATATACCAGTAATCTCAACACTGGGAGGTGGAGATAGAATTTGGAGGATGTGCTTGCTCAATGATACAGCCAATCAGTGCGTTCTGGGTTCAGTGAGAGACCTTGTCTCAAAAATAATGTGGAGCATAGTAGAGAAAGACCATGGGCATTGACCTCAGACTTCTACACATGCATGTGTGATGGATGGGCACACAAGCACACACGCACGCACACACACACACACACACACACACACACACACACACACACACACACACACACATGAGGCTGTGAGTTCTGACTCATCAGCTCCAAGCTGGGACCAGAGGTTCTGCATTCCTCAGAAGCCCTCAGGAGAGGCTGCAGCTCTGAGGATTATGCCACAGAGCTGACTGCTAGGCACAATAGTGCTCCTATCTATGGCTAGTCCCTAATGCTGCTTATTTCTTCTGCCTCAAATCCTTCCCTTCCCTTCAGTATACAGAAATCTTATTCATCCCTCATAACTCCTCTGGAGTGATGTCTCATCTCTTTGTCAACTGGCTTGTGAGCACCTACTGTGTGCATTCCTATCTTAGGTTCTGGGAATCCTAACTTACAAGGTAAAATCAGACGCAACACATTTTTTGGTAGAGACAGATTATAAATTAAACAAATAAGCCAACAAGTAACAAGAATAAATTAATAAAAATAAAAAAAATTTTAAAAAAAGAAGAAAAAAAAAAGAAAGTAACCGAGGACTGAGCGTGGCCAATGCTGTGGAAAATGAAGAGCAGGAGTGACCAGCACAGGCGTGCTCCTTAAGATCCATGATTAAGGAGGGTCTATGAAAAGAGAGATAATTGAACAGAGAACTAATAAAAAGCAGGGAGGAGGGAGAAGCCAGGCTGCGAACAGCTGGAGGGGAGCAGAGCATCCCAGGCAGAGGGCAGAGCTAGGGCCTAGCCCCAAAGGAAGCAGAAAGTGTGGAGTGTTAATGTCCCTCAGCTGGGGAGTGATGGGGGAAGCGCTCAGATGGGAGGAGGAGCAGCTGAGGTCAGGGGCTGGCCTTGGTGATGTGCTAAAATGTCAGTGTAACTGAAATGGAAAAAAATCACTGAGGAGTTTTGAGTAGAAGAATGATTGCATTTAATTTATGTTTTTAAATGATCATTCTGGCTGCTTCATGAAAAATGTATAGTAATAAGAGCTAATGATAATAGCTAACATTTATTGATTGTGCTTATTATATGCCAGGCATTGCTGAGTGCCTTCCCATATTAGCTCATTTAATGCTCACAATAGCTGCATGAGCGAGGTACTACTGTTGCTGTCCTGTTACACACGGGAAAGGAGTGACAAAGAATCACTGACAAGCTTGACCAGGATGGTCATATGCCTCGAGGTTAAGAAATTCTTGCTGTGAAAAGGGAAGATCTGAGTTTGAATACCCAGAATCACCACAGTAGCCGGGCATGGCAGCGGATCTGCAATCCCAACACACCAGTGGGGAAAAGGGGGGTAGAGACGGGGAACCCCCAGAAGCTCCAAGGCCAGTTAACCAAGCATATGTATTGAAAAACAACAAATTCTATCTCAAACGACTTAGAAGATGAGGACTGACCCCAGAGATTATCCTCTGACCCTCAGCCATGTGTTGTGGCATGTGCATACCATATTTACATACGTATATACATACACACACATACACACATACACACATACATACATGTACACAAACGCTCACACACACAGACACACACACACGCATGCACGCACGCACGAAGCTTATTCCATCATGTAATAGCTAATAGGTGTTAAGAGTAAGATGTGAATCCAGAAGTCTGTCTGTAGCTGTGTACAGAGGAGCATGGAGTCTGAGCTGCAGCCCAGCTGAGTATGTTGCTGGCTTGGACTTAGGTGTAACTGTCCATGGAACGTGGGCATTATGTGAACTCTCAAGAAGCTGCATGTGGGGGTGAGACATTTGAGAATATGGAGATATTAGGCTGACTACCAAGTGTTGGACTTCAAGAAGACTGGGGTTGTCCCTTTGTTCTGAGAGAAGAAATCCCAAGGAAGACCACACAAGGGAGTGAAGTGGGTGAGAAGTGAATGGTGAGAAACACTGGCATGCGCCAAGAGTTCAGAGTGGAAGTCTGGACTAGAGGTGCAAGTGCTGGGATCAGCAGTGCACGTTGGGTCCTCAGCCACACAGCAAGTATGGGTGCAGAGCAGGAGGAACTCTGTATTCAAAAGGGGCTCACTGATATAGAGGTGAGACGAAGAGGAGAGCCACGGCCATGTGGGGGTGACGATGGCCAGAGCAGGGGGATGAGATTCTAGAACAGTGTTTCTCAGCCTGTGGGTCGCAACTCCTTTGGGGGTTGAATGGCCCTCGCCGATGGGGGCCACCTAAGACCATCAGAAAACACAGATGTGTGCATTATGATTGATAACAGGAGAAAAATTACAGTTATAAAGTAACAACAAAAATAGTTGGGGGATCACCAAACATGAGGAGCTGTATTAAAGGTCTGCAGCATTAGGGTGGTTGAAAATCATTGCTCTAGAATGTAGCTGGATAGCCCAAACAGACTCCTATGCTCACGAGTAGAAGTTATGTTCTCAGGCAGTGAGAGATAGAGTAAGATACATGAGCATGCGCATATAAAGGAGGCTATCACTGCCGCAAAACAGTCCACCCTCCCTGTTCCTTAGTAACAACATCCCAATAAGGTGCAAACTATTCGGAATAAAATATAAATTTCCAGTGTCTGTTACAATAAGTATATCCAAGAAACGGGTTTTGTCAATAAAAGTGTTAAGAGAAACTTCTAGAGACAATTCTTAAATATGGCAGCTTAATAGGTAGAAGTCCTTTTGTCATCCGCACTGCTAAGAATGTGACTTGGATGCTGGTGTCCCAGCAACCACTGTGTACACAGAAGAGTTTTCTCAGGAATGTAGAGTACCCACTAGTAATAAATGAACACTTATGTACATACCAAACGTTTATTCTAAACGTTTCACAAGTCTCAAATTATTAATTCAATATCCTTAGTTTTCATGAGAATACAAGGGCATGAAAAGGTTAAATAACTTATGCATGACTCTACAGCTAGAACACAGCAGAACCATTATCCTAATGCAGGCAATATGACGTCGCTCTTAGCTACCTTGCTAGACTGTCTGAGATAAAGATTTGGGGTGCTGATAAACAAAGGCTGGATGGCTGTAGGCTTGGAGCCCACCATGAGCTGCTGCTCCAGGGCCAGGCAGAAGGTCAGAGAGCTTTGCTACCCAGAAGTATAGTCTGGCTAACCCAGAGGACGAAAAGTAAGCCTGCTGTTAGAGTGACTGTATTGAGGGGCAGTGCAGTCTAGGTAAAGAAGAGAAGAAGGTGGTCCTCACTGTCTTAGGACCACAGGCTCCTCTTCTCCACACAGATGCCCTGAGTAAGATGCTGCCCGAACCCTTTCTTGGTCAACAGTTCTGAGCTTCTCTTGGTGCTCAGTAATTATTTGCTGAATGAATAAATAAAGAGCTGTGTGTGTACTAGCAGTACACATATAAAAGTAAGATCATAATATAACTATATGTATATTTGCTAAGCAGATGGTTATTAAGCAAAGCAATTGCTCTATGTTTAGAAAATGGAAGGTTGAAACAGCAACACCAGTACATACATCAATAATGCTATCTTATGTTACATCAGGTATAAATAAAGCAAAGTACAAATGTCCCATATTACTGGATATTCAGGGCCCACATTACTGGGGCTTCAGGGTACATGGTGTGATTATCTGTGAAGACTTCAGCAGAACCAAGCATGTGGCTATCACACTGCATATATATAGAGAAGTTGTATTTGTCATAAGAATTTGGTCACCACTTTTAGTTTGCCTATTCTTCACATGCCATAAAAGGTGAGAAAGGGGACCATAGTGGGTAATTAGAGCCTATTAAAAACTATTCCAGGGTCAAGTTGAAATAGTACTGAAATTTACCAGCATACAAGTTACCAGATTCTAGGGTGCTATCTACTTTAACCTAATTCTCAGTAACTCAGGATGTCCCACCTAGGAACAGCGATTCTGTGCTAACCCTGACTCTGCACTTTGCACCCCCATGCACTGCACAGCATTCTAGTCAATGGAAGGTAACTGTGGTCCTTGAGCTTTCCATGGTGCTGGAAAGCCCCTCCCCACCCCTGCCCCACAGGGAGAGTTCTGCTGTGTTCCCTGAGTTTATGATGACACTGAGGTCATCTTACTATCATTACTTCTACTCATAAATAGAGCCCTGACTATTGAGCTTCCACTCACTTTGTTTTTCCTGTCATTCCATTCCTGCTGGGTGATATGGATGCTGATCCACCTTACACAAGTCTGTAAGGATCCGGTGGATGTCTGCAGAGGAGTCACATCTAACCACTCCCATCATTAAATGCTACATGCATTTATACGTATTAGTGCATTTAAACCTCTCACAATCCTATGAGTTAGATGCTCTTTCCAGGCCCATCATAGGAGTAAAATACATCTAAGGTTAAGAGAAGCCTGTTGCCTGCGCAGCTATGGGAGGCGGCACAAGTGAAGAAAAGCTGGTGAGATGGAGGCCCCATCCGTGCCCTATCTGCTGGCATGTAGCTCTCACTTTACAGTACTATTTCTCTTTCCTTTCAGAAACATATCTTGGGACCTCTGTCCTGCAAAAGTGTACCCTTGAGTCCTCTTCTCTGACGACCCTTTGGCTCCGATGCTTGGGTCATTAGGACTGTTGATACATTAGCCAGCCTCCCTGACAGGATGCCACTCAAAGGTGCCGGACCAGCATTCGTTTGACTGGTGAGATGGAGAAAGGAAAAGAGAGTGCTGGCCTCACCCCACCCCCAGCTGACAAGCAGCCAGCTCTCCTCTCCTCTGGCAATTACTGACACTAATTAGCAGCTTTCTGCTGATCTGAGCAGGAGACTGACACACGGGTGCCATCCAAGCCTTATACACAGCATTTCAAGAAAGCACAGCGGAGTCCTGGGAAAGGCCCCTGTCCAGGCCCTGTCTGGAAAACACTTGGCAGTTCAGAAGTGAAGGAGGTTGGAAAGAGTGCAAAGAAGCCCTGGAAGACAGCACCACCAGCATGGTGTGTTCTCCCTCCCTTCCTGAGCAATGGTTTGGCTGAAGTGGGCTTCAGCTAAGGCCATAGGCTTCCACCATCAACAGCTCCCTGGTGTTGGGGGCTATGGCCGGCTGCATCATGGCGGCATATGGTTCTGATTCCTGAAGCCAAGTCACTCACCCTCTGACACGAGTACAGGAAATATCTGTGAGAACCAAGCAGTTGAGACTCAGCTACTGTCCCACCCTTCACCAAGGGAAGTGCCTGACCGCAAGCCTATTTTCATTTCCCCCTCAAACGTGTCTGGCTTCCAGGATGCAGAGGCATGTCCAAGTTCAGAAGACCTTGCTGGTGAGGCTCCCGCAGGTTAGTCTACAAAGCAAGCCTAGGTATTGGAGGGTTACAGGCTCCGCCCCTTAGCTCTGGCTCCTTTGAGGATGTGACCTGGCCAGTTATATCCCTACTCGGGTACAGTGGACAGAGTGAAGAGTCACTTTTATAACCTTTGGAGGTCTCATCTGGTCAGCCCACTTCCACTTGACCTTGAGTCAGTAATATCATTATTGAAACACTCAGTGGAACAAACTCAGAAGATAATTTAGAATTCTAAAAGAAGCTGTAAGCTTATGGCAGGTTTTTATACCAAAGAAGTGGGGGGTCCACTCTCTTTGTTCTTTCAAAACAGGGTCTCTCTGCATAGTTCAAGCTATCCTGAAACTTGCTCTGCACCCCAGGCTGGCCTCAAATTCACAAGCCTCCTGCCTCAGCCTCCAGGGTGCCAGAATTACAAGCTTGTTAATACACACCCAGCTCCTACTTGATCTGTAACGTAAAATTCAACCACACAGCAGCTTCATACATCTGAATCTAGAGAGTAAACACATATTTGATTCTGTATCTTGAGGTTAGAGGAACAATGAAAAGAAGGGGGCGGGGGGTGAGGGAAAAAGCAGCTTGAAACCGTGATTGCCCATTGCAGCTATCTGCAGGGTAATAAATGTTGCTGAATCTCTGTCATTTAGAACAAAAATACTACAAAGAAAAAATATTGCAGGTTTAGTATCTTAATTATGTAGATTTTTACATTCAATGAACTCTTGCCAAAATAAATTGCGTATATTATGTAAAAAGCAAATGTTAATTAAAACTGTATGTTGATAGCATGCCTGGTTCACAAGACATTCTGAGCATATGAGATTATATGGCACACATTAGCACCAATCAACTCAAACGGAAGGTCCAGGTCATTCCGGTGATTCATGGGAAGGCAGACAGTGCTGGCTGCTACGGCTGTCTGCCAGCAGAGCCTCACTTATTTATACAGAAGATGCTTCTTGATCCCAACTTATTCTTCTAGATGAGCGAAGTGTCTCTGCCTGCTCCAGAGTCTCATAAATAAGACAGCTCGGACTTGAGTTCCCATTAATTAGCTGTTTAACACAAAGCTACTGGCTGATCACCGCATCCCGGCTACAAAAACACAATCCCCAGCAAGGAAATGAGGCTGCGGTAAAGACACGGAGAACTGGAGGTTACCGTATTCATCACTTGTCTCTTTCCTTCTGCTACCCTGAGCTCAGATGTCCCCATGATCACGGGGATCATCCATCCACCCTGATAGGTCGGTAATTGCATTCTTGAGCCACGGCTTCTGGTCCGCTCTGAACATCTTCACCGCTGAGCTGTGTGTTCACAGCATAAGATCCGCATGTTGCAGAATTGATTCTTCTGTTCTCTCCAAGAGGCCTGGCTCCAAAGCTAGTTTAATTATAGGTGTTTAGACTCACCGAGATGAATACCTTAGGAACAGCTGCTCTGATGCACTGCTCTGGCAAGCGTGCGCTTTCTGCTTTTTTCTCAGTTTCCAATTTAGCAGTCAACTGTGTGCTACATGTAAGTGATCTGTAATCAACAGAACACTAAAATGTCACATGTTAAGAAAAGGTCAGGGGAGAGTTTTCCGACAGGAGCCTGCAGCCGCAGCATGGTTTTGAATGGCAAGGTTGTCACTTCCCCTAGGGTTTCACAGTCTGTCCCAGGTTGCTACCCACCATACCACAAAAGAACCTCAGGTAAGCTACAAGCCACGTTCCACCTGCTTCTGAGATTATGGGAGAATGGTCCTTCAACTTTGGCCTGCCAAATGTGGGCACTGCTAAAGGAGTTGGGCCCTGTGAGGGCTACTAGCCTGCAGTCTTGTCGTTTCTTAGAAGGTCTGTGGTGTGGGAAAGCTACGGCATATCTTGGAGCCTCCGTGTCACTGACCAATAGGAGTGATGTTGCCCATTTTAATAAGGAGGAGATACAAAGCCATAATGAGAAAGTATAGAGGAATGCAAGGACAGCCATACGTTGGTGGTGAAGGCTTGATTCATTCATACATACATTTACCCAGTCAAAATTCACATAAGAGTTCTGATTTAAATTCAAAGCCACATGTAGTCACAACATGCGGCATGTGTGCATGTGTGTGCATATGTGTGCGTGTGTGTGTATTTGTGTGCATGCATGTATGCATGTGTATATGTGTATGAATGCGTGTGTGTGCACGTGTGTGTGTGTGTGTGTGTGTGTGTGTGTGTGTGTGTGTGTATACGTATACCAGAGGTGTCTCCCTCAGTCACGTCTCCACTGTTGTTTTTGAGACAGGATCTCTCACTGAGCATGGGGCTTGACAAGTGAGACAGAATATCTGGCCAGCAAGCCACAAGAGTCATTCGACCTGTCTCCCCAGTGGTGCCATTACCCTGCCATTCCCTGCCACAGCGTTCATTTCCAGCTTTATACAGGTGTTGAGGATCCAAACTCAGATCCTCACGTTTATATAGCAAACGTTTTAGGAACCCGGCCATCTTCCTGGCCCATCTTTTTATCTTTAATTTGGAATAGAGTCTCACTAAGTTGCCCTGGTTGGCTTTGAACTCTTTCAGAAGTCAAAGCTAGTTTTGAACTTTTACTCTTAACACTTTAGCTTTCCAAGTATCTGGGATTATAACTTGTGCCACCAGACCCAGGACAAAGACTACTTTTGAACGGAATCTTCTGAGGATAAGAGCAGCAATCAAATGTATTGCCACTGGGCTGTATAAATCCTCCAGGACAGTGTGAAAAAGTAGGGTAGGATGGGTGACTGGTGCTTCCTCAGCTTGGGGCCCCTGGTAGCATTTGCTCTGATTTTGTTCACAGTAATTTCGAGGAGGACAGCGGAAGGCAAGAGAAAAGGAAAACGAGCTGTTTCCTGCCTCCAGTTTCTGCCAGCATCCTCTCAGCCTTTATGGGCCACTAGACCTCCATCATCAATTGACAGTTTCCTTCCCAGGATGCAAGCCTTCCTTCTTGATCTGAAGGCTAGAGTAAGCCCCACCTCGTCAATCTCAATATCAGCCACTTGGTGCTCTCCCAGACCGCAGCACTGCCCAGATGTGCTCACCAAGTAAAGCCCTCAGCAGCGCATGTATTGCAAACCAGCACTTTGCGGGGTGGGATACAGCCATGTAGGGCCCATGCTGTTCCAGCGTCAGCCTCAGTCCCACCTCTCCTGGATTCTAGCACTTTCTTGACAGCATTGGCAGCTTCTTTCCCTGCTCCCAGCAACATGGCTTAGTGAGAGGGCGCTGGCGGGCACTGGAAGCCTCACAACCTTGCTGAGTCTGCAGCTGCAATGTGTGCTGAGTAATTTTGCTTATTCTGTTTTTCCCATTTGCTTTGTGAACTCTTCAAACTATTTTATAGCCACTCTCTTTTGCGGACCATCAAATATGGCTTAATTTTTTTCCAACTAGACACACACTGGTATGCTCCCTACACATTCAAACTTGGACACCAGAAGACACGGAATATATAGAGCTTTGAATGTTCTTCCTTTCAAAGTTAATACCTTCCTATCTAATTACTCACCTTCTGCATATCTTGAAAATCACATCTACTGGCTCCTTTTCTACCTTCAAGTTTCACTGGCATGTCATCTCTTCATAGAAGCCTGAATTTATGTCACCTCCCCACACAGTTGGGACTTTTCCTTCACATCCCCTTCCAGTCTATCACAGGATGACAGAGTGATTCTTTCTGTGTTTATCCCCATCAGCAAGAGATTGTTAAAGCAAAGAACTGGAGCTACCATGTCCCTGGCCATTAGCACCTAAATAAAGGCTTTCTTGTGTGTGCAAGAGATCAATGAAAACTCTACAGAATGAAGGAGTAAATAAATAGCCACAGATACTCACTATGGCTGTAGTGAAAATCCATTAACAATTCATATAGCCAGTGTGATGGAAATCGGCACATCTACACAAAAAGGCCACTCAGTGGGTCAATACAGACATGATATTTAACTTGACCTAAACGTTTTTGAAAGTGCGATCTATGAGATACGAGCCTTCAAGCTGCCAAATTGCCATGTGTCTTAAAACACAGATTCCCAGGCACTGTCTAAATTTTTCATAAATTCTGCCAATGATATAGATGTTTTCTAACTCTAGGAAATTCCTAGTCTCGCATGTAAATTGCAGATATTTTGCAATAACCTGAAAAATACATTTTATCATATTGGTTTGGCAAGACAAAACTACTCAACCAAGGATGGACACACGCACACACGCATACACCCAACTTCGATAATGTGTGTAGATAGTTGAAGAAGTAATATGACCTCAAAAATTATTCTTCAATAATTTCATACACATATACAATATGTTTTGATATTATCAGTTCCATAGTCCCTTTCCAACTACTCCTAGATGTCCCCTCCTGTCATGTCTCCTTCCCAGCTTCCTGTCTTCTTTCCATCCTCTGCTGAATCCAATCAGTATTGTTATTATAGTGCATGGGTGGAGGGCTACTGCATGGAACATAGGCATCCTAGCAGGGGCCACTCCTCTGAAGAGAACTGGTACCCTAGACTATCAGCCTTCAGCATCCAAGCTCCTCAGCTAGGGAGCTCTTCATCCATCTGTGTGGAGATTTTTGACTGGCCTTCTCTTGTTCAGGACTTGTGTCAGTGACCACCACCACTGAGAGAGCAATCTGGACCCTGATACATCCAGAAGGCACTGACTTCCAGCATTTACAACATTTCAACCCCTTCTGAAACGTTTCCTGAGTTGTGTGTAGCAAGGTCTGATATATGTTTCATTCGGGGATGAATACTTCGCCTGTAACTCAGCCTTTGCACTCTCACCAGCTGTAGGTCCCTGTATTAATTGCTGTCAGGTGCAAAATGAGGCTTCTCTGATGAGAGATAAAGGATGCACTAATCTATAGATACAGGGAGAAGTATGTAGAAGAAAATTGATATTATATCTGTTCAGCAACCTTTTTATCATAGATTTTCTCACATACTGATAATAATATTTTTAATAGAAGATTTCCAAACTTCAGGAGCTGATAAATCCCCTCAGCCACTTCCCACCCTTAGCCACATCCAAATTCTTTCTTTCTAGGTTCCTCACGCTACTGACATTTCATTGCCTGTCACCCATGGGATGTGTGCTACAATCATTTTCTTAAATCTTGCCCTAGCCACACAAGAACCAGAGCTTGGCAGCTGGTAAGCCATTGAAATTTCATACTTAAGACATCAAAGCTGGCAGTCTTGCTTTCAATTCCCCTCAGCTCAACTTCTTAGCAGAAAAAATTTCTTGAAAGTGCCTGATCCCTTGAAGTTATTGGGTACCATATTTATCCAAAGCCTTGCTTAAGACTGAGGTGCAAGATTGGAAAGCGTGCACTCCCCCCCAACCCACTGTTTATTAAAGGCTTTGATATGTGAATGGTGGGAGTAGAAAAAGGATGGCTGCAGCCCACCAGCTCCAAGTCCAGGCTCAGTGGTTTGCACAGACTCTGTCCTGGAAGGAAAGCATGGCCACAGGTGCGACAGGACTTCATCTTGGGAGGGACTGTCTTGCAGCCATGCCAGAGTCTGATCTTTCCAGACAAAGCCTAACAGCACAGAGAAGGAGCCTTCATCCTTACAGCATAACCTGGCTGTACTCCTGGACTCCTTGCAGGGGTGAATGCTTCCAGCTCTCTCAGCTTAAACCCTGTGCATATCTCTAGCCTGCTTCCATAGAGATAGACCTTCTTCTAGGCAGATGAAAGAAAACAAACCCCACTTCCTATAAAGAAACAATCAAAAAATTGCTCCTTGGCAGTGGAACCTGGGCTGTAATAGCCAATGCAATGGTTCAGAGCAGAGGATTTGACAGGCATTGACAAGACCCAAGCGCTGTCATAACTTGGCCTTCCTCTCTCTCTCTCTCTCTCTCTCTCTCTCTCTCTCTCTCTCTCTCTCTCTCTCTCTCTCTCAGACAATGAAATTACCATAAAGAACTTGGCAGCCACCCTTCATTGGTCCCTGGACTCCAGTTAAATTCTCTATCTTAATTTGTTATTACATAAGGAAAACTTCTCCAAGGCCTGAGTCCTTCAGGTCAAAACCAAGAAGGATAGAGAGTGAATTCCATAGCTTGACATTCTTGTCCCTCATACTCCAGGACATATTTCGCTCTCTATAATGAGAGAGACCAGCTTGCTCTGAGTACTTACTCGCAGGTGATACTTTGTGTTTACTTAGCTCTCAGAATGAAGCTATGAAAGTAAAGTCCCATCTTGCTGCTGAGGAAACTGAGGCAGGAGTTAAGCAACTCATCCCAGGTTCTGAAGATAGTCAGTACAATAGGCAGGGTGGGTACCCGTGCAGGGCTCTTCACAGTCCTCATGAGCATTTTTGTAACCATGATACCTATTGCATCCAAGATATGTAGGAATACCCTTTGCCAGTCTGCACCCTTTACCCCATAGGCCCGCTGTCCTGCCATGTCCTGCCTGCCATGAGTTTAACTCATCTTAAGGAATGGCCGAATAGCTGAGATCCACCTACAGCTGGGTCTTCATAACCTTAAGAGAACAACCACATCTCTGAGCTTTGGTGACTGTCTCTACCTGAAAAAGCAGGTATAGGTATATTAGTTACTTCTCTCATTGCTAACTAGGAAACCTGCTGCCTTTACAAGTGTCTACCTCATTATAAAAGGAAGTTGTACACTGTAGCTGCTCCCCAGATTTGTTTTGAGAGATCAGTAAATACATGATAAGAATAGTAATGAAGGCATTTGGTTAAATATTATACATTATACATATACAGATTGTCATCAGTGTTAATGGCATCTTAAGCTCCTTCTCCTTGACAGGTGCCACTGTGCACTGATGGTGGGTAGTAAGTACAATACTTTTGGTGGCACAGTGGCACTCTTGACAGATAGAAAGATAAAGATAGATGATAGATTGATATAAATAGATGGTATGTAGGTAGATAGATAGATAGATAGATAGATAGATAGATAGATAGATAGATGATATAGGTGATCAATAAATAATAAATAGTAGGTATATATATAAAATCTACTTCAAAGAGTATATTCTATGAATCTAATTCTACATATGTATAATATGTATGTTCATTGACATTATTTATCATTGAATCATTAGTAATTTAACAATATTAGAAATAGTAATAGTGTTCTTCAGTAGGGAATTAATTAAATACATCACAGTAAGGAAAGAAGTGGAAGAGACTCTGAAGCATTTCTACATGCACTGGTATGAATTAATCTCTGAGATGTATTATTTACTGGGAAAATAGGCTGCAGTATAGCTTAGGTAGTCTGGACCATGGAGTTACAAAGAAAATAATTTAGAATTTCTTAATAAAGAAAAAAAGCGAAATACATGCACACATTCCTGTATATTTTTTCATCATGTCTAGAAAAATATATTACAAATTGGAACAGTGTTTTTCTCTTGGGAAGGAAGTCAGGAAACAGGGCTGTCTACTGCATGTATTTTAGGGCTGTTCTACCAGGAGGCTGTGGGTTTCATTTATAGCAACAGAAATAAAAGCACCATAAAAAGTGCTGACTCCCTAACTAGACACTAAGCTCCAAAGGAGTAGATGCACATCCCCTCCTGGGGTCAGTAAGTGGCCGCCCGCACTGCAGGCAGTCCTCCTCGGGGCTCTTCTCATTTCCTTCTCTCTTGTGTCTATTCCTTAAATCCTACCATGGCTGGGCTATGGACAGAGAGTTAGAATCATATTCTTTCTTAGCACTATGGACACCTGCCTAAGTAGTCCAGTAGAATCCCTTCCCGTGGCCTTTGTATCATTTCCCCAGCATTTCCCTTTTCCCTTCTTACTTCCTACAATGTCTTTCATGACAAGGAAGAAACCCAAAGTGGCTGCTTTAAATCTATGTCAGATCAGGCCATTTTTATGCTCAACCCCTGCCAAATGCTTTCCATCTCACCCAGCAACAAAGCTGAAATCCCTACCATGGCTTCTGAACATCTGTGTATATAGGTTCCCATCTATCCATCAACCCAACTCCTAAATGTGCTCACTTTGGCCATCCTGGCCCTTTGATACCCCTTGACATACAAGTTCTGGATAATTCTTACTTCACTCAATATTCCTCTGTCATTCTTTCCCACTTTACACTGTAGGCATAAGGTTATTGTGTAGTTCAATTCTGATTTACTGTCTAAATGTTGCATATACTCTGCTTCCCAATTGTCCCCCGATATGTCATTAAAGCAGCTTACAGCCAATTGATGAGCAAGAGAGAGAACAGAGCTGGACTTCCTGTCAGCCAGCGGAGGAGGAGTCAGGAGAAGAAGCAGGGGATTAGCCACGGGAGAGGTCCAAGAAAGATCAGGAGGAAGGAGCTGGAGCCAAGGAAAGCTACAAAGTGCAAGTGTCACTGAGATGTTTGCTGGGAATAAGACAAAATAACATAGAGGATTAAGAATAGACACAAACTCTTCAAGATTGTGTTCCAAAGCTTACTTTTAAAGAAATATAAAAGAGTCTCAATTATGTGTGTGACAGCCGGCTTAAGAAATAACATAAGAGAAACAAACACAGTTTTATAAAAATAACATTATACTATTCACTCCTCATTTCATCTCATCCATCTATGGGGTAATGTTTTCTCTTAACATGATTTGTTCATTTTTATTCACAGGGTTTCTCTCTCTCTATTAAGATCTTCAATATCATTATCTGTAGTAAGAATGGTGGTAGGTACATGGTGCCAATCAACTGCCTTCCACAAAATTCCTTTAGGGAAGAGGATAAGTCTGAAGCAGCATACTATGCCAGTTACTGGCAGATCCCTGAGGCTTTCTGGATGAATCTATACTGGAATCATCATGTATCTAACAACATCAAAATTTGAACATCAACATGAGACTTACAAGGCTACTCTAAGGATCTACAGGCTAAAAACTCTGCTTTCTCTTCCCACCACTAGTAAGGTTACAGATTAAACACCTCCAGATGAAATGCAATTTTAACAGAAATGGAGAACATACAAGCCTAGGCTAACATGTCCACCAAGACTTTATGCCAATGTAGAACCAACACAATGTAAGTAACAGTGGCAGGGATTAGAAAAAACACCCACAATAGACCCATATTTGGAAGCTAAAATGGCTTGGCTAATTAGCAGCTTTTTTTCCATGTCCACTTTGCAAATTCAAAGTTGCTGCAAATTGGAAGCATCACATACATACATACATACATACATACATACATACATACATACACACACACATACATACACACACACACATACACACAGATACACACACACACACACACACACACACACACACACACACACACACACAC
>OU015754.1:41429473-41465179 GCA_907169655.1 Acomys percivali | reverse complement strand
CACACACACACACACACACACACACACACACACACACACACACACACACACACAAAAGATTATGAGAAGCCTGCTTTTTTAAAGTGTATACTTTAGGAAATATATGTCTTCCTCAAAATGATGGCATTCATGGGAGTCGGATGTTCCAAGAGTCTAAAATCCCCCTTAGCCCCAAGTAAGAAAGGGGTGGGGATGGATAAAGGTATCCATCTGTTATTCATGTCTATTATAGTGACAAAATAACTGAGAATAACGGCTTAAAAGGAGGAAACGGTTTATATTTGACTCCTGGTGTGGAGTGTTAATACCTGGTTAGTTGGTCTTGTCTCTTTGAGCCTGTAGTAAAATAGCACAACTCTGGAGGAAATAGTCAGGTGGAGCTACTTACTTCATAGAGGTAGACGGGTGATAGAACAAGATCCCCAAAAGATCTCAATAGACACCTAAACGGTATACACCTCGGAATCTAACTTCTTCCTTACTAGTGCCCAACTTCCACCTGGTTGGCCCCAATCTCACTTTCTTCCTCCCCACGCCTGTCTCCTAAGGTTGGTTCTACAGCCTCCCAATCATGTCACAGGCTGGGAACCAAGGTGTGCACATGGTCTCTAGGGCACATTTAGAATGCAGATCAAAAGATTCAGTTCCTACCATGAACAATCACTTTCTCCTGGTGGCAGCTGCGTACAGCTGTAGGAGCCAGGCAGTCTGGGTTTTACTTTCACTGCTGATACTCTCAGAGTACGTGACTCAAGGTACATGGATTAACCTTCCCCATTGGTCCCATGACACCTGGAGCCCGTGAAAGGCAGACGTCCTGCGTCCTGCGGGTGAGAGGTCACCAACACTTTCCCCTGTTGACACAATGAATGAGTAACGAACCCAAACCACCAGGCTTTTGGGCAACCGTGCCTATCTGCCAGTGTAAGCACAAAGTGACAAATCTTGGCAACAACCCTCTAGGGGCTCTGGGACGAAAAAAAACTGTGAACTTGTAATTTCTTTTTTTTTTTATTAATTTATTCATATTACATCTCAATGGTTATCCCCTCCCTTGTATCCTCCCATTCCTCCCTCCCTCCCATTTTCCCCTTACTCCCCTCTCCTATGACTGTGACTGAGGGGGACTTCCTGAACTTGTAATTTCATTCCTGCACTAAATTGCAGTGCCTTCTGCTTGGGGGCCTTGAAAAGTTGAGACAAAACATGGAATCTGAAAGTTCATTCTTTGACACAGTCTGGATCTCTCAGGCTTCCACTGTGACCTTTAGGATTTCCTCTTCAGGTAGAAGGAGAGAAATTGTCCAGGGAGCTGGGTTTTCTTTCCTCTCAATGAAAACATTTAAATCCACAGGCAATTTTTTAATGGAACACCCCCATGCTCGCAATGTTACTTCCTCTGCACAGTGTGTGTATGTATGTTCCTCTGTCTGTCTCTACAGCCGCCTGTCAGCCCATTTTACAGGGAAGGACAGACATCCGTACATAGCCACAACACCTCTGAACATGTATTGTTAACTAGAGTTTGACATTTGTTTCCAGGCTTTTCCCCACTTGGAGTTAAAAGCTGCTGACAAATTTCTCTACTTGAATGACCCAGTTTCTTCTCAAGTGTGTAATGTTTTGTACTCCAAAATTCTCTCTCAAGCTGATTCTTACTTAGGCCTCTAACCACTTCAGGGGTCAACATAAGTATACATTTTTAAAAGGTGCATTTTATATTTTTACAATAGTTTTAGGCTCACAACAATATTGAGACCCAGACACAGAGCTTTCCCAACCGCCTCTGTCCTCTCCAGCACAGTGTCCATCACTGATGCTCCCTCTACAGCACTACACTGCCAACTGGAAACGCTCAGGGAGCGTACACTGGCATGAAACAGTCACATGACTACCATGGCCTCCATCACAGTTGACTTGTTTGCTCTGTGCATGATTACACCATCATCCTTTATAGCTGCATACCTAATCGATTCACCGCACTAAAAGCCTTAGTTTTTCCAGGTAGCGAGGAGTGTCCTCTCTTTTCTGGCAGCTTAAATAATAAAGAATTGTGCTTTATCACATTAGCTACGCATTATATATTGGTCACTTCCCAAGAACCTGCATGATCTCATATGTAAATTAGATAGGCCTAGAGCCAGGCTGAGATGAAAGGCAGGTGACGTGGGAGGCTGGGATTCTTCTCCCTTTGTCTCCAGTCCAGACATGTAACCTTGGTCAAACTATTGGGCCTCTCTCAGCCTTGCTGGAACATAGCACATGAAAACAATAATCCTAACCTTGTCTTACGGGAGGTTTGGGAGGTATCTAGTTTGCTAGAAGTTTAGAAAATAGGATGAAGCTTCTACAAACAATCTTGCACAGGTTTTTGCACAGAATTGTGCAAATACCAAGACACCTAAGTCTAGATTATATAATTGAGTATTTCTAAAAACAAAAACAAAAACAAAAACACAAACAAAACAACCCTGTCAACTATTTTCCACATTGGCAATGAATGGATTTCCCATTGCTCTCATAGTGACCAGCATTTGATCTTTCAGCTGTCTCAGTCAGTTTATTCTACTATGATGAAGTGTCACAGTGTAGGTCATTTATAACAAAGAGAAATTAATTTCTTACAGCCTGGGAGCCTGACGAGTCCAAGATTAAGGCACCAACACTGGTGTCTCAGGACAGACACTCCCTGCTTCCACTCTCTTGTTACATGTTGAACAGTGTAAGGGACAGAGATCAAAATGGAGGTGACACCGTGTCTTCACACAGCTGGAAAGCAAGTGAGCAAGGGTCGGGTGATGTGAAGCTTCTATAAAGGCCTTGTAGCTTCCTGTTTTGAGCCCTGCCTGATATCTGCTTTAGTTTTTATTGCTTTTCCTCTGCCTAACTTGGCCTTATTGTTCTTCCTTTTCTAATTTCCTAGGGTGGAAACGTGAACTTGCTGATTTTAGATCTTTCTCCTTTTCCAGAACACACATCAGTGCCATGAGTGCTTCTCCAAGCCTTTGCCTCATCCAACAATTATAATAAGTTGTATCTTCATTCAATTTTATTCCATTTGAGATCTATTCCTTGAAACATGTATGATTTAGAAGCACCCCGCTTAATCTCTGCATGTTTGGGGAACTTGCACTTAGCCTCCTGTTCTTGAGTTCTGGCTGTTTTTCATGGTGTTCTGAGATAAACCTTGTATATTTCTAATATTTAAAAGTAATGAGGATGTGTTTAAGGCCGGGGACATCACGTATGTTCACAAATGTCCCATGGGAGCTGGCAAAGGTGCATTTTGCCATTGTTGGATGAGGTAGTTAGTAGATGTCAGTTACACCCTGGCGATGAGGCCATCGCTGGGTCTCATCTGCCCTTCCTCTCTGCTGGCTCTGGCTCTGACGGGGAGGAGCACTGGGGCCTTCAACAACTGTGCTGTCATATGTTTTTCATGGCTCCATTCGTTTTTTTCCAACCTAACTTAACACTGCCGCTGGGGGCATGTGTGATACAGACTGTGCAGTCTTCTTGAAGAAGTGGTCCCGGTAGCTTTATACACTTTCAATCCTAGTAAATTTCCCTCCTCTGAATCTGTTATACGTGAAATATTGTGATCCCTCCTGCCTCTCAATCATTGTCGGTAGGGTACATTTGTCTTTGTTGACTTTTTATTCAATTTCTGTCTATATTTAAAATGAGTTTCTTGTAGACAACACATAGTTGGATCTTGGATTTAAGCCCCTCTAGCAATCTGTATTCTAATGAATACTGATATTCACAGTGAGTCCTGGTTTGTTAAGATAATACCTTCCTTAACTGTCCTTGTTTTCTTCTATTTGTTATTTTTCATTCTTCTTAGTTTTGCCCTTCTCTCTTAGTCTGATTAATTTGGTTTTGAGGGAGAAATTTTAGGATTCTACTTTCTTTCCTTTCTTTTAGAGTTTAGTTTAGTGGAAACCTGTGTGTAAGCAGCAGACACAACTAGTAAAAGTCTGCCTTGAAATGCTACCATGACAAGGTCCTTATACAGAAAATAAACCTGATCTCATCAAGCATGCCCATTACATGGAGTCTCCACTGTCTGTAGGGACAATGCTGTGCCTGGACAGAACCATCTTTTCAGCCTCCATTCTTCATTCTGTGGTTTCTACTGATACACTCACTTGGAGATCGGCATCCTCAGCATCCTGGTCTGCTACTAAGTTCACTAAAGGTATTTTTAGTTTCTGAGGAGATGCTTTTGATCTTGGACTTTTTTTTAGTTCTTTCACAGAATTTCCATCTTTCTGCTTGCATTCCCATTTCTGTTTGTTCACCTGTCTAGTCTGCCTTGCATTTTTCCTTATAGTCACCTATGTACACCAAGGGAAAGGCAGCACTATCATGAGGCATTTGGTAGTGAGGTGGTAAGGCATGTGGGGCAGCACTGTATAATTATGTAGTTAGACCTTGGTTTTTTTGTGAGCTTTTGTCCCCTAGACTTGTTACACATGCTTCACAGTCCCTGCTCCTCCTCTTCCTCCTCCCCCTCCCCCTCTGTCTTAAAGTGAGACAGAATAGCTACTTGAGACTAGATTTTAGTATTTTCTTTCTCTTTGTATAGACATCTAGATCTAGGTAGGATGAGGCATTTCACATCCTCCATCTGGATAAAAGCTAAGCAATTTAACCCTTGTTTGTCTTTTCTGTGGTCAGGTATTCTTAAGAAGAATAGAATATTCTTGTATGCTTCAAAAAATTAATCCCACTCCATAATGAATTTGAAAATTACACCCTGAAATTTTCTCTAGTATTGAAACTGAGAACAAGGTCAAGTTACTAAAAAAAAAATTATCAAAGTGTGAGTGCCTCCCTATGACTCAGTTTCACTATTTTTTTTTTTTAAACTCAGAGCTGTCTATACCAAGCCTGTAGAAGACGACTGGCCCCAAAATTGCAAGCAGTGGGCACAGATATAGAGAATCAAAGCTGGGGCTCCAGGTACTCACTAGCCTGTATCTCTTAGCCTGTGACCTCACTTCTCTTTCAGGCTATTCAGCAGCTGGGATGGAGGTGGAAGTCTACGCTTGTTTCCACCAATAAGCTTGTCTATTCTAGAAGTTCACATAGACAGGATCATACCATGTGTGCTTTTTATATGCCTTCTATCATTCAGTGCATTTTTAAAGATTCATCTGTGATATTATATTTATCAATAATTCATTCTTTTTGACATATAAATATATGTCATATATGACATATAATATAAATATATTTGTACATTTTTCTTCCATTCTGAGGTTGATGGATGCCTGGGATGTTCCTAGTCTTTGGCTAGAATGAAAGCATCTACTATGAATAATCTGGTTAAAAGCTTTTCTAGATATGTGTTTGCCTTCTCTTTGGAAATGGCAATGAGATGGCCACAGACATAGTAGCATTGCACAACTTCACAGACTGCAGAGTTGCCATCATCTGAGACTGTCTTCCTAATTTTTATCATTTTGGTAATTAATTCCTGGCATCTCATTGTGAAAATAGATTATTTGGATGACCAAGATATCTGAGAATAATTTTTGCATGGTATGGTACATAGTGTGTGTGTGCGTGCACATGTGTGTGTCCACGCATGCATGTGTCCTTGTTAGTATAGATGTATGAACATGGGTACATGTTTATGTGGAGGCTCAAAGTCAACTTTGGGTGTTTTTCCTAGGTCACCTCCCACCTTTAACTTTCAGGTCTCATCTAGGCTAGGCTAACTGACTAATGAGCTTCAAGGACCCACCTGTCTCTTCTCTCCAACCAGCCATTGGGTGACAAGTACATGCCACCATTCAGGGTTTTTTTTTTTTTCTTGTGCATGTTAGGGGAGGATTTGAACATAGGTCTTTGTGCTTGTCCAGAATGCACATTAACAACTGATGTCTCACCAGCCTGACCCCTGAGAATGATGTAAATGAAACACCTAGAGACAGAATTCTGAGGAGTTGGTTTTCTAAGTGCATTATTCTAGAATGTGTGGGTTAGGAGAAATCAAACTTGAGCTTTGCCCACGCTGGTAACATTAGCATAATAATCAGCACAAATAAAGTGAACTGCTCATATTCCAGAACCTTCTGAGATCTTTACGTGACTCCAGTGAGGACCAATGAGCTCCACCCCAGTGTGCTAACATGAGCTGGCGTAGCATTCTCCACAACACTTTTCACCAGTTTGAATGTTATTTTTTCACAGATGAAGCACCTGACTTGATTAAGACCACGCAGATGAAGGCAGGATCTGAACCCACACCAGCCTAACTCAGAGTCCTGATACAGAGCCCCTCCTCATGCCCTGTGACAGAAGACACCAAGCTATTGTGTCTCCCACAGAGGACACCATACCAGGAATCCTTCTGTCTGCATTTGTTTCAAATTTCTAAGACCCTTTAAAGTTTTCATCTGAGGCAGCTATGAGGCTGCATGGTTTCGGCTGGGTCAGCACTCTGCCAGAGACAGAAAGAGAGAGAGCGAGAGAGAGCGAGAGAGAGAGAGAGAGAGAGAGAGAGAGAGAGAGAGAGAGAGAGAGAGAGAGAGAGAGAGAGAACAGAACAAATTTTCTGTGACCTGGGAAGTGAGGAATCTGTCTCCCCTAAGGCGAGTCATTTCTGGCAATTTCAATTTCATTCACTTACCAACTTCTGAGCTTCTGTTTGTTCTTTCCTCTCTAGAAGTTAAGCTCCAAGCCTAATTGAAAGACACTCCCTGGCAGCCAGAGTTAGGCCTGAAGCTGACTGATGTTAGTAGCAGAGGAATTTTACCACGGTGGCCTGCCTGAGCAGCACGGCTTGCCTTGCCACAAGGGGTAGCGGACATCAGGGATCGCAGCAGCTATTCAGTTCTGCAGAAAGAGGGACAGAATTTGGCACCTGGCTCTACTCCTCAGCCATGTGAGATGGAGACTGTTTGGTGACCAGTGTGGTGACGTCCTTTGCTATGTCTGTCAAACGGGGACACTAATCCCAACAGATGCCTCCCAGAGTTTCTGTGAAGATGAGCTCAGATAATGAATATAAACTTAATAACAGTTCTTTGCCTAGTGGTCAATAAATATTGAGTATAATTGTGAGGACTGCTCAATAAGGTCTGTCCCCAACTGAGATTATTACACAAAAAATGAGTGGTACTGGTCAATGTCAGGAAAAGGACAAAGTAGTAAACTGTCATTTACTCAATACTAATTAAACCCTAGATTTACCACTTTTGAATCTATAGTGATTCTGGCAGGAAGGTTAGGGTTCCCATTTTATAGATGAGGAAGGCAAGTCACAAAGTGGTTAAGTAACAAGACCAACGACGTTGAGGAGTGAGAGTCAAGGGTAACCGTTAGAAAAATAATTGGGTACAGAAAAAACAGCCCTAAGCATATCCTTCTTACAAAACTTCCTGCTGCCTTGGGCTTCATGCTGGGACCAATGCCCAACAAGTTGATGTGACTTGGGGTGGCATGCTGAGAGCAGACCATGGCCTTTGCAGAGGAAGGAACACGGTCTTAGGAAAGACCATAAGAGCCCAGGCTCAATCATCACAAGACCCATTTGGAGCTCAGGTTTCATATGCTTCTTGACGTGTGGGAGGGCTGTCAACCAATCATCCTAACTCTCCGAGGAGTTCTCATCTAGAAAGAGAGCATGGTGCCTGAGTCACCAAACATACAGTCCATGGAACGGGACGCCCCTGCAGGTAGACTGTCCCAGTGAAGACAGGGATTAGTAAGCAGATATCCCATCTTGGCACTGCACACATCTGCTAAGTACGGTCGCCTGCATCTTCATGGGCTGGAGGCTGGGACTCCACAGTGCTTCGTTCAGGCCATGTTTTGATTGATCTACTTTCAGTTCAGGACCTGGTTGGCTCTTCCCTATGACCCTGACTTAGACCCCTACTCCATCTCCTCTACTTCTTATCCTCACTATGAGCCATTCCTTCGAAGGCACAGAGCACATCCTATCTTCCACCTCCATTATGGTTAAGTTCAAATTCTCTCTGTAAGAGGCTCAAACTCATCATGCCCAGGATCTCTCAGCCTCCCACCCTATCTGATCCCATGAACTAGGTCTTTATGCTGCAGCAATAATGATTTCCTTGCTCCTATGTGACATGATGGATGGGTTCCCACTGAGGAATTGGTACCACCTCTTTCCTCTGCCTAAGGGGCATTCACTATATACATTTACATAGCTACTCCTTCTTGTGTAAGCATTGGCCCAGATAACCTCAAGCACTAATAGCCCCCCCTTATTACCCTTATTCCATTATAGTGTTGGTTCTTCTGGTCCCTATTTGAGATTGTTATCATCTGCCCATGAGCTGCCCAATCATAGCAGAAGCTCCAGGAGCCTAGAGACCTTGCCTTATTTAGCATGAGAGTCCAATGCTAAGAGTTGAGCATGCAGTTGGTGATTGGTCAATATATATGGGAGGCATACATAAGTATTGCTGGCTAGATGTTCAGTCGGTGTGATGATGTTTATGAAGTGTAGCCATGGAGGGAAGGAGCCCATTGCATCTGTCTGGGTGCTAGGATAAGGTGAGAAGTGGTAAAATGTCACCTGAAAATGATATGGTTAGTCACACCTGTTAGGACAAGCCAGAATCTCTTAGCTGGCATCCCTCTTGTTAGAGCAGAAGATGGGCATCAAAGCCATGTCAACAGAGAGGGTAGAGCTGAGTTAGAGCTGCAGGTCTATGGGCCATGGGAAACACATCAAAGTACAGTGAGCACTGGGGGTCCAGGTAGCAGGAGGCAGCAGGAATATAGACAAGAGGTAGGGATGAGAAGGAGCTGGAGGAGAGAAGCTAGAAAAGGTCTGAAGAGATTGCATGACATCAGGCCTACTTCAGAGCTTTTGGAGGAGCTCTGGTCCCTTAAAAAAAACCTTAACCCAGCAATATCCAACACTGAAAACCTCACACATTTTAAATGTTGTTGCTGGGATGCAAACACATCCAGCTAGGCCATTGGCTAAAAAAATGGCTATTTATCTCATCTTCTCAGTGGTCATTTCCTGCCAGCCTCTGGGAAGATCAATGTCTGAAGTTTCTAATCCCTTCTATTCTCTATCTCAGCACTGCTGAGTGCTGAGGCAAATGTGTCCAATGTCCAAGTTAGTCTGATCACTTTATAGTGTTATTCAAACAAGTTCTTCATAGGTGAACATCTTAGTCACTTTGGGATACTATAACAAATTACTACAGACTGGATGGCTTAAAAAACAAAATGAGAAAACAAATGAAAAAAACCTTTGCATGTTCTGGAATAAAAGCCTGAGATCATATTGCTAGAGTGGTGGGTCCTACTGAAGACCTTCATTGTATTCACAGGTCTTCTCTTATATCTTCCCAAGGCAGAGAGAAATCTCTAGTCTCTTCATCCTATGGTTCTCCTCATCTCATTCCCAGAACCCCTCACTCTCTCCTGCCCACTCACTTACCCAATGTCCCACTTCCAATACCATTATGAGCACCACTCAAACATTCCCTTCACAGACACGTAGTTTGAGATTTATTCCACTTGAATGAATATGTTCTCATTCATTTAGCATCTTCTGAGCTAGCACACCTTGCTCCCTCTTAGGAAGTTAGCCTAACTGAGAGATCCTCTCCTGCAGCCAGCTTCAGGCCTGTGCTGACTCATGTCTGCCACGGAGCATAATTAACACATTTGGGGGTGATCATTCTTCTAAAACGTCTCTTTTCTACTCTACTCACTCTCTACTTCTGCCTTTATCTCTCAACTCATCCTTGTCTTGAAGATCTCAGCCTAGAGTTCTGATTCCTTCCAAGATAACTTAGCATCCTTGTTGATAACGGCAGAGCCGTGGCTTTGCCTCACACCCTATCTGTCCAGCAAGAGCAGTGTACACATTTATTCTTCTCCATGGGCCCATTGCACATCATTATCCCTTTCCACAGATGTAGGAAGGACTGACCTGTAAATCCAAAAACAAAAAACAAAACAAAACAAAACAAAAAAAAAAAGCAACTTGTGTGCAGGGAAGGGCAGAGCCAACTTTCCCACCGAGGTTTGGCCTTTGACTAAGCTGAGCTGCTCCACTGCTTGGTCCCACACCTGGTACTGCATCAGAAAAGTACATGAGCCAAAGAAAGGACAACTAGCAGCTTTACAGCAGACCACGAGAAACTCTATCAATTTTATGTGAATCTAATGTGGTACCACAATCATTTAATATATGAGCATTATTTACAGAAGCCCAATCCCATGGCAGCAATGATGAAAAGAAATGTTGTATTGATATAAAAGCAAGTAAATAAAACTCCACGAGAGGCTAAATGTACACTTAGCCTTGGAAGAATTCAAAGGACATACAACTCATAGTGTAGCATAACCATGAATATTCATGACTATTCCTTCCTTCCTTCAAATTCTCATGTGTAATATAGAAGATGTCTTCCTCAACTACTCCAGACTTTTGGAGTAGTTGTAACTAAGCCTTTTTAAACACTAGAGACTGAGTTTGGTTGCAGAGAGGGAGGAAGGTTCTTCACCCAGAGTTTCATGTCTCTGATTGCTGAGGACCATGGTGTACATAAACATGTGCCCAATTTGTTGCACAAGTCACTGTCACAAAAAGAAGACATTATAGAAACTTCAAAGAAAATGTGTACTTTGGTGTTTATCACCTCTCTTAAACAGATTCTATTATATCCACACTGTATCTTCTTACCCCCTATAAAAGGCAGGAATGGGTCCTGCGAGGTTACAAGTTTTGTCTACAGTCACAAGGACAGAGACGAGCAGGTTACAGCTAAGAACCTGTCTCCTAGCCCGATGCTTCTGGAACTTAACCTGCAAGTAAATGCCCTGGGAACCTTGTCACTGGGCAGATTCTGATTCTTTGAGACCAGGGAAAAATCTTGGGTCCTGCCTCACCAATGAACCCTAAGGAACACTAGCCACTGCTCCAAATATCTCATCTGCATAGCAGACTCCTGTCCTGGTAACTCTCTCCTTTCCTCGCCTCTACTGTGGAAACCAAGGCAAAGGAGGGCTAAAGTGCAGTGTCCCCACAGCCTCAGGTGGCAGAGAAGCCACTGGCTGTGGAAAAGAGGACTGTGGACTGGGTTTCAAGCAGGTAATGGCAGCTTTCATTTCCTCAGTGACTCACCTTGGCTTTCAGGAATCCTATGTGAGGGCAGGAGGGAACCCTAGCAAAGGGTACTCCATGCTTTCTTGCTTCCACAGAGAGACTATAAAACTAGAGAGGCTGCTGAGAGCATCTCATTATAGTGAATGTAGGGAAATTCAGGGGGGTGGTTTAGCATAACAATGAATATTCATGGATGTCCAGCAATCTCTTCCTTCAGGACTCTTAGGCTTGATATAGGACTGCCTCCCACCCATCATCCCAGGATTATCAAGTGGCTATAATTAAAATATACTACAGCTTTCCGAAGCTTGGGTGTCAAGTGCAAGTCTGAGCTTCCAGCAACAGCACATTAATAACATAGCCAGGCTCTAGAGATGAAGGCAGCCTATGAGATAGGAGTGAGTGCTTGGACTGTATCATTTGGTCTGTTCAGGAGTGGTCCCGCAGGGCCTGGACCCTAATAACTGAGCTCAGGTTCTACTACCTCAGGGATTGGCAGAGCATCGCACTTTATCCTTCCTTGAGCCTGTTTCCTTCTCTGTTAAGAAGGATATTAGTCACAACTGCCTCCAACAGCTATTCCAAGACAAATGAGTTCATAAATGTGAGAGCAGAGAGAAATTACAAAGAGAGAATCACACTAATTTGCCATTATTTTCATCGTGGTCTACCCTCCCTGATGTCCTGGGCACAGCACTGAGGATGTGCCTACACAGACCTATGCACAGGCACAAGGGAGTCATGTCAAGGACAAGGTGAGGTTCAAGAACTGCACAGTGATCTCTGCGATGGAGTAACTGTTCTGGTAACTTCGGGCAAGTGTTTAAGCCATCTGGAGCCTTAGCTTTCTCACCTGTAAAATGATGTTTAGAGCCCCCACCCCATCTCTCTTTGAGCAGATGGAGCAACAGAGCGAATAAATGTTACTCAAAGGTTCAACGTGCACACAGTAATGGGAGAGCTACTTGGCTGCCATGACCCTCTGGGCAGCTTTGTGACCCATGAAGAGAGGACCTATGCTCCTCTTGACATATTCTGTTGTAGGATTCCTCACAAGCTGTGTTGTGAGCTGACTTAGCATCCATTCTAGGGAACAAGACCTTCGATTATCTTGTCACTTAAAAAACACTGAGCGGTTGTAATGAGCTAAATCCAATGCTGAACTCAAAATACCACTCAAAGAGGAAAGAGTAAGATCCAGATGCTTGGGCAGCTTTTAGTATAGAGAAGAGGCAGGGCAGCTACAGTTGGAGCGGTACCTAAAAAGCAGATCCTGGCAGTGAAGGGGAATAGTACCTAGCGGTGATGGGGAGTACTGCCTAGCAGTGATGAAGTGCTACTCAGTCACAAAAGCTAATGTTCTCTCTATTCCTCTCCTTATTACGCACTACAGGGTGAACTCAATCATGGCAAGACAACTTTGGCTACTCAGAAGACAACGTATCCCCTGGGGAATAGCTGAGCAACAGGTAGAAGGGACAAGAGCTAGGGGTAGGGCTGGAGAGATGGCTCAGAGATTAAGAGCACTGACTGCTCTTCTGGAGGTCCTGAGTTCAAGACCCAGCAACCACATGATGGGTCACAACCATCTATAATGTGATCTGATGCCCTCTTCTGGTGTGCTGGCATACGCACAGGCAGAACACTGTATATATAATAATAAACAAATAAATCTTTAAAAAAAAACAGCACCTAAAAAAGAAGGAAAAAATGATCTAGGTGTGACAAGACCACCTGTACTGCCTGCCCACTGTGATTGGTAATAGAGACATTTTCATCATGCTGGGACGGTCTGTCTGGGGCTTTTCTGTGTCATATTTCCTTATATATTAAACTACAAGCAGTTTGCAATTCTGATTGATTGATTGATTCATTCATTCATTGATTCATTCATCATTCACCAGGTAGCTACAAAGTATTAAGAACTGAGTAAAGTGCTTTTATATGCATCACGACAGTTAATTTCTCCATTACAGAGATAAAGAGACGACAAGCAAAAAGTATATATAGTGACTAGCTGGATGCCCCACAGCTAATAAAAGGCTAAACCAGTATCAGACTGACAAGCAGGTGTCTACAAACTTGTGTGGTTTCTATTCATCCCTGAAGTGCTAGGCAAGAGCTGTAGATTTTGACTTACAAGACTTTGTCTTTATCTTAAGAAAAAAACAACTGTGGTTAAAAAAATCAAGCAACAGTAAGAGTGTAATGAAGAAGAAAATCCACAGGGACCCCCAATTTCATGATAACATCAATACTAGCACTCACTGCTTGAGCAGTTGCTACTGACCTCCTCTGTAGAAGGCTGGCGGGTGCTGCAGGGAAATGTTCAGAGGCCCCATCACAGGAGTCCACGTCCTGCTGGAAAAGCCAGCCAGGTCACTGCAACTCCCATCAGCTCTGTCCTCTAAATGAAAAGTTCTGACACACCGGCCTTCAGCATCCTACGGGCCTCTGTTTATCACACAGGTACAAATGAAGTCGGCAGCCATCGAAAGAACAGTCACGGAACATGAAGAAAGTTCAGCCCATATTTTAGCAGCAGTGACTATGAGAACCTCCCCCTCAGCCAGAAGGACCATCAATTGCAGAGTGAGATACACAAATAACACTTGTTTGGACAAGAGAAAGGCAGAGCAGTTTTGTTATATAATTCCCCCAATGCACTATCATCTACACTCCCACAGAGATTTATGGTAACAAGAGAGCCATGTTGGAAACTGGCATTTCCTCCTGATTTATGGGAGCCATACTGAACTGAAGAAAGGCCAGTGGGTGCTCTGTGGAAGACTAAGGCTGATGGGAAGAGATGGGGGAAATGCCATTGCTCATACCTCTGTTATGGAATTTAGGAAATTGTTCTCTTTAATGTCAGAAAAAATGCTTCCCTTCCCAGGATTCCTAATGACATTAAAGTTTCTACCAAAGACAAAGCCATGTGGGTTTTTTTGGTTGTTTATATATATGTGTGTGTGTTCCCCATCTGCTCTACTGGACTTAGATCCTACAGAAACCACCATACTCAGTAGACTGGCCTGAACCGTCCCCTCCCCTCACTAAGACTGGTTCCGTTGTTCACACATTTTCCCTGGTAGCCTGAGCTATGAATTCCCTATTCCTAGAGACATCTATTGCCTGAATACTTCACAGTGTCCTTGCTTTTAATACCTGTAAATGTGCCACAGTTTCTTTATCCATTGTTATCATTTATTGGATATCTAGGTTGTTTACAGTTTCTGGCTATTATGAATAGAGCTGCTATGACATAGCTTAAGCAAGTGTCCTTGGGGCATGGTGGAGTATCGTTTGGGTAGTATAGGTATAGGCATTGGCCCAGGAGTGGTATAGTTGGGTCTTAAGGTAGAACTATTCCCAATTTTGGAACAAACTGCCAAAATGATTTCCAAAGTGGTTGTACAAGTTTGTACTCCCACCAGCAAAGGAGGAGTGTTCCCCTTGGTTCACTTTGTTGCCAGCATGAACTATTGCTTGAGGTTTTGACCTTAGCTATTCTGACAGGATAATATGGAAGCTGAGAATCATTTTGATTTGCATTTCTCTGATGAGTAAGGACATTGAACATTTCTTTAAGTGCTTCTCGACATTAGAGATTGTCCTATCAAGAATTTTCTATTTAGTTCTATGCCCCACTTTTTAATTGGGTAATTTGGTTTGTTCATATCTAATTTCTTTCATTCTATATATATATATATTTTTTATATCAGTCCTTTGTTGGAAGTAGGGTTGGTGAAGATATTTCTCTAATCTGTAGTCTGCCATGTTGTTGTATTGAAGGTGTCTTCTGCCTTACAGAAGCTTTTCAGTTTCATGAGGTCCCAAGGCAAATGGATGAAAGTAGAAAATATCATGCTGAGTGAGGTAACCCAGATGCAGAAAGACGTACATGGTATGTACTCACTTATAAGTGGATATTATCCATAAAGTACAGAACAATCATGCTAAAATCCATAGCCTCAAAGAAGGTAAGTAACAACAAGAGTTTAAGGGAGGATGCTCAAATCTCACTGAGAAGGGAAAATAAAATAGTCATGAAAGGGTGGATGGAGGAAACAGGGTGGTAAAGGGGATGAGGGGAGAACCAGAGAGATTAAGCTTGGGAGGATAGATGGAGGGAGAGAACTAGAATGGATGTGGGTGGGTGGGTGAGGGCATCCCTGAGATGAGCTAGAAAACTAGAACAAGGAAAACCCCCAGGAATCGATGTAAATGGCTCTAGCTAAGACTCCTAGCAATAAGGGGTAGACATCCTGAAATCGCTACCAGCAGTAACCAGGCAAGACCTCCAGTGGAAGGCTGGATACACCAACCCACCCGCAATACCTTCGAACCACAATTTGCCCTGTCTACAAGATGTGCAGGGATAAGGATGGAGCAGAAATTGAGGGAAGGACCAACCAATGGCTGGCCCAACTTGAGACCCATGCCATGAGAGTGAGCCTGTCTTTGACACTATTAATGATATTCTGCTATACTTGCAGACAGGAGCCTAGCATAACTGTCTGCTGAGAGGCTTCACCAAGCAGATGATGGAAAGAGATGCAGAGACCCACAGACAAACATTAGGCGGAGCTTGGGAGAGGGAAGACGAATTGAAGGAGCCACAGAGGCCAAGGACATCACAAGAAAACCTACAGAATCAACTAACCTGGGCCCATAGGGATTTAATCAACAACCAAAGAGCATGATTGGGATGGTACTATGCCCCCCAACATGTGTAACAGATGTGTAGCTTCGTCTTCATGTGGGACTCCTAACAACAGGAGCAGGAGTGGTCTCTGACTCTATTGCCCGCCTTTGGATCCATTCCACTAACTGGACTGCTTTGTCTAGCCTCAATAGGAGATGCACTTAAGTCCTATTCCAGCTTGATATGCCAATGCGGGTTGATATCCATGGAAAGCCTCCCAGTCTCGGTGGAGAAAGGGCTGAGGTGGGGGATTGGGAGAGGGGATGAGAGAGGGTGGGGAAGAGGAAGGAGGGGAACATGAGATCAGAATGTAAACTAAATAAACAAGATAATAAAAAATAAAAATATAAAGCTAGAAAACAAAACAAAACAGAACAGAATTCCCTATTCCACCACCCTGGCTTCCAGTCTATGTGCTATACACCTTTAAGGGTTTGGCTCAAATGTCAGCATCTCCAGCAAAACCTGAGCACTGACTGGCTCTTCAGCATTCACAGTCTTCCCTCCATGGTGCTGCACCAGGCACAAATCAGAGGATGTGTCTTCTCGCAGGTGTGTTCCACACAACGCCAGAGGAGAGAAACTCTAAACCCAGCACACTCTGAAATAAATCTACCTCAATCCAAAGCCAAAACCCCAGCAGTCAGAACTTCACATCTTAGACAAGCTGGTACCCTGACTCTGTAAATGTAAAACAAATATGATATTCTCCTGTGAAACTGGTATACTGACTAAGGTATATTGGATGCCTTCAATTCATTAAGTGCCAACTTCCTCCTTTTCTTTATCCATCCCTGTATCTATGATATATGTTTGGTTTCTTCTACATATGTGCTTAATGAATATCTGATGAATGAAAAATCAGTATCACCTTCTCTTTGGGATTTCTTAGGTAAAGAAATGTTAAAGCTAGTATTTATCATTGCCCTAGCTTGCAACTTCAAGAACTCCAAAAGAGACCCTTCTTTGGATCCCAGTCTTGGTGAAAGTTAAGGCTATCAGAATGATATGGAAGTGTCTAATGATAGCGTCTAGTGTTAGGGTTAGGCTCACACCTTTGAATTCAGTAAGATATTTCAAAATGTGCAATCTCCTCCATCTCTTGCTCCTGCCAGTCATTCATGCACTCACCCCACAGCCTATATAACAGCATCTCAATTGTGCAGCCATGACACCTCACACACAGGAAGAGCAAGCGCGCATGCACACACACAAACACACACACGTCTCCACCATCCCTTCATTATGGGTATCCTCACCTACCCTCCCTATAAGAGAATACAAACTCAAACAGAATGTGACCTCACGTGTCGCCTACTCTAGCACTCCACTTGCAGATGTTCTATTGGCTTCTTGAGTGTTGATCTCTGTCATCTGAGGATTGAAAAATTAACTGTTTTGTGAAACCAATAACTCCAAATGAAACTTCTGTCCCTCAGCAAACACATCCATGCAGGGCTACAGAAGTTTAACTATGGGGTCTCTTTCCAATTGTGTTTTCTGCAAACTTAATACTTCATATTGTGTTATGGTTGGAAGAACTGTTTCATTGGGTCCATTTATAATTTTCCCATCTCAAGGATTCCCTTTTAAAAGTTCCCCCAATGTCCTGGGGAATCCAGTGAATCTTTCTTTACATACATAATGGATCTTACATACATAGATATATACATACCTAAACTCTGCCTTCAGTTTCAAGGGGTTAACATTAACTTGAAACCATCCTATCAACCCCTGAAAGTAGTCCTTCACCTCACTGGGATTTCCTTAGAGTTATGGATCTTGCCTTCATTGCATTGATCTTACTTCAAGGTCTCAGGCACATGGGTGGCACTCAGGAGCAGCTCATCAGATCAATAATAAATTGATAGCAGTATTAGCAGATATCCAATTGCATATAGCCCATAAACAGGTCTGTAAACTAGAGAATGCTGTTGTATAAGTGTATTGTTATCCTATTGTACATGTGAAGAAACGGAGTCCCTGATCAAAAAGCCAGCAAGCAACAAAGCCATATCAGAGGCTCCAGTCACCACTGTCCCATCAAATCATGTGGTTTCCCAAACAAGGCTGAGCCATTTCCACCTGGCAACATGGCTTACTTCTCATCTTGGTTTATCAAGGCATGTTCCATCTAGAGTCTGGATGTGGTTGGGAAGATAATCTGAAGTTGGTATAAAAAATATGTGTGGAGCTTACTCTCCTCTGATAAGAGATAAAGTATTACTATGTTGACTCTGGCGGGACATCATGGTCCCCAACCCCCAGGTGGCTTACTCCTTTAGAAGCTAAAACTGTATTCATACTGAAACTTCATGCATCCTCAGATCCACTTCCCCTCTTAGTCCACCAGAAGGGTTGACTTAGGCCTTTACCCCTGGCTCCCTGTTGAGTCCAGAGAATAAGAATGTGACCATCGGTAAAAGACGTGGTGCAAGAAGAGAGTGAGGCCTGACGGGCAGTCCCTAGCTCTTTGCAAGGCTCACGGATAGTCTTGCAGTGACCAGATACACAGAGTTGCCTGTCTCTGAACTCTGATATGACCCCTCTCCTTTCCTTGCCAGGCCTAAGTGTGCTTTGCAGGCATCTTCTTGGTTTGCCTAACTCTGTTCATACTTTCAGAACTCCTTTAGATAAATTTCCCCCAAGTTTCCCAGTCTAAACATAGTGAGTATGTGCTTCCTCCAAGGACCCTGTAAGGCACACATGCCTGGTCACTTCTCTCGTCGGCTGAGCAAGTGTGCATTTGTACACAGAGAGAGCAAATGAAGAAGTTGGAGTGTATCGTAGGGGCCCTCCTCAAGACTTGATTCTCTGGTCGTGGAAACACTGGTTACTAAACATCCTCTGTGTATCATTTGCTCTGTGTCTTTGGTTTGCATGAGCTTCCCCAATAACTCCTACCCTTCTGAAGTAGATACCATTATTTCAGATACAAAGTAAGAAAATAAAAGCAAGAAAATAAAATCATAGGAAAGATTTTCCCCAGAGTTTCATTAGTAGTTGAGGGCTGAGTGGCATGCCTAGAAAGCATGCGATTTAACCCCACGACTCCAGGCCTAGAAAGCATATGGTCATCAGAGTAATCTGTGCAGCAATGACATCCCTAAGACCCAACGACTTCCCCAAATCTCAGGAAATGCCCAAAGAGCCATGACCGGAATGACACACTCCTGACAGCCCACCCAGTGGCCCTGATGCTCAGCCCGGATACTCCGTTGTTCCATAGCTTCAGCACCATTGACATTCTGGAAAGATACCCTTTTGTTGAGGAGCTATCTGTGCGCTATAGGGTGTTTAGAAACATGCTTGGGTATTCTTTTCAAATGTCCAATATTCCAGCCATGAGAACTGAAATATTTCCAAATATTCCATGTAAGGAAAAAAACTCCTAGTTGCGAAATACTAGTTTGGTTCAGTTCTCAACCCCTTTGGGGGTTGCATCTCAGACATCGTGAATACCAGATATTTACATTACAGTTCATAACAGTACCAAAATTACAGTTATGAAGAAGCAATGAAACTAATTTTATGGCTGTGAGGGGGGTCACTAAACACGAAGAACTCTATTAAAGGGTTGTAGCATTAGAAAGGCTTAAGGGAGGTCTCAGACTGATTGGCACATGGAGGCCTACAAGAAAAGTAGTTCAGATGATTGTTTGTCCCATCAGCACTGTCACAGGTCACATTCCAAACTAGTTAACTACCCTATCTATACATTTCACATGCAAGGCCCTCTCTCCCCTTCCCCGACCCCAGAGTCTCCTACACTGAGTTCAGGAAGCATGGTGTTTGTCATGTCTACAATCCGTTCTTGCTTTCTGGGATCTCTCCTCAGTCTCTGCTGGCTGGGGCCTCCCTCCATCTTCACTAAGCTCACAGAAGGCCTGGCTCCATCACATATCAAAGAGGAGCGTCAAGGTATCAGTTCACACTGCGACAAAGTGTTTCCTCTGCATGTAGTTCCTAGAACACAGCGCATGTGTCGCCTCTCTGTGGTTTTGTATATTACGTTCTGTCTGCCCACAATGCTACCCACCTCATCTGATTATCTCCTATTTCAAAACTCAGCACAGACATTACTTTCCCTCTCATTTCAGAGTCGAATCTCTTTTGAGCCAGTAGCTCCTTCAATACATATAAGCTCCTAGATAAATTGGCCACAGCAGTTGATAGACTCCTCAGTTTGTTCTCTGGACTCATCTTCCTGAGGGCAAGACATGTTGATACCAGGCACCTAGCTTGCTGGTGGTAATGTAGATTAAGCCTTCAGCTGGGCCAGGTAAGAAGCTAATGACAGAGCAGCTCAGAATCATGCTGCTGTGATCAGGTGAGTCCCAGCGATTCCCCCTGCAGACTGGGAAACTGGCACATTACAATGTAATTTATTAGACCCTGGCACAGGTTCATTTTTTATAGGCAGAACATCTATTTTAATGGGTACATATATAACCACAGTTTTCAATCTGCTTCTTTTCCTCAAGAGAAAATCATGGAAGGAATCATGGTAGGAAGAAATTGAAGGCTGGTGGCAGGGGGGACGTGGGGTGGCATGGGAAAGGATATGTTTTCTCTAGTACTTTCTTAAAATAGACCCAGGAGAAGGAGACACCTAATTCACAAAGAAGCACACACTCACCTGGAAAATTAAATTAGCACAATGGCCGAGATGACTATAATTTTGTGCCTCGTCTATCTTATTCAAATTACCAGTCTGACCAATGTATCAACACTGAATTACCCAGTTGTTTCAGTTCTGTGAAACTTCCTATTACAATTCTCTTTACAGAGAAGTTGCACTGTGATGAAAGGAGCAATAAACCTTGGGGCCAGACAGTTTTATGATTGCATTCTAGATGTGGCACTTCTTAGCTGCAGAGCTTTGAAAAGTGACATCACTGACTTTCCGCTTTTCCATATGGAAAATTGACAACAGCACCTAATTTATGGGGCAACTGCCATGAGCAAACGCCCCGAAATGCCCGTAACACAAGCAGCACAGTAGCCAGTCCTTAGTAGGTGCCGGGTAAACCTAAGCTTATAGCATGATGCCTTCCTTTTGCTGAGCAGGGGGATCGGCAAAGGCAAGGCAGTGAGTGGGAGGGGCATCTGAATCAATTCTTCATGTAGGCAGTCCTTGGGTATGTCCTATGACATCATGGATCCAGCCTTAGAATGCCAAAGACCATGTTAAGGGATGTTCCCGTAGGCAGCTTTAACTCAGCATGTGAAAGATGATGAGACATGGCTTTACAGAGGGCAAAGGAAGCCTCTCTAGTTGCAAAATGCACCCCAATTATGAACAGCGGTTTCCTCTATTCATTCACTCCTTCTCCTTTCGGCTCATTCACAACTTCTTTCAGTGTCTAACCATTTTGACCAAACAGGTAGAAGCTGTATTACCTAGCCTTCTTTGCTCTAGGAATATGTTTGTTTCTGAAATATGTCCTGAGTCTGGCAATGACATATGTCACTTCTCAAATGCAAGTTGTTTGCTCTGCATGTCTTGCTCTTGCTCCTGAGGACTGGCATGGGTGTGGTGTAGCAGAGTCATGTGTGCCTAGGACCGGATGGAGATGACACAGCAGTAGAGCATAGAGTCTGGGCTCTTAGTGGACCTGTGCTGGAAGAGGCAATGAGAAGACAGCAGGATAACTAGCTTCTTCATGACGGAAAGGCTCATGGTCCTAAGATGGGGAGAAAATAAAGCCTCTTTGCCCCTGTACTATCGAAATCAAATCAAATCAAGTTAAAGATAATTCCTTTAAAAAGCCAAATAAAAATAGAAGGATCCAGAGGGTCCTAGAAACCTACAAGAAGAACATTATGACAGGCAGATCTGGGCCCAGGGGTTCTGCACAAATCACGGCACCAACCAAGGACAATACATGTAGTAAACATCGAACCTCTACCCAGACCTAGCCAATGGACAGGACATTCTCCACAGATGAGCAAAGAGTGGGGACTGACTTTCACATGAACTCTGGTGCCCCATATTTGACCATGTTCCCTGGATGGGGAGACCTGGTGGCACTCAGAGGAAGGATAGCAGGCTACCAAGAAGAGACTTGATACCCTAAGAACATATACAGGGGGAGGAGGACCCCCTCAGTCACAGACATAGGGGCGGGGAATAGGATGAAAGTAGGAGGGAGGGAGGAATGGGAGGATAGAAAGGATGGGATAACAATTGAGATGTAATATGAATGAATTAATAAATAAATAAACTAAAAAGGAAAAAGAAGCAGCCAAGTAAGACATACAACACAATCCTGTTCAACTCAACCCAATGTCTGTTCAACTCAGAGCAGAAGGAGGGCTGGAAAAGTTGACCTAAATCCCATCCTCACGATGAGATGGTTCTGTTTCGGCTGATTGACCATCTGTACAGATGAGAAAGAAATCTGAGGGATAGAGGCAGTGCAACCCTTTGGGAAGCAACTCACATATGCAGATTTACACTTACCTTAATGTGATCAGCCTTCTGTGTTGTTTTAGTTCCATCTCCTGGGACCACATAGAACAAATGGAAGCCTCTCCTAGCCCTTGTTTCAAATGACTCACTCTAGTGTGTGAAAGTGACCCCCACCTTGTGCAAGCAAACACAACACTTTTATTCAGCACTCTGGCTTATAAACGGTTTCCTTTTCCAGGTCCAACGTTTTCATCTGAAAAGTGAAGAGGCTATACTTTCCAGATAAGTCTTTGAATCATATAATGTGAAGAATCAGAAATTAAATTCACTCAATGGTAAATATTAGACAATAGGGAAAACATTAGGTTATATGTACTCACCCTTTTGAGGGTCTCTGTTTATTGGTCACTTGAGTTGGTTTTCCTCATTAAAGCAATGTTAGCCAACCTAAAGCAAACCCAGTGGCTAGATGGGAAGAAGCCTGTGACTTCTGGTCTGAGTGATCCTAAGGGTCTTCTAGACCGCAAGCTCTATGGCTCCTCAAGCTGTCCTGTTCTACAGAACTGACTCTAAATAACCATGTACTTGGTTGACATCCTCCATGCAAACCCCCCACTCCCTCTCCACCATTTTCCCATTGCCCATGTACCACAGGTATACAAATGGTTAGATATGTTTAGAAGTTTTAGAAGTCTGATTTCTGGCTTGGGTTGTCCAAAGAGAGGTATAATATGAAATAGGAAATACAGGAGGAGATAATGGTTATTATTCTGTTACCTTCTTACCCTTTATTAGGAGGGAATGGGTTCCTGTAGTTAAGACTCTGGCTGCTGTGCTGGCCTTCTTCTAGGGATACATGGCTTAGTGGGTTTCAGATATCACTCTTTCTTCTTCCAGGCCAAAGAACCGCCCACTGATGGTAATCTGTGGGTATCTGACAACCCTTTATGTCTGTTCTTAACCCTTCCCACATATCTTTAAATAGTTCTTTCTCGAAAGCATCCTTCTGAGTATACCATCTGTTCCCTCCCAGGACCCTAATTAATTCACTACCAGTCCTGTTTTTGGTATTCTTCCAAAGGGGGAGGGGGTGAGTGAGCCCATACTAAAAGGTCCAGATGCCTTAGTCTCAAAAACATAGTTTAGGGCTGGCTATAGTGTGGTACATAGCTGTAATCTCAGCATCTATCATCTGAAGGAGGACAACCAGGAGTTTGAGACCTGCACAGTGAGGCACTCTTAAAAAAGAAAAGAGGGGAGTGGATGATTAGATGGCTCAGTGGGTAAATGCACTTGCCAACAAACCTAGAGGCCTGAGACTAATCATTGGAACACACAGAAATTTGGATATAATCAACTCTTCAAAGCTGTCCTCTGACCTATACATGTACACCCACCAACCTACTCATCATACACATGCAATAGTAATAAATATTCCTTAAAAACATAGGAATATGTATTTATGTATGCATGCATATATATGTATGTATGTATGTATATAAATGATGCAGTGTTAATTAGATCTCTATAGTGGTTATCTATTTTTGTTCCTTTCAGTAATTTTTACTCTACAAATAAAGAACAGCCTCTTCCCTTATCCTATGTGAGGACATGTCAGTCAAAGGATACCATTCCCTGGGTCACCAAATGGACATATGATCCATGCCAATACAATTTTTTTCATAAAATTTTGCAACAGAAATACATAAATTCCTAGGTGGGGACTCTAGGAAGGAGTAGCCTGGAAGCCACAGCGGCTATGTTTCAGCCCAAAGAAGAAGCTGATCAATGATTGGCTCCTGGTTAAATGGAATCGCAGAAAAATAGACTGTCTGTGTTTGAGGATGTGTTTCTTTTCATCCTGAAGACCCAGCTATGCAACATCCTCTCAGCAGTCAGCCTGCTGACTTTTTCTCTTACATTTCTCTGTGTATAGTTTCCTCCAGGGTAATGCATCCCTAGCGGAGATGGAATTCAGCGTTCATCTGACTCTGACTGCCTGGGCACAGGACCTTAGTTCTGTGGTGAGGTGCAGGCTAGACGCTTGCTTGTGTTTTACTCAGTCTCTTCACCTTTGTACCTCAATTTTATCATTACAGGAGTGTTAGCTGATGAATAATAAGGATTGGCCCCTTGGATAACGTTATCCTTGGGCTCAGACAGGAAATAGCCACAAAGCCACTTCTCACTCTGGTCTTGACTTGGTGGGACCATGCCAAAGCTTCTCTTGGAGAGGTAAGTTGCCTGTGTTTATACAGTTTGTTCCTGGATTGATCTTGGATTCTATCTACAACCTATTATTCCACTGCCTTCTCTGTTTGGAAGTATTCTTCATGGTTTCTACCTTGAGACCTATACTCTGTTCTGGTCCCACTTTCAGGTTGAACTCTAACATTCAACATGGCATTTCTTTGTCTTGTTGACGGACTAGGGACCTTAAAGTTCATAGTTGCTTTCCTCCTTCCTGATTTAACTCCCTCTACTCAGCCACTTAAGAACTAGTCCTGTTAGTAACCCCACCCACTCCTTTAGTGTGCCCTTGAATCCAGGCTCAGAAGGTTGGGTAGCTGAGGAGAATCAAGTCACATTGATCTCATCAAATGCTCTTTGCAGTAATTGTCAATGAAGACAAAAAGCAAGCTTGGAGAAAGTCCCCTCCATGCAGGAGATGGATGGCATTTTCTAATGTAGAAATGTTTGGTACCAATGTCTTGTAGCCCATGGCTATGAGTATAGAGTGGTATCTAATAAAGTCTCACTTTCAGTGAGGAGGAAAAATCTTACAGGGAAAAGAACAGAAGTTAAAACAATACGATGTGCTTTTTACAACTGAGACAAAAGACTGAAATAGAGGATACAGCCCAAATTAGCTCCTGAGCAACTTAGGCTGATGAGAAAATTATCCAACAGCAAATTACATGCTGTGTTACACCAGGAACTTCACTGAAATTTAAGGCATTGGGTTAACCAAAATGAGACAAAAGGGGCTAGAGGCTAGAAGAATATATGCAGTAAGATGGAGAAAGAATAGGAACTAATATTTTCTATGTATCAGCCATATGAATCCCATCTTGAAATAGGTGAGGCCCAGACACAGACTAAATACCTATAGTCCTTGCTTCTGAGGAGCCAGAGGCAGGGTAATACTTGAGTCAAAGGATTTCATGTAGTGCCAGGGATTGAACCCAGTGCTATGTATTACTACACATGTGTTTCTCCATGCAGCTATAGTCCCAGTTGATTCAGGAGTTTGAGACCATTCTGATCAACAACACATTAAGACCTAGCATTGCACAAGATCTGGAAGAGTGGAAGGGGCCATGTTGGTATCAAAGCTCACCTTCCAAGGGCAAGCCAGACGTTCCTTTGTTCAGTTGATCAGTGCTGATGAGGAAAAGGGTTGTTTATGATACAGGAAGGAAATATACCCAGCCTGCTTACCACAAGTGAAATGTATTAGTTTAAGAGAACACTTATGTATCCACTGATAAATGTGTCTGTTTGGGTCCCATCAAATTGGTGGCGCATTCAGTTGAGAACAACTCTAGAAATTACTGGTTACAAATGTGTCGACATGGGAACAGAGTCCTAAGAGATGGAGCAGCAAGCCAGAGCTGATCATAGGTAACTTATCACCTTTTCTGCTGGAAGCAAATAGATAGGAGGGAACCTGAATGAGTAGGTCCTAGTGGCATCTGGGACAGAGCCAGCCCAGAGTGACCTCATGGGGAGGGAGACAGGCAAAGAATACTTCCTGCTTTCTCTCCTGTTTGTAGATTCATCCAGGAAGACTTTAGACACAGGAAACCAGTGAGGTCTTTCAAACAACTCAGACTCCTGGGCAGAATCTGGTGGTGCAAGGTTGAGAGTGAACTTAGTAGAATGAAGCCACAATGCTTCCCAAGGTACAGAGACAAATGGTGAAGAACAGAGGGAAGTGAAGCATCTTTACCTTCCTGTGATTAGAAGAATGTAGTCAGTTTCTTGCAAAAAAAAAAAAAGTTTGGCCAAAAGACACAAGTGGTCACAAAAGCACTTGCTACACACCAGGTTGATTTATCTTCTGGCTAAGAAAACATGTGGTAGCAAAGACAATATGTGTGCCATAGGTATTGCCCTTTTGGAAAGCTTATGGATTAAATATAGTGCAGAATTTGTTTAGACAAAGAATTCAACTGGATTATTCAACAAGAAAAATCCTGGGTCTGCCAAACACTTTTTTTTAATGGACTTGATCATAGAATAAAACCAAATTCAATCCAGTGAATGGGGAAATAAAGGCTATGAAGTCAGACGTTAGAGGGCAGTTCATGTGTGAGAGACTGAGACACCCTATGATTAGACTTATATTCCTGGCCAGGGGTACCCAGAAAAAAAGTACATTCAGAAGGCTCAGGACACAAAAGACAGACAGGAAGAGATAGAAGATGAAAGACAATGACAATCTACAAGCCAAAATTTTGGGAAGGTCCTTCTCTCATGGGTCTTAGAAGAAACCCTTAGGGCCATGTTCTCGATGTCACACTTCCAGCCCCTGGAACCATAAGGGAATCTCCGTGCCCTTGTATTGTTTCAGTCACTCAGGTGGTAGCACATTGTGATGACATCCTTAGGAAATTAATACAGATTCCAGACACCTCTTTTTATCCATAGGCATCAGCAAAGGAAGAGATGAAGGTGACTTCCTCATGTTGGCAAATGCCATGCTGAGACCACTGCCCCTGTTCCCTGTACTCTCATGTAGACATATCTTTCAGTTTGGGTAACTGCCAAGTCTCCTGCAGTTGCACCAGTGCCATCTTTGTCCATGAGCAGATCCAGGAAGGCCAGTCAAGAAGCCTAGTGACATCATCCAGGCAAAGAGGGTTAACAACGTGGGAATAGCTGACATCTTGGATGTTAGGTGTGAAAGAAAGAGAAGAGTCAAACCAGACTCTACGGCTAAAGCAAGAATAAAACTCTTTTCATTAAGGTAGAGAATACAGATGGAGCTATATTTTGTTGGGGGGGGGTGGCGAGAGGAAAAACTAAGAGTTTAGTTTTGAACATATTGACTTTGACATATATACTAGATATCATACTGGATATGTTAAGTAGGTTGTTAGATATAGAAATGTCTAATTCAGCATAGAAATCTAGGCAGAAGATACAAATTTGGGTATTGTCAACACATAGATAGTATTTAAAGACAGAAGACAGGATGAGCCTCCCAAAGGAGTGAACATACACAAAAAAGCAGAATCCTGAAGCCCTACAGAATTTTTGGAAGACAAGGAATAATCAGAAAAAAAAAGAAAGAAATGAAGTGGGGCTTCTGAGGTAGGAAAAAAAACCTGATGATATTGCAGCATGGAAGCCAAGGAAGGAAGAGAGAGAAGTCAACAGTTTCTAAGCAGAAAAGAATTAGGATCGTGGCATTCTGTGACCTGGAATCTATAAGACAAATTTTTTGAGTTTAGTTGGAGACTTGTCCATAATTACTTCTTACAAGGGAGGTTTAGGAATATTTAGTCTAAGACTCTTTGGCATGACATCTCTGTGAGCTCTGGGAGTGTTGAGACTCCTGCTCTGACATGATATATTTTCCACTGTGAACCCTTCTCTCTTCCTGACCTTAACCATAGTGGTGATACGGTGGATAAGTTAGTAGAAAGAAGGCTAATGTATTCACTCTTTTAGTGCTACGTTATAGTACACTAGGCACTGATGCAAATACTTGGGACATACCATTGAGCAAAGCTGAAAGATGTGTTTGTCCCTAGAGGCTTTCCAGCCACCATAGGGAATAAGGTGGTGTTCTCAGCATGCCATTTTGGCTATTTGTCAACACCAGCAAACCACTTTGATCTCTGCTTCTTTGGTTGTCTATAGATAAAAAGAAAAGGTTGGAATACATATTTATTCCCTAAGGATGTTTTCATAAAGTGCTACCACATATGTGGCTAAAACAATACAGCTGAATTCTCTCATGGTTCTAGAGGCTGGAAGAGTGACATCATGAAGCTTGCAGGGTTGGTTTCTTCTAAGACCCACTAGAGAAGTCCCTGCCCCAGGATTTGGCCTGAATATTGTCATCATCTTCCATCTTCTATCTATGAATGCCTGTCACTGTGTTCAAGTACCCTCTTAACATAAGGACACTAATCATATTGACTAAAACTCATAGTAAGGACTTCATTTTAATTTGCTTAAATTAATATAATGCATGATGTCTATGAGGACTCTGTCTCTGAATAAGATCACAGTCTGAAAGTCTCAAGGTTAAGACTCCATTATTTACTTGTGAGGTAGGATACGAATTCCACCATAACCAAATACCCATGGTCATGTTAGCCGTAGGCATGGCTGTGAGGATCCTGACTCTGGCAGGCAGGAAGTGATGGTGAAGCCAAGTGGTTACCTCTCAGTGCTGAAGCTGCCTCTTACTGACTTTGGTTAGATCCCCCTCACTTCTGTGAATTTCCAAACCGCCTGGGCAATGAAGGGAGACAATAGGGTGAGAAAGGGTCAATTATAGCAAAATATAGTTTCTGGTATATTCTAACAATTAATGTATGATGCTATCATTACAATGTGGCTTTTAAAGGCTTGCTGAATGAGTTTATGTACAAAAAGTGGTAAGGGAACTAGAATGTTCTAGAAAAACCAACAGTGCAATTTCTGAGTGTTTTAAGGTTCATAAGACACTTTCATACCCATGAAGCAACCCACTTTGATGACTGCTGATTTATAGATGAGGGTAGGAAAGCTTTAGAGGGGGATGTGGGGCCATAGGCAGTTAGCATCTCTCAGGTGTCTTTGAAAGGTTGGAGTTTCCCCTCTGTCTCTTGCTCCCTCATCTTCTTTCTTTTATCATTCTGAGGTTTGTTAAGGCCACAGACGCAGCAGCATACTACAAAATAAACAACCCTGATGAGAAGCTGTCCGATGGAATTTAGACCATCTTTACACTCCTTGCTGAATAATTAAAACTCTCAATACACACCCAGGCTGAAATGGGCATCCTAAATGCCTCCCTGCTCTATGGGGACCTTTCTGTTTCTTTTCAAACCTAAAGCAATGGACTTGAGAATCTAAATCCAAAAAAGCTAACAAAGACCTTATTAATTGTGGCTTCTTTATAAACAGTTCCCCCCACACACGCTATTCCTCCCTCTCTCTAGGCAACCCTTGCATAAAAATATCCATTCGCCAACTGTTCACCAACTGTTCCTCCTCTTACTGGCAATACCTTGTGCAGTATTAAAAGCTGCCAGAGCGCATGTTTGCTACAGCACTCCACACTGCCCGGGCTTGCCGCCACCAGGTCCTGCCACAGGGAAGGCATGTGCAAGGGGAGGAGGTTGTCTGGCAGCGGAAGTCTGGGCTACAAGCAGGAAGGTAGTGGCCACATTAAGGCATTAGGGTCATTGAGACCTAGCTTTGAATCGAAGCTCTGTCTCATTCTTGCTGTATGCCTTTGCTCAAGATATTTCACTCTCTCTACGCTTGTATTTTCTAACATATAAAAAGATAGCCGGGTGTGGTGGCACACGCCTTTAATCCCAGCACTCGGGAGGCAGAGGCAGGCGGATCGCTGTGAGTTCAAAGCCAGACTGGTCTAAGTGAGTCCAGGACAGCCAAAGGTAACCCAGAGAGACCCTGTCTTGGAAAACCAAAAAATAAAAAAATAAAAATAAACAAGAACTCTAATGCAGGGCAATGAGCTTATGTGTGTGCTAGCCCTGATGGTGCGCACAGCACAATGCACAAATAGCTACACCAAACTTTCCACTTTCTTAAATGAGCTCATAGTCCAGAAAGAGGGGGAAACAAAATCACAGAGAAATTCATCAGTGCAAAACATGAAAAAAAAATACAGGAGTGAAAAAGACAACATTAAAACTCTGCTTTCAGCTTTTGGAAAATGTAAGGTGCATTATTGCTATGGATAGGTACCCTGTTTCACAACAGAACACTTCCTGTCTCATTATAATTTTGATTGACCAGCCTCAACCTTGTCTCTGTCCTCCCTTCACTCTACACTCCCTCCTTTCTGGTAATCACTTTTCTAGTCTCTGTCTATGTGATAAACATTAGAGACAATAGCTACCATAACTGTTCTGATTTCATCATTATACAACATGCAGACATATAGATACATTATTTCATATCTCATAAATATGTACAAATTTAAAGTAAAAATTTAACATAGCACAGTCCCCAGTGATTTAGAGAGGGGGGGGGTGATGTTGTAGATTACAGATAGGGGGATCTTTGGAACCTAAACGTAGTTAGGAAGCCTAGCTCTAGACAACCTCTGCTTTGTGATATACGGGCAATTTGTTTGTTCCTTCACTTAAACCAATCCTTTCTCCAGTGCTGCCTGTAACCTCAGACTAAATAATCAGACTCCAGGCTTGACCTTCAGGAGTTCCCAGGGGATGGAGGAGCTCATATGTGCAAACAGAGAGCATTGTCCGCATAGATTAAAAGTTCAACATAGGCAAACTGTGAAAATGCAAGGTAAAAGAGTGCATGCATGCATGTGTGCATGTGTGCATGCATGCGTGTGTGCATGACAGTGTGTGTGCATGTGCATTCTTGTATATGTATGTATAATGTCCATATATATATATTGATGTCCGCCCCATCTCCAGGTTCTGCATTCACATATTTGACCATCCATGATTTTATACAGATTTTTTATTGCCATTTTTCTAAATGTATATCATACAATGACTATTTACCTATAATTAAAGATAATCAAAGGTATTTGGAGGATGTATATAGTTTCTATGTATGCCCCTAATATAAGAGACTTGAGCATCCAATGGTTTTAGTATTTGAAGATGCACTGGAATCAATCTTCCACATATACAAAGGGCGATTAGGTACAGAAGTCGGCACTTCAATATTTCCTCTGTCTTCCTTTGCTGCAGATGGGCCCACAGTCCAGGAAGAGAATCAACGTCACAAAAATGGAAATGCATCATCAAACAACTTCTTCTTGTGAACATAATAGTCTTTGCGAAGTGCTGTGAAAAACTTCACCCCTGATTATTTTCACTCCTAACTGTGCAGGCCCCCAATTCAATAGAGTTTATATGCGAGCAAGCATGTCACAGTTCTATAACAAACAGCACTCAGACAGGAAAGGTGTGTTTGCTATTGCAGCTGGGTTCACGGTACAGGGGAGTCCATAGGACATGGGTTATAATCTATTCAGTGAGAGTTTTGATCTCCCGTGCCCTCTCAGAAAGTGGCTTGGGAATTTGGTACTTAGGAGAATACATTCATTCGTGCAATGATCTCACTTCGAGTTGGGCCATGAGGCACGCACTCTTCTTTAGTGGGATCTTCCACATACCGACCTATACTTCTGTCATGAGCACTGGACGTGTACCTAAAAGACGGTAATACTGTGCCCCCTGTTGACACTTAGTAAATGTTAGTTACCATGGTGATGGTTATTTTGATTCTTCAAGGGCATGCACGAATATTGTTGACTCATCCCATGATGTTCTGGGTGCTGAATTTAAAATGGGACTGACACTAGTGAGCTCCGTGCATTTAGAGGTTCTCCAGGGTCTAGCAACCACATAGACACTGATGTGACTGTTGCACAGCTAACTAAAAGGGTCATGAAGGAAAAGATGCAAGTGACATGAATATACAGTCCAGTTGGAGTGGTCATGCAGGAAAGGCCAAGAAGGCCTCTCTGAAGAGGTGTCATGAAGCCACGTGGATTCACTTCTCTGTGGTGACTGTGGGCTGTAGTGTGCACATCACCAAGCAGCCGCATTCTCATATCTCTGCTACGCACGTGCTAACTTCTTAAAGGCTGAAATCTTATTCCTAGGCTCTCTTCCAAACCTGGCACTGAACTATTGGTTATTAAAGGATTTTTACTGTCATTCACAGAAGACACAACTTTCAGAACCCTTGCAGCTCTAACATATTCTCTTAACTTCCTTTGGCATCAATCTTGAACATTCTAGAGCCCATGCTGCCACCCACACTGTTGCCCACTCTCCTCTGCTCCCTTAAGTGGACCCATGGAAAGAAGTGCTGCAATTCTGCATTAGCCCCAGGGCAGCACTCCGTTCAGTTGCTCAGCCTCCAAACTCCTATCGCATTACATTTAATACATGTGTGTAATGAATGCCACACACTTTTGGCAGAGCTGCTATGCACCATGTCATTATAAGCCGTATTGATAGCAAACAAGGCGCATACTCTCCCAGTGAACACTACAGGAAAAAAGAACATATAATTTTGTTGTTGTTTGTGCATTTTTTTTTCAAGTCACATTGGACACCACTTGCTTTTCATGAGAAATACCATGCTGACAGTAAAATCACATATCCCCAGCACACAAAGAGGAGACAACAGGCTGTCTGGGTCTTCTGGGAAAGGAGAGCAATGGCATGGCCTTTGGGGAGAGGACAGGGAACAGAATAGGTGAGTTCTGGGATGCCGGTTCCTCACAGAACTGATGTTCCCTTGCCCTGAAGGGTCTTCTGATATCCCTGTGCCCTTCAAACTTCACTCCACTTTGAGACTACTTGTTTATCTATTAAATTGCCCATTTCTTCATTCATTTATCCAACAACATGCTTCTAATCACTGAATATTCTTCCCGGAATTAACTGAGACGAGGATTTAGAATGTTAAAATACAGTGAGATTGCATGATAGGCATCTGCTACACATTTAATTTTTGCAGAAACCCTTTGAGATCAGAACTATTGATTCTGTTTCACAGCTTTAATAACTGCACATGCAAAAGCAAAAATGACTTGCTTACAGCTATTTTTAAAATGATCCACATTGGAACCTACGTTCGTTGTGTCATATGAAATAAGCAGATGAATATTTACTGTTTATGGCACCAGGCGCTGCCCAGGTGTTTAGTTTTGAAGCTATAACTTAGATTTAAAACCATGATTGTCCTATTCCCAAATTCTTCCTAGACTGAAAGTTCTAACTTTAGGCAGTTTACCTCTATTCTTCTTAGCGCCTCATCTTCAAAATCAAGACGATCACTCTGGACTGAGAATATAAGTCAGTGATAGTATTTGCCTAGCATGTGAAAACTTCGAGTTTGAATTCAAGCCCTAGCATCACAAAATAACAGCAAATGACAAAGAGTTGATAGCACATATTTTGTAACTGATAAAACAATATGAAGTAGATATTTTTCTTCCTTTGAGAATTGTCTATTCAGTTTATTTTTTATTAATTTATTTAGATTGCATCTCAATTGTTATTCCTTCACTTATATCCTCCCGTTCCTTTTCCTCCCTCCCTCCTTCTTTCACCCCATTCCCCTCCCCCAGGTCTGTGACAGGAGGGGACCTCCTCCCCCATGATATGGTCACAGCCTCTCAAGTCTCATCCTGGTGGCCTGCTTATCCTTTCTCTGAGTGCTACCAGCCTCCCCATCAAGGGGAAGTGGTCAAATATGGGGCACCAGAGTTCATGTCAGAGTCAGTCCTGTCCAAGTAACTATAGAGACAATCATTCTGGTATACAGTAAACTTTTTATAAGTGTTGATGTCATTGTTGAGTTGTGTTACTCTCCGCTGCAGGGACTCAAATGATGTACTTGGGGGTTGCTGAGAGAAAAAAAGAATGCAACACCCACAATATGGAATCCCCTGGCTCTTTCCATCCAACAACACATGTTAAGAACCTGCAAACCCTTCCCAGCTGTGTCCCATAGATCGATAACACAAAAGGGGAAATCCCAGTCTTTCTCTGAGGGAGTTCCAGTCTTTAGGAGAGAGAGGGGGAGTGTTTTCAGGGACAGCTGCAGAGAGGGGGTGTGTTTTCAGGAACAGCTGCAGTGAAGCAGATCAAATGCAAGTGATAAGAGAACTACTGTATAGAAAATGGCTGCTGGCTGATCGTGTAGATCGAGGCAAATTTTTTCATCTTTCTGCGATTAAGTGCCTTCATCTTTAAATAGGAGGATGAGATAAAATCTGATAAATGCTTATAATAACTTGATGAAATAATATAAACAAAAAAAGAACTGGCACCTTGCCTTGCTCACAAATGCTCTTCAATAATTGCTTATTCAATGCATAAGTCTATTAATATCATAATAGAGTAACACACGAAGCACAGTAGTGTTTGATGAAGTAACGGGCAAGGGAGGAGCTGTACTGCTCATTACAGCTTATTTTGATCAGTTATTTCCAAGATATTGTGATAAATTAAATATGGCTAGCCTTCACAACTTCTTTCTTGAATCTGGGGTAAGCTCGTTACTTGTTTTCACCATGAGAATGTAGGAGAATTAACGTTTTATGAGTTTCTGGTGTCTTGACCCAAAGAAGAGGGATGTCACCCTATCTCAACATGTAAGGAAGACTATGTTGCCTAGAGGAGAATAGGATGTCATGGAGAGAACAGAGGCCCCGAGCAAATGTGCAGCACAACTTCTCAAATGAGAGTAAAGATATCCAAGTGGCAGCTCGGCTGCTGCTGTTGTGTACAGCTGCATTAATGAGTCCAGGGAGACAGCTGAAAACTGACCCGCCAAGCCCTTAACTTCTTCTTGTTGTTGTTGTTGTTGTTGTTGTTGCTGTTGTTGTTGTGAGATAACTGCATGTCTGCATGTGGGGAGTGGGCAGAAAGGGGGTTGTCACATAGTGATTTTTAACTGAGACTAAAGCCCCAATAAGCTAAAGAGGTCCTTTACTTATATAACATTTAGGTAAAGCTTTTTTTTTTAAATGTACTATATATTGCTAGTGGGTTTTTTTTTTCTGGAAATCTTGTATGTTATTTTCACTCAGTTTTTCAAAGAGTACTCAAAAATCTAAGAATTGGCTTAAAGACTAGGGTAAAATGTCAGGTGTGGGCAGGGGCATGGCTCAGTGCGTAAGAGTGTCTGCTGTACCGACCCCAGAAGCCGTGTGATCTGTGACACTATTCCTGAGTAGCAGAACAAATGTCTACTCACCCCAGATAGGGAAGTGACAACAGACATGCCCAGCTGTAAGGAGCTACATTGCAGGACGGAATGAATCTGTTAGAAGGCAGTTGTTATACTGCACCATGTAAGAAGGTGAGTGTGGGCACTCATGCCCACAGCCCCAGGTCTGACAGGGGTGGTAGAGACAGGAAGATTCCTGCTGTTCACTGGCATTGGCTATTCAGACTAGCCAAAAGAAAAAAACAGGTGAGTATGGGTTCAGTAAGTGATCCCTCATCAAGGAATTAGGTGGAGAGCAATAGAGAAAGACACCTAACATCTTCTGCCCTCTACTTGGCCATGTTTACATACATTCGCACACACATGCATCACATACAACACACATATATACCACACACATCAAACACACATGCATCGCATACAACATCCATATATACCACACATACATGCATATACACAGGCATCACACATAACACACATATGCACCCAGCACACACACACACACACACACACACACACACACACACACACACACAC
>OU015754.1:41369322-41429463 GCA_907169655.1 Acomys percivali | reverse complement strand
ACACACACACACACACACACACACACACACACACACACACACACACAGAGGGCTAGAGTTCTTCATCTTGTTTGGAATCAATTTGCATTTTCTACTGGTTAGTGACAATAAATATTCTTTCACTAAGCTCCTAGACCACTTAAGTGTATCTCACAATACTATACTGTGCATTTAAAACTCTTCTTAACGCACATTTAATATCCCCAACCACAATAAAATAAAACTTTAAAAGGTGTAAAGGCATGTGTTGACAGACTCTTTGCACAGGTCCAGAGTAGCAAATTGCAGGTCAGCATTTGGTGAGAGTATAGTGACTAGGATACTAAAGCTGTTCTGGATGCTGGTCACACTGTGCTGGCCACTTCCTGGTAAGTAGCCATGCTCCTAGGTGCAGAGGTCAGAAGCCTTTGCTTAAAAGTAGTTGCTTGATCATACTGGTACTTCATGCTAAAACTAGTCTTGCTTTGTTAGATAACGATGGATCCAGTGCACCCATGAGCTCACCTATTGGAACTATACCTCCTGTCACCTGCCATAGCATCAACTACCACGGCTGTGTTAAATACTGTTGGGATGTCTGGGAAAGCTCTAACCTCAGTATGTCTGAACTGGATTCATATTATGGTTTTTTAATTATGGTTCAAAGAGATGATCTGAGACACCCAAAGGCCAACAAGCCCTGACAGCCTCCCTGAAGCAAGATGTAAAGCTGGGAGATACCTAGGTCAGACTGAGATCCAGCAGCGTGGTCAAGGTCCAATTCTCTAGAATTAAACTAGGCTACCAGATATTGCACCTTGAGGTAGACATCATTCTGCATTTTTAAGATAATAGTGCTTATGACACAGGTGTTGGTGAGTAATGAAATGCATTTAAATAAGTTAGTATATGAAATGCCAAGGGTTGACTTAACTCTTGGTAAGTGCTCAGTAGATATGAGGCATTTCAATGAAAATGACAATTTTATTCCCGCTAACACGCAGGTAGTTTTGAATCTCAGGTCTGACACTAGATGTGCAATCTTAGCTTTTCCACATTTCAGGGGTTTCCTATATACAACGTAGACACATGCTTCTGGAAAATAAAAACGGAAACTGAGCAAGAAAACACCACGCCAGACATGTAATAAATAAATACATAGCATCGATGTATTTTATTCTTCTCTGGAGCTCTCTGCTCTTCTCACTTGACAGATGCTAGGATACCATCTGAAAGAGCATGCAGGCCCATGGTGGGGTGCACAAAGGCATGGGTGCATGTGGAGGGGCATACATGTGTTCATGAATGCGTACGTATCTCTCATGATGGAATGCGTAAGAGTCACTTGATGGTGATTGAATCACAGAAACTGTTCCAAGGTCTCCTGTGCCCTCTTTGTCACCAAGGGCTCCTCTCGGGCCACTGCTTGTTGACTTGCTATTAAGAAGCTTTTGAGATAGATTAAAACAATAGCATCAACAGAGGTATAATTTTCTTCCATCTCTCTTTAATTAGCTGTGAACCACGGGGCTTTCCAAGCAGCCACAGAATCTAGGGAGGAGAAGGGAGCTGAAACCCACCATTTGAGGTCTCAGGATAAGAAGCACTTGCTAAACACCATTCTGAGAACTGAATAAAAGATGCCGCCAGCCATCCTTTCATCTTTTCACAAAACAAACCACTGTCTGCCGGCCCATGGCCAATTCCAGCCTAGAAAATTAGCATGGCTGCTTTGAGACTAGGAATTTCAGAAACGCAGTGTGGCTTGTCTGGGTCCTTGGTGTCTACACCTTGCTGACCTTTGTTTTTCTTATCTATAAAAACTGGGATATGTTAAAATTCAGCTACTATCATCAAAGCTTATATGCAGAGCTTTACAACAATGCTGCAACACTGGTAGATTTTTTTCCCTCCATCTTCCAATCAGAAATCTAGGTTTACAGTAAGTTTTCACTGTCATAGCATTGAAACAATAGTCTGTGCTGTGCTATGGGCCTGGTTCTTTCTCAATTGCTCTACTGTGTCACTAAAGGCTCATCTTTAAAAATTCTCCCCTATTCCAGTCACCTTGCCATTTTTATACTTCCCTGTTGTTGTTGATCAGGGACATAGGGATGGCTTATGCACATTGTTACATCCCTCAGCATTGCTCATGTTTAATGCAAGATGACTGAAGCAAAGTTTGAATATTTTGGTTACCTAATCGCTGTACACTTTATATACACGGATATTCAATTTTCAAAAAGTTAGCAAAACTAATTGAAGAACTCAATATTTATCAGCCTATGGGCAACAGATCCTAGAAGGACCATGAAATTTTACAGAGTTAAAAAATTGGTGTAGCTATTAGATATTTTCTGTAAATTGAAAAAATACACCTTCCAATACATGAGTCAAATGTATATGGATAGTGTCATAAATGCTAGTGTGCATGCTTCTTTGTGTAGTATTTATGCACAGTTAACATCCAAGTTAATTAAAAATTGATATTAGATTACACATCAAAGGTTTCAGCCATCATGCATTTTCTCAAATGATAGATACCATAATATAAATAATATTACATGTCACAGAACTTTTCTGGTGTAAATAAAAAAAAACAGAGTTCTCAGACTAAGATATGGTAGGCAGATTTGGGCCCAGGGGTCCTGCTCAAACTAAGGCAACAGCCAAGGACAATACAGGTGGTAAACTTTAAACCCCTACCCAGATCTAGCCAATGGTCAGAATACTCTCCACACTTGAGTGGAGAGTGAGATATGACTTTCTCACGTACTCTGGTGCCTCACATTTGACCATGTTCCCTGGAAGGGGAGACCTGGTGGCACTCAGAGGAAGGACAGCAGGTTACCGAGAAGAGACTTGATACCCTATGAGCATATACAGGGGGAGGTAATCCCCCTCAGGAACAGTCATAGAGGAGGGGAATAAGGGGAAAATGGGAGGGAGGGAAGAATGGGAGGATACATGGGATGGGATAACCATTGAGATGTAACAAGAATAAAGTAATAAAAAAAGATATGTAAAAAATGACTTACACACACACAATTTTAAAATACTCAAATGCATTCTGTCTCATTGGATTCTTGCAAGCAACTTGGCAGTCATGATGTGCACATCTGGGTGTAAGGGTCCACCTTTCTGCCCTGTTAGGCTCTGATTAAGCCAGGGGACAGTCTTTCCACTCCACATCAGTGTTGGGCTTTTGAGATTGCTACAGGTGGAATATCGGTGTGTCCACCATTGAGGTGGAGAAATCTTACCCCACACTGCAGTGTATTCAGAGGGGGACCCTTGGGGTTTTAGATTATGATGTTATGAGCCTTTCACAGGTGGATAAGGGTGACATAGGGTAAATTGACTCTAGGGAACTCCTTAGGCACGTCCACCATGAGAGACTATAGGAAGAAGGCAGAAACAGACCTTCACCAGACCTCAGTCACTGGCGCTTTGCTATGTGCATAATTCTTTAGAAAAATAAGACTGTCCAAGTCAAATATCATATTTCTGAAATATGCAAGGCTTCTGTGAAGTCAGTGGGGACAATGAAAGTGGATGAGCCTGGAGCAGATAATGGATATTTAAAGGGCCACCAGGGGCTGGAGAGATGGCTCAGAGGTTAAAAGCACTGACCGCGCCTCAAGAGGTCTTGAGTTCAATTCCCAGCAACCAGATGGTGGCTCACAACCATCTATACTGTGATCTGATGCCCTCTTCTGGCATGTGGGCAGAGCAATGTATACATAATAATAAATAAATATTTTAAACAAACAAACAAAACTCCCTGTATATTCCAGGAGTTGGGACAAACTAAGTATCTAGAGGAAAACATGCTCTGTCCACAGCCCAAGCTGGCTATCCTTTGGAATGCTAGCCACACATACACAAAGCAAGCCAGCTAGTGATACCACAGTGATGCAGTCTATCCTTCAAAGCCACTATCTCCCCTCGCCATACAACAATTGATCTCAACCTGTGAGGTCGCAACCCCCATGAGAGTTGCATATCAGATATTTACATCATGATTCATAATAGTAGCAAAATTGCAGTTATGAAGTAGCAACGGGATAATGTTAGAGTTGAGGGTCACCACAGCAGAAGAGAGTGTACTAAAGGGCCACAGGGTTAGAAAGGTTGAGGAGCACTGCCATAGAAACTTGGTGTGGTAAGGGGGATCGACGAAGAGAACAAGTGTTCTAGCTCCCGTGGGTGTCCTGGGCCTCCAGGGAAGCTCCGGAGAGGACTGGCCTACTAGCCAGGCAGTGAGGGATGGATGGAAGCAGTGCTCATAGCATATGTCACCTTCCCTGGGCTTCAGTATGCTATGGGCGCATCCTCGCTCCACTCTGTAGTGGTCAAGCCATGCCAGCCTTAGAACTGTGGAGGGAGACACTGCAGGGACTATCCATGGGGAAACACTATTGGCTTAGCCTGGGGTCTCTTGACTTTCCAGAGCAGTGGCATGAGAGGGAGGTGTTACCTGCTCGGCCAGTCACCATTGACCCTTTACTGTTCGGAAGTTCCTTCCCTCCATGTTAGAGACTTCCTTGTTTCAGTTGTGTTTACTTGTTTTGGTTTTTGAGACAGGGTTTCTCTGTGTTGCCTTGGGGGTCCTGGACTCACTTTATAGACTAGGCTGGCCTCAAACTCACAGTGATCCACTGCCTCTGCCTCCCTGAGTACTAGGATTAAAGGTGTGTACTACCATACCAGGCTGACTTCCTTCTTTGTAACTCCCAGTACAACTTGTCTTACAAATCCTCTCTGGATATTTTCTTGGTCTCTTAGCAACTGATTCTACTGTCCCACTATAGCTGGGCTGTGGATGAAACACTTGAGATGCACTTGACCTTAGCTATCCAACCTCAAGAACTGTCAAAACAGATAAATCCATAAGGCCTACAGTTTGTTGTGGGTAGCCTGGATGAGCTACAATTAAAGTTACAGTTCAAAAAAATAAAATAAAAACTGCCAAGAAAACTAGATCCCAACTGAAAATGAGAGTTTTGCTTCAGAAATAGTGAAAAAAAGTATGTGCGGAGACCACCACAACTGTCCCTAGTCCCCTCCAAGGAAGGTTAACCAGACAGCAGGGGTTCCCATAAAGCCCTGTAGACTGGAAAAAACCCACCAAGTCCTTCATGAACTTTGCCAGGGCTCCATGCTGAGACATTCTAAAGTTACAACCCAATCTGGGAAGTAGAGCATGGGAAAGCAGAACTATAACTGTTGAAGATGATGTCATTGTTGGAGGCCTGCAACCTCTGGAGATGGTGTTAGCTAAAATCAGTATATTATTCAGGAACATTATGAGCAAGAGATAGAGTCCTGACAAAGTGAAAGCCTATAGTGAGCCAGCTTTAGGCTCATCCTCCAGCCTCCCAGAGCCTACAGTAAACATTTGCAACTCCTCCAGCAAGAAAGTGGACAGAGTAGGTGCCTGCTTCAACAACATTTATGAAAATATCAGTCAATTTTCAAATTACCTGTCCTTGAGGCTTGTCACAGAGATCTGGGTCTCTTTGGGTCTGTATGATATATACGGAAAATGTTATTGATCCCACAGATTTAAAGCTCATTCCTCTCTTAAAATATTATCTTAAAGCCTTCTGTATTTTGCCCCATTAGGATGGAGCGTCCATTTACCATGGTGTTTTCAGAATATCATGACTCATCCAACATCATCCTCATGGTTGAGAGGCAGGGAGCTGAGTACTGTGGTGTCGTTTTTGTTACAGATGAGAAACAAAGGCAAGCAGGCATTCGGGGATAGGCAAAATGTGAGGAGAGAGCAGAGACAGGCTTCTTCGGTTGTGTTGGTTTCATATCTTTTGTTATTTGCCTTTGGTTTTCCCCTAGTGTGGACAAGTATCTCCTTTACTATTTTTCCAATATTTCCAGTCCCTACCTAGCAGGATCTTCAGTCTGCAGCGGTAAGAGGTCATCCTTGTCTTTGTTGAAGGTCAGCTGTTTGTTCCTGTTTCACCACGTCTGACTTTGATGGCTCTCCACTGACAATAACAACTTCCAGATCTAGAGTGAGGACTAATTACACAGAATAGGTAGTGTTTTCATTCCTTCTTGGAGTCAAGAGGCCTAGATCCCAGGCCGAGGAAGTCTACTTATGGGCTTGATGACATCAGGCAAGTGGTTAACTATTAGGGTCTTGGTTAACTTGTCTTTCAAACAGGAAAAACACTGTCCTGCCTCTGCCCCAAGCATGTGGGAGGAATTACGAAGCAAAAAATAGGTCCAAAACACCAAAGGCCTTTACAAATTGGAGGCAGTGTATTTTGACGAAGGTATATAATTATTTTTATATTAGGGGACACAAATAAAATGTCTTCAAGGGCCATTTTAGTAAAATTGGGAGTGGCAGAGCTAGACTCCACAGGAGAATAGAAAGGCTTTATGCTTTCTATATTTGGTAAAAGCTAACTGGTTGGCTAAAACACAGTCTCATAGTCAAACTCTATAAGGAATACCTTCTTGGGGGCCCCATTTCCACCATAATACTCCCCAAACTGTGGGCTATGGATCCTGAACTTCAGGATCACTTGAAAGCTATACCAAGAACACGCCTACAGCAGTGTCTTCAAGTATGAGTACATGCCATTGAGATAGGTACCATGTACCTTTATTCATGAACAAATTTACTGAAACTTTTTCACTGTGTCACTCTCAATCAATGCATACTAATCATATTCAACTTAATCTCACAGCAACCAGGGGAGGAAGCATCATTTTTAACTTTAAAGGAGACTCCATAAGCTTAGATATTAGGAAACAACTTTAAGTACTTTCAAAGTTAAAATAGACTGCCTAAAGGCTATAAGTAAATACAAGTCATATCAGCAAAGGACTCCTCTTGTAATGGTTTCCAGATATAATCTAGATGTGACAGGGAAGCAAGAAAACCCTATGTTGTTCATAAACACATGCTGAGCATCAAATAAGCGAATGTCAAAACAAGTGAGAAAGAAAAATAGAACAGGTGTATTTCGTGAGACTCAGGCAAAAAGGGCCTTGTGTTCACAAGGTCCCCAAGATAGCCACATACACCTGTGCTCCCAAGTGAACACACACACACATATACACACACACACGCACACACACACACACACAGACATACACACACTTGGGGGGAGGGGAGAAAAAGAGGGGAGGGAGAAAGAGAGAGGGAGGAAGGGAGAATGAGAGAGGGAGGGAGGGAGGGGAAGGGAAGGAGAGAGAGCTATATTTCTTAGACATCTCTAAATGGCACAAGCTTCACTGTGCACAGGTCCAAGGCCCTATAACTTGTAATGAGGCCTTAGTTGAAAAAGAGAGACAGATGTGATTAATGATTTTAAGATGGGGGAAAAGTCTCTTGGATTACCCCTGTGGGATTCCCGTGCAACCCAGGTGCTCTAATAGGAGGGAGGAATAGGAAGAGATGGTGCCCAGAGATGGACACAAACCCAGGAAGGTAGTGTGAAGACAAAACTGTAAGAGCTTGACAGACGATGCCTTTGATGACTAGAGCAGCATGGCCACAAGCTAAGCAAGGCAAGCAACCGCCAGAGCCAGCAGGCAAGGGTTCGATTCTCTCCCCAGTGCCTCCAGAGAGGGGCTATTCCAGGCAGCATCATGGATTAAGGCTGGTCACAGTCATATTGTTTGCGCTCAGGGTTGCGTGTTTGCACTTCTCCCTGTTTCACTCCGGGCTTTCATTCATACAGCTGTCTGCTCACTATTTGGATTTCAGCGTAGAGGCTGTTTCCTCCGAGAGAACTTCCCTGACCAAGCCAAGATCAGGGCCAATCCCACTCCATTTCATCACCCCACTTCATTATTTCTCTTTGCAACACTTGGTATAATTTTAAAGTCTCTCAAGCATGTACTGATTTGTTTTTCATCTACTTTCTTCTCATCCAAATAAAAGTGCCCCTGTGTCTTGTTCACTGGTGTGTCCCTGGAGTCCACAACAGTGCTAGCATATGGTAGGCACTTGACAGATCCTTACCGAGTTAATGAATGACTCTCAACTTGGGCTGAGAATCTGAGTTATGTGTGGGGATCTTTAAAAATGCCAACTCCTCAGCACAAAGCAGACATTTCGAGGCAGTTAGCAAGAGGCTCCACAGTTTTTATACAACCATAAGATGCTGAGGTGCATCAATAAGTATGCATAGTAAAGGATGAATGAACTCAATGTTGCTGCAGAGCACACATCCTCTCCATTTACACCCACAGCCCCAAGCATAGACCTTCCACGTACATCTTCTGTGCCACCCTTTCACATATTATGCAAATGAACCACATACACTAATACTGTATGCATTGCTGTTTATACCATTATATACATAGCTAGCAGTTAATAAAACAAAACTATCATCTCCTGAGTGTTTTCTTTGTGGTAGGTAGCACAACCGGTATATAGACTGGGTACCTAGCTTTAAGAAAGCTCATAGCCTATTTGCTACTACATATCATATGCTTGTGTCCCGCTGAATTCATAAGTTTACATCTCAACCACCAATCTGATGTTTTTAGGAAGTAAGATACTTGCATAATTAATCAATACATGAGGTTAGAGCCATAACAGATATGATGAGTGATCTTATAAGAAGGCCTATAAGGCCTCCACCCCCAAACGTGAAACACAATGATAAAATGGCCATCATCAAAACCAGGAAGTGGCCCCTGACTAAGTTCCAGGTCTTCTGACATCTATGCTAGATAAATGTTGTTTAAGCATCCCATGTGTGCTCTTCACTATGGATGTCCATACTGTCCAAGACAGTCATCAAAGCAGATCACTACAGTTCAAGGTTCTAAACAGAATAAGAGGGCAATGCAAAGAGCATAGATATAGGAAGGCAGGAAACTGCCAGATTCTATACTCACTGAGCACATTTAAAATGAAACAGGGGACATATGATTGGTGTCCTAAAGGTCAGGAGTTGTTTACATTAGAAGAAGAGAATGGGGGAAAAGGGAGTGGTTACTTGATGTCAAGGCAACACAATTTTTCAAAATGTAGAAGCTAGAGACATTGTACAGGTACATATAAATCACTCAGTTTATTTGTTCATTCAGCAGAAGTCTGGCTTGCTTATCATGCCTGTACTAAATGTAGCCAAGAACATGAACCCAAATCTGTGACATTGGAATCTCCAGTTGAAGGCTGAAAAAAATGTATTATTACTACACAATGACCTACATGCTCACGATGCACAGCCAGGGGTGAGGACCATCAGTGGAGATGAACTCTCAGGTCAGAAGAAAGAGGATGGAAGGAATAGTCTCTTCTGACCATCTCTTGCTATGACTGCAAAGTGCCTCAGACAAGCCTAAAGATTCCCAAGACAACTGTTAATTCAGCCCTACCTCCTGATGGCAGCTTGTAAGAATCCTGGGACTGAAGCAGAAAGAGTCAAATGGTATATACTCACTTATATCTGGACACTAACCCAAGGGATATGTCCCAAGAAAATCTTCACTTACCAGGAAAGTTGGACAGAGGGGAGGACATCCTATTGGGACTCTAGGTGAGAGAAGCATGGGAGAATGGGGAAATAGAAGGATCCAGAGGGTCCTAGAAACCTACAAGAAGAACATTATGATGGGCAGATCTGGGCCCAGGGGTCCTGCTCAAACTATGGCACCAGCCAAGGACAATACATGCAGTAAACTTTGAACCCCTACGTAGATCTAGCCAATGGACAGGACATTCTCCACAGTTGAGTGGAGAGTGGGGTCTGACTTTCACACGAACTCTGGTGTCCCATATTTGACCATGTCCCCTGGATGGGGAGGCCTGGTGGCACTCAGAGGAAGAATAGCAGGCTACCAAGAAGAGACTTGATACCCTATAAGCATATGCAGGGGGAAGAGGTCCCCCTCAGTCACAGACATAGGGGAGAGGAGTAAGGGGAAAATGGGAGGGAGGGAGGAATGGAAGGATAGAAGGGATGGGATAACAATTGAGATGTAATATGAATAAATTAATAAAGTATATTTAGAAAAAAGAGTGCTGGGACCTCCAGCATCATCACCATCACGAACTTTCTGTTTGACTTGGGTCACTGTGCACTGAGTCTCTGACTTGTGAGAGTAGGTGCGAGATGCTTCCGGGAGAGGCCAAGTCTAAGAGCATAGAGTTTTCTATGATGTCCTGACAATCTTGAGGGATCCTAGGAAGCCTGATGCTGCTCGGCTGTTCCATTCCCCAGGAGTGTACCCTGGCAGCTTGAATCAGAGGAAGCCAATACCCTGCCTCTGTCAGCCCACCTTGTGTAGGAGAAAGCTGCATGCCATCCACCAATGGCTGCAATGCCCTGGAATAAAGGACTCGCCTCTCCTGTCTCCTTCACTTGAGGGACAATCTTGCCTGAGGCACAAGCAAAGCTCCAAATTGATTTAATTTGAAATTTCAGACTGCTGGATTCAGCCCTGCTCGACTGCCATCTGCTTTTCCAGTGTGCTATGACACTGAGCCTGTTTTTTTTTTTTTTTATTGTGTTTGCTTGACCAAGTCCACCAGTAAAATATTACTGATTTCCCCAGTGCCTGAGTGGTATGTGAGCTTGGGGTGATACCCGAACATTCCCTAAGCTCATCAAAGTTATGAGCAAAATAATTTTTCTCTTAAGTGGGAGGGGAGGTGGGATCTGGATTCATCACTAAGGCATATTACTAAGTGACACTTTCAGCTTTCTCTGCACAGAAAAGTAAACAAATAAATTGCTTCTGGCCCAGCATTCATACACTTTCATTGTAGAGATAAAGCTTTCCAGCCAAGCAAGGAAATAAGTAATCTGTGAAGACAGAAACCAGTGCCATCCCATGTCGCTCTGCCTCCCTCCACATGTGCAACTTGACACTACCTGTGACTGGGTTCATATTGAGTCTCATGCTGACTGCATTCTCTGCATCCCCTTGGCCATCTACAGCAGTTCAGGCCCTGCCTGGTGATGGAGACTGTCACTCCAGTGGTCTCAAGCAAAACTCTCCTGAAAGAACTTTGCCATTCCTGCCATTCCTCTCCCACTCACCAGAGGTGCAGTTTGTAACTCTCGATATAGTTTTAGCAGTCACCTGCTTCAAACCCTCCCATTTCTTTGTAGCCAAGGCCCACACTGTTTAGTACGGGCTACCATAACCCACACACCTATCCTATGTCCCACTCAACTATCACTGTCTGGGGCAACACACATACCCCTACCTGCTGCTCACTGCACAGGATAGGATATATACAAAACATCCTGTATAATACCTTGTCAGCAACAGAGTCCCAGAAAAAGGTAGCTTTCTCTATCACTACTGCTTTGTTCCTATTTTTTAAAAAAAGTGACATTTAAAAAAGTAACTTCCCATATTGCTTTGCTTGATCATGGTCTTCATCAAAGATGTCCATGTCCCTGTGTCCTCTTTAAAGGCAAAGAGAACCTAGACTGACATTATCCATTTCCTCACTTTGGGGCCAGGGAAGTATGGGCCATGGCATCAGTATTGTAGGTAAGAAGCCACTTAGCAAAGTGGTTGACAGTCTGGAGCTAGGACAGACTTTACTGAAATGCTGGCTCTGCAGCTTACGTACGTGCTGTATGTGTTGTTGTCTGCTGGCTCATGTACAGTGAAGAAAATAACAGTACCTAATAAAAGCTGTAGGCGAGATTGAAAGATTCAGTACTCATGGTGTCCTAAGAATAGAGTTTGGCACATAGTAAGCAATCAATTATCAACAGAGAAATTACATATATAAACACATTGCTTTTAGATATAGCTATATATAGATATAGCTATATATGCATATATATATGAAAGCACACACATATGTATGCATATATATCAGGTCTGTGCATTCTCAAAACTATTATAAAATTTCACCACATTGCTTGGCTTAGGCCATTTCCCTCCTGGAATTGCCTTCATTTGTAATTGTCTAGCTGGAGGAAGTTGGCTTTCTTCTTTGAGGCTGATCTAAAAGGTTTCACCCCCTCATGTCTTACTGGAGTTCAGAGTTGAGTAGGTCTTGGAACAGGTGACACACTTGGCTTCAAGTTGTAGTGCTATTTTGTATGTAGTGTTGAATGTTTATTAACGCAGCCATGTCTAACTTGTCTCGTGTGTGTGAAATGCGATAAAATTGTACCATGGCAAAGTATCTGTACTATAGTTAATACATTTTCTTTCTCTTAATTACTCTTTTTGACCTTGAATGCAGGAAGAAGTGGGCAAAGGAAGAGGAGGAGGAAAAGGAAGAAGAGGAAGAGGAGGAGGAAAAACAGGAGTGGAAGAGGAGACAGAGGAAGAAGAGAAAGCAGAGATTGTTCACACTCAATCCTGTCTCAGCAGGTGACGAGTCTAATGGGGCATCATGATCTAGCAAAGAAGATGAGGAGGTAAAGGAGGGAGGAGGAATTGGGGGCGAAAGGGAGGAAGGAAAGGGGAGAAGGAGGAGGAGCAAAAATAGTTAGAGATGGCCACTGGCTAGAACATTATGCAGTCATTAAGTATTATGTTTACAGAGTCTGAATTAATAATGTGAAAAATGAATTAATGATCAGCAAAAAAGGAGGATTTAAATTTGTGTACACAGTGATAATAAAATAAAATAAACAAAATGCATGTTAGAAGAAGATGCAGCAATAGTTAGACCTCTGTGACAAGACTAAGCACATATTGCAGAGTTTAACCCATCGTCTAACCCTTCAATGCCTTCGCTTTCTTGATGGAATGTGTTTACCCTTACTTAAGCAGTATTTTTGACTTTAGTATGACATGGCAAAAATCATTTCAGAATTTTTCTTCATGTCTGTTTCCCCCGGTATGAGAACAGCACTGAACAGGAAGACTTGCTTCTGTTGTAAATGGAGACAGTGAATATCATGGGTTTTAGGTAAGGAAAATACAGGTTATGTTTCCAAAGATGGCTGAGGTAATGCCTAGAATAAATTAATACTAAAAAAAAAGTTTCCTTTACCTTACTTGCAATTTTCAATGTCCAAGCCATTTGGTAAGACAAAATATGTGCAAGCCAAAGAGCTAAATAGCTTTTTACAGCAAATTATGACCAGCTTCATGTTGGCCACCATGGGTTTGTTTGCTCTGAATACAAAAGTGAGAAAGTTCAGCTTCTACAACTGGCTCTTAACTGTTCTTCATTATGCCTCCTGGGGGGACGAGCTCATATTCATGTCAAAACCCAGTCCTAAAGTTGACTGTAGCATGTAGAACAGGCTCTCCTCCTGTGACAGGAAGTGGACAATGGCAACCGCTATGTCCCTCCTACCAGGGAGAAATGTCAAGTCCTAAGGAAGAGCACATCTTTGCTTCTTTCCATGTATGAGATATGCCTTTTTGCACACAGCATATTTTATGTTCAATTGAACATTTCCACTCATTTATTCATTATCCATAAGAAGACAGCTACCACACACCAAACCTGGGGTGTTCAAGAAGAAACTGCCACTTCAAGTAGAATAAAGGCAAAGCAGTCAATTGTGTGATTACTTCAAAGGCTGTGGTGCTTGTCTAGTGTGTACACGGCAGAGGCAGAGGAGGTTTCTGTACATCGAACAGTCCCAAGCCCAACTCTGCTCCATGTTAGGTGCTCAGCATCCAAGTGTAGCACCAGGCTAGGGTTGGAGTTCAAGTTGCTTTATGCATACCACATCCACATCTAAAGGCTGACTGTGTAAGCACTGGCTAGCGTTGCTGTACCCCCGTGTGGCTCAGTGTCTGTCAGAACTCCCCTTGCAAGGAAAGAGAATGTATGCACTACTTTTTCCCATGCTGCCTTCACAGGAGCAAGCTCTCCATCACAATGAAGGCAGATGGCTTCTCGTGGTTTCTTCTTTCCAACTGCCTCCAGCTAGTAGTTATTGATTTGAGCCTCTGCTTTATGACTTCAGCTATGTATGATGCTTTGCCTCCTCAAAGAAGATGAGGGGGTTAGGGCAGAGTGAACTCTCCTCTGATCTCCTGGTTGTTGCCCAAATTCTCCCCCCGCAACACTCTCTCACCGAGTCTTCATAGCCTGGCTGTGGAGTATTATGATTCTATCTTTCCAGAGGAAATAAGATCCTCAGAGTCGGGAGAGAGGCCTGAGGTCACAGAGCTGTATAGTGGTAGAGCTGGTTACAGCCACATATGTTTGAATCAAAATCTTCTTATACCTTGGAGCCATTTGGCCATTCTTCTTACCTAATTGGGTCATTGGTTTCTCTTCCTTAGGAAGGTAAAAATAGACAGGGTAGGGGGAAGATAAGTCTTCAAAATGCTTAGTCTCTTGATAATTTAGTCTTTGTGCTTCTTTTATCAAAGACAAGATCACAAGAATTTGGAACTAAAAAGAGACTTGGCCTTGAACATGTTAAGTAAAACAGACATCTAATGTTTAGCAACTTGTTTCACCCATGCAAAATCCTAGTGGAGTAAGAACCGGAAAGAATCTCTTCCCAAATATTAGGCAGGATCCTTACTTAGCACTACATTGAAAACCTCAGGGGATGGACTTTAGCCAAAGGAAGCTGGGCATTGAAGATGAGAATCCAGGATGGCAGGGATGCCAATGAGCTCACTGGGCAGAGCAGTGAAGACTAAACTGCATGCCACAGAATCAACTTGAATGTAAAACAACAACATTATCCCAGCCAGGGAAGACGGAGCACACTGGGGTTCCCAGAAAATGAAAGCCCAAAGCCAGGAAGATAAAGCTGATCATGTCATATCAAAAGAAGAGTTGCTGACTGAGGGGCGCTCCACCCCTAGTGCACCCTCTATTCTTCTTGAGGTATGTGCCAGTGTCCCATGTCTACAACTGGTGATTAGCAAGGTAGCTGCTTGAAAGCATGTCTCCTATGCAACACCATCATGAATTGTCCTTGAAAAAGCCCCTCTGATTTCATAATCTTCAAAGCAACTCTTAGTCAAATGCAAAGCAGTGAGTCTATCTTCAGGATCTGTTTATAGGGGCCTGGAAGACATTTTCCCCCAAGAAAAATGTAATTTTATAAGAACAATATTGCTTCTTTCTGTGTAACACACACACACACACACACACACACACACACACACACACAACTATAACAAATGGATGCAAGATCTCAAGAGGGAAATACTGTGTTATGGGTTACAAGGCAAAGCAAAGCATCCCCGCTCCAGTAAGCACTATAAATTGTTGCAAACGGTATCAAGAAATGGAAGCTCACCCTGGCAATGTAACAGCTGCAGGACTTCACTGCCTCAGATAGCTTTTAAAAAAGAAAGAAATGTAAAGGATCAAATCCAGCACTTCAAACATTCTACTGGATCTCCAGGGTGGCCTCATATTTCTAATTAATATTTCTTCCTAATTGTTCCCATCATGCTAAGTGTGCTAAATGCAAAACTCTCTGCTCACTACGCAGCTCTGGTGGGAAAAGTGGAAGACACTCCAGGAGGAAGGGTGACCAGCTTCATTGTGATGCAGAAGAAGGCCACAATTAAGAATATAATTTTGGAAGATGTCAGCATCCTAATTACTCATAGGGTTTCCAGAAAATTAAGCAGTCAGTGAATTGGCTTATTTAATGAGATCTAGAGTTTGGATGCAAGGTGCTTTTGCTTTGCATTTGAGAAGCACATTTCCCCCACTCCACGTTAATGACTGGGGCATCTCAACATGCTGTTAGCTCAACAGGTTCTGCAGGAGCACGAGGGTCAGTTGCTTAAAAGGCTCTGCAAGTCAATTAAATCACACGCCTGTGCTTCCTGTCTGCTTCTCCATCCTCCTGATTTTCTCTCCTCCTGCCCAAATTCAATTGTTCAACATGGAAAGCCCATAATTCAATCAAGGAGCTTAGGAAACTACATCATTCAGGGGAGGGTTAAGGGAGACACACTGGAAATTGGAATGAAAAGCTGCTTCAGTATCATAATGATACCTCTCTAATACTCTGTTTCTGCATACATAATGCGGGAATAATGGCATTCCTATTTTAAATGTGCTTACTTTGCAATAAGGTATTTCTTGAGGATGGGCGATATATTGTATTAGTTTCTGTATCCTAGAACCCACTACACTGCCTAGATCCTTGATATATTGAATAGGACTTAATAACTTCAAAGGCTTAGGCGGACAAATTGAGGAGGACTCAAGGAGAAACAAATATGGCCTCTAGGGGGCTTCCTCACGCATTGTAGACTCTCTGAGAAGAAAAGCACCTTAGGGTCTGCGTTTGATGGTGGGAACACAGAAAGAGCTGTGACCAGATGAGGAGGAGGTGGAATGACACACCGCTAGTGTTCTTCGTGCACTGCAGGAGTGTGAATACCCTAACATGCCCAGCACCTGAGGACTTGGGCCACTGAGGAAGGATGACAAGGGTGCAAATGATCATCAGGTGCCCAGAAGTCTGTCGGTCTTTCTCTTCTCTCTGTATTTTTTTTTCCTTACCATTCTGTGAGGTTTTGTGATCTCTACTCTTCTTTCATTTTTGGCATGGAGAGACTGAAGCTTGAATTAATTAAACTGTGTTGCTTCAACCAACATGCCACTGATCCTATCTACCCCCAACCACCCAGAGACCTTCTACCATCTGTACATCTGTCTGTCAAAGGACCAAGTATCCTCGTCTGTTTAATCATCTCTCCTGATGGAAAACGGAGCTCATAGATGTGAGACATAATGTCGTACAGTATTACCCACCACATTGGGACCTTCAGCTGTACCCTGCTTACAAAACATCATTTCAGCTGAGCTAGTTGACTCTTTACATCTTTCATGGAAGGATGAAGATGATTACCTGAGGACCCAGCCATCCTGTTCCACCTGTCTACTTTATGTGGCATTGGGGAGGGACTAGAGATATAGGGAAGACTAGGGAATGGGGGCTCCATCCATGTAGCTATAGGAAAGTTATGGTTTCTGCTGGGTAAAGGCTTCCCAGTGCAGCCTTTTGTGGGAGGAAGCACCCATACCCCAATAAGTAACTGCTGATCTATGCTCCATAAGGAAACCCAATACACTCATTATTCCATCCCAGAGTGAACTGTGGTATAATTGCTTCTCAGCTTGGCCTTAAGACTCTAGGGATAGGGGTATATGTCTCTAGGGAAGAAATTTTATCAACACACCACTATGATAGAGGTCCTTAGTTTACAACATCACAGGAACTCTCCTCTTCCTGACCTTATTAGAGTGGTGTCCTCCAAAGCTTTTATGGTGGATTGAATAATAATGCCCCCATAGGCTCATATTTTTGAATGTTTAGTCCCTAGTTGCTGGAACTGTTTGGGAGGATTAAGGAGTGTGGCCCTGTTGTAGTGTGTGTGGTCTTACTGAAGGAAGCACACCACTGGGAGTAGGCTTTGAGGCTCCTAAACGTCACACCATTCCCAGTTAGTGCTCCCCCTCCCCCCGTCTCATGCTTGTGGATGACATGGAAGCTCTCAGCCTCTGCTCCATGTCATAGCTTCCTGCTGCCATGCTCCCGCAGGTTCCGCTGTCATGACGGTCATGGCCTCTAACCCTCTGAAACTGTGAGTCCCCAAATTAAGTGTTTTCTTTCATCACTTGCCTTGGTCTTGGTGCTGTGTCCTAGCAATCAGAAGTTCTAGGTGGACCCTAAAGCTATGTCCCTTCTGTGTCTCACCACAAGAAACTTTCAACTTCTTAATGCCTCATAACTCTAATTACCTTTTGGGTTGTAATAAATTTCCATTGGTTGAGTATACAGTACATGCTGGATACTGGTTTTCACTACTTTAGTGCATTTCATTCTTACTAAAACCTACATGAAATAGTTCCTGCCACTATCCCTACCTCACAGATTATGATATGGAGGCCAAAGGGCTGAAGGGTTGTTCGGGTTCTTCAGCTTATAAATCATAGAGCTGAGATTCTACCACAGGTTTCCTGACTCTAACTCACTGTTCTCAATCTCTCTGAGTGGCTCTTATTGTTTCAAGTTTGTTTAGTTAATATAACTAAGGGCTGTCTTTCTGGGTCACCCATCTCTTGGTCATGATTCTTTCTCCAAAATCATCTAGACTCATTCAATCCTATATGGGCTACTTACACATAAAAGAACCGCAGGTTTCCCACACAGACAGCTTTTGCAGCAAACATTATCCAGCCACAAAGATCGATGGGGTTTCCCTTTTGCAGAATGATAACTCATGACCACATGTGCTGTTCTTTTCTCTTTTCACCTGATGTGTTTCCCAAGTATGAACTTAAGCAGCACACTGCAATGTTTTAGAGGTAGTGCTGGTTTCTATACTATTTTTTTTTAAGATTTATTTAATTATTTATTGGATATGATTGCTTCATCAGCAGAAGATGGCATCAGATGACGTTTATAGATGGTTGTAAGCCACCATGTGATTGCTGGGAATTGAACTCAGGATCTCTAGAAGAGTAGGTAGCACTCTTAACCATTGATCCATCTCTCCATCCCTTGGTTTCTATATTATACAAATGAAGTAACTGAAGTTCAAAGGGTTCATGTGTATTAGTCAAGGGTAAAAGATCAGAGAAATACAAAAGCGCAGGATTCTAGGGATCAAGCTGGGGTCTGTCTACAGGTAAGACATGGGCTCTTCCTACTGTGATATGAAAACTCTCCAGTCATGGGTCATATCTAGTGAGGTGTGGTGAGCATCACTGAGGAGCCCAAACAAAACCCAAGGTCCTCAGCTCAGAAGGTGTAATGCTTTTTCCCATCCAGTCTTTTGAAAGCTGCACTAATTGCCATTTATATAAGATGCCGGCCTGCCTCTGCTGGTGCTCAGAGAGAAGTTTTCACTTGCTGGTGGAGGATTTGGGGCAAAGGAATGAAGAGTTCTGTGAAGTGGTGTCTCCTCCAAAGAGAAAAAACAAAAAACACACACTAAGGTTAGTAATTGGGGAAGAAAAAAAATGCACCAAAAATGAGTATACTTGGGATGTGATCACATGCCTACAATATCTGTGGGGAAGATTCACTGTTCTGTCCCCCATGAGAGTCCCCTTCAGGAGCTCATTGGTGAGAGAACCAACAATCCAATTGTCAAGCTGAGTGGAGACCAGGTGAGCACTTCCAAACCCAGTTGATCCTAAAAATCTCACCTATAGAAGAACTGGAGCCACCTGAAAGGGGCCATGATAAGCCACAGCAAGTCCATGGTGAGCATCCTGGTGAAAAAGGTAAAGCTGGCTCCATCTAGAGGGAGCCAGCAGAAAAGGAGAGCATGGAGGTTATAGAACATGAGGCAGGATGCCAGAACAGGCCAGTTGTAAGCGCAAATCTTACTCCGTGGCTGTGTTCCTTTGAGCAAATCACTCACCTCTTTAAGCTACATTTCCCCCTCTTTTAAACTGAGGAAAGGAAAGGCACCTGTGTTATTCAGGTTTGCTTGTTAGTTAGTTTGTTTGTTTGTTTTGGTCATGGTGAGAGAATGAGGAAAATAACTTAAAAGAGTCAAGGTTCATTTTTGCTCATGGTTTCAGAGGTTTTAATCAAGGTCACTTGGCTCCATTGCTTCTAGATTGTGACAAGGCAAATACCATGAAAGAATAGCATGCTGGGAACAAAGATGTCCTCCTCACAGTGGCCAGGAAGCAGCAGAGGGGAAGGGTCTGAGGAGAAGACATACCTGTCAACACTATGTACCCAGTGACTGAGTGACCTACTTTCTCTAACCAGGCACCACTTCCCATTAGCCCACTCAGCTACGAATGACTTAATGGTTTGCGGTAGGTGCTGTCATGACCCAACTGCCTCACAAAGGCACCACGAGCTGGGGACCAAGCCCTGACAGCATCTGAGATTGGAGACTTGAGGACTGCAAAGGAAAAGTGTTTAAGAAAGAGTCCCTGCATCCTCAGAAGCATCCCACTCATATCGAGCTGGGAGTGTCTCCCAGCCTTGCTACCTAGACTCATTCTCCCTCACAAGGTCTTCCCTGTCCTCTAACTATGTGCCATCTCCTGGATTTTCACCTCCTGTGATTGTCACTGAAGCCAGAGCACTGTTGGAATCCACAAATGCACTGAGTAGCATTTTCAGGAAGAGTTGCCAGGGATGGAAGGAGCTAGAGATACTGAGCTGAGGGGTTGAGGCATACAGTACTTATTACACATCCATGGGCTTAAAAGCTGAAGTGGCCAGAGCCGCCTCACAAAGTTAAAGAAACACCAAGTCCAGGCATTCAGGCTAACGGTGAGTCCCGGCATTGGCTCCTCCTGAGAGTTTTGGAAGAAACATGCCTAGAACCCAAGGCAGATGTTAGCTGTTCTGTCTCCATACTTGAGCTGGGGAATGCATTCTCAGAGCTCATCTGAAGTCCACACACTGTCCCTCCATGAGCACAAATAGACTTTGGAGGCGGCCATACTAGGCACTCACTAGTTTAGTTATATAAGTCACTTGTCACCTCAATTCCCATTTCTCCAGGCATGAGTGCTGATAACCTCCCAGAGCGGACATAAGGATTTTGAGTTCAGTGAGTAGAACTGAGTCCAACAAGTGGGTTTTACAAACCCCTTCCCTCTCCTACAGCTCCCTACCCTGATAATGCTCAGGAGCTGGCAGAGAAATGGGAGTGATACCCGATCATGACTTATCCTTAGACCAATAGGAAGCTCATCCTAACTAACAACAAAATCCAAGTGGAATTGCACACAAACTGTCGAACTTTTTGTTTGACTAAGACAACCGCAAACACCCTGTCACAGTCCTGTGTAGAGTGAGGTAGTATAGAGTGTGGCTTCGCCTTCCAGCCAGCTGTCATGAGTCACAGGATCGTTGTCCCCTGGCACCACAAAGATGTGCTCATCTCGGAAATTTTCTTGATTTCTTGGAACAAAAAGGTTCTGTGGAAAACACTAATGACAAGTCTGTATTTTGAAGCAGATACTCATTTTTATTGTGAGAAGGAAAACATTAAGATGTCAAACTTGGAGCTGTTAAATGAGCATCTGCAGCCCATTCGTGGGGCACTGGGGACTGGAGGCTCAGAGAGGTAATTGCCACAAATAAGACACAACTGGACATTGATTTATTCAGCCCGTTTGCTTGGTTTCTACTTTGAGCTTATTCAATTGGCTATTCCTCTTTGCTGTCTCTTCCTGGGAACGTGACCCCGGCTCATTTAGATGGAAATATGCTCACCCATTACCTCATTAATTTTGGAGATTCTGCATTATCCTTTATGCCTCCTCCCTAGCTTCCTTCCCTCTCAAAATCCAAAGTATTGGTGGGGCCAAGGCAAATGATGCACCATTTCTCCATAATGTGGCAGGACCTGCAGGGGTCACTGGCAACCCCAGCAGTTGTAATTCAGCCAAGATAGGCTGAAAGGTCCTCTGGAAGACCATAAGGGAGAGGTTCAGAAGGCACGAAATCAAAACCAGGGCTAGGTCTGGTGAGATGTCCAGATGAGGAAAGTGGCTCATCCACCTCCCATCCCTACCACAGTTGATAGAGATAAGAATCACAGTAAACCGGTAATCTATTTACTCAAAACAATAGCGATGCCACAACAGCTGCATTTACATGCTCTTTACAGATACACATGCCATTTTGTTTGTCTTTGCAACTACCCAGCACAGTTCGCCTGTAGAAGATCAGTTACTTAATGAAGATTACACAGCTGGTAAGCAACAAGAATGGATTTGTACCTCACACGTCTCATTTGAAATCCCATGTTCTTCACCATCAAAACCTTAGTTTATTTAGCTTCTCCCCAAACAGTGCCCTTAATCTGTTAGGTCCATTCTGAGTTTAACTCTGAATTTCTTAACATACATGCATCGTTTCCATCCTCATAAGAGGCCTGAGAAGATGGTACCATGAGAGCCGTTAATGAATAGGAATTGAGTTCAACAAGGGTTAGTCACCTCATTGGAGGGCACTCAGCTTTGGAGACAGAGGAAGGACCAGGTACAGGTCTTTCTGAGCATGATATATATGCTCTGCCCACAAGACCTATTGCCTTTCCATGGAGGTTTGAACTGGTAATGTGGACGAACAGCAGGAGAGAAGACAGCAGATAACATGGAAACCAAGAGGGCTGTAGCCCTGAGATTCCTGTCACCAGACCCAGTGGAGAACCCAGACAGTCCCACTGGATTTGGACTCTAGCAACATCAAAACCCACAAGGACTGATAGAGGTATCAGTATGAAGACCTGTTCGTCATACTAGGTACACAAAGGGTAGAGGCAAGACATCTAGGGCATATGCGTGCTCTCTGCGCACCAGGAGTCAGGGCACGCTGTCTGACTGCCTTGCTCTAGCAGGTAGAAGGAGGAGCAGAGGAACAGTTTATGCAGAGTAGCTAGGGTGATCTAGCAGTGCTTTGTATGATGTTCCATCAAAGTAGAGAAGGTTGTCATCCTTCCTCTTCATTGACTAACACAGCGCTTGACATGAATAAACAAAATAATGATTAATGTTTTTATTAATGTTCTTATGTGCAGATCTGTTGACTAGGAAGAAAGCCCTAGAGGCTAAAATGGTTGGGTTTCAGGAGAAATGGTTCAGTGCGGCTACACACCTGATGACAAGGGATGTCAGAGAGAGAAGGAAGTGTGAGCAGAGACAGGCAGAAACCTCGCCCATGTGGCTTCATAGGCCTCAGGAAGTAGTTAAAAGATTCCTTTCAGTGTAGTAGGAAGTCACTAGAACAGTGGCTTCTTAGAAGAGACATAGCATTAGCAGACTTATGTTCTTGCAAGACCATTTTAGTGATGGCGGCAAGAGTGAGGAGGATATCCATGTGGACACCTGAGGCACTGGTCCAGGGAGAGGTCAAAGTCATATGCAAAGTCTGAATGCAGAGGCAAAAGAGACAGAACAGATAACCAATTCCAGACACTGGTGTGTTCTACCTGATGGAGTGGGTTAAAGAAATGAGGGATACGGGAAGGTCCATAAGTAGATAAGTGGGGGAGATCTAGCTGATGCTTTCTGTGGGCCAGAACTTTGAAATGCATTTCAAAAAATTAGCATAAGAATTCTGTAATACTTTTGTATGGAAATAGGCAGGAAGCCTCTAGAAGTCCAAATCTGAAGAGCCAAGAGATGTTCTAGGCTGGAGAGTTGTGTCAAGTTTTCTCACATACAAAGCATTCTCTCAGATGTCACTTCATAGATCTCTCACCACCTCTTTGATGACAACCAGAAATCTATTCTCACAAAGGAATTGGTTTATAGAATGGCTTCCAAGTCTCATACTAAACCAAACGAAAAATAATTAATGATGCTACAGCAAAGCCAAGCCTACCAGGTTCACTGCCACATGCTTTTAGACCAGACTGACAGTTCATTCCCCAATGATTTTCATCATGAGCATGGACTTTTCTAGTTTCTGAGAACAGAGGAAGGCCGTGGCTGTGTGTGCAGGCAGGATTGATGTGGACTCAGTCCTGTCTGGGATGCTCACAGGTCCTTTTCTTCTTTATTGTTATTTTTCTGTTACTTCTCTCAGATGCCACATCCCATTGTTAGATGACAAGCTTTTCCATCACTCTTCCACAGCGCTTTGTTTAGAATTTGACCTGTTATCATCTAAGAGCTTTGAAAATTGTATCTGCTTCCTCTTATTAGACAACTGGAGTCTGTCCCACCCCCACCCCCACCCCCACCCCACACTACAAAGTTCCACTTCATTCAGGTCAACAAGGTGAGACTTGTTCTAGATAGAAGGAGACTGATCTATATCAAGGCTCTTGATCTACACCGAGCTGGTGTGTTCTCCAGCAAGCTTTACTTTTGCTTCATGGCTCTCACCAGTGCTCACTCACTGAGGTGTTCTGGTAGATCACCACTTCCACGCCGTTGCCTCTAGAAGCTGCTATTCTGCTTGGTACATCATTGGTTTCTCATCAGATGTTTTTAAGCTACTGGAAGGAACTTAGAGCTAAGCAGGTACTACAGAGCCCTGCTTAGGAACGTGCTCCATGCAGGCTGTTTCTGGACAGTCCAGCCTGTATGTCTACCTTGAGAAGTCCACTTATATCCTAGCTGCTGACATTCTGCCTTTGAATCAGATAAAAGGCAGGACCCACAATCTCCTGACTACAGCTGGGTCCTGGGGTTTGTACCAGTAACAAATTCCTTTAAAAGGGCATCCCAGAAGGAGGTGTCCCAGGGAGTGAACACCTAGACAGGCTATGCTTGGTGCTCAGTTCTTGTCCGCTGTAGAGCACAGGACCTTGGCGTTTTGTTGTCCTTACGGGAGTGCCGTCCTGCACTTCCCATGGAAGCTTCGACTCTGCTTAGATCCTTTGGGAGGTGCCCTGCCACACTTCCATATTGCTTTCTCTGCCCGACTGGCTTGATTGTCAATGGCAAGCTGTCACTCTGCCCCTATGATGAGATCCTCAGTGGTGAGAGGAATCACCCTGACACCCTTAGGAAGGAGAAAATCTTCACCAGGTACCATACTGCAACAGTTCATCGGGCCTTGATATAGCCTTCATTAAACCACCATGCTGCTAGGAAAATCCCAGTACACTTTATCATGATGACAGCAAACCTGTCATTTCCAGGAAATGAAGGAAATTATCCAAAGCCATACAGTCAGTACTAGAAATGTAAAAGCCCAAACTTCTTCCATTTACCATTGACTGACACAGGGCACCAACACATGCTGTACCGCTTTATAGAAATCCCTCCTGGGGTTTCCCAGTATTTATCCCAGGGTCCAATAATTGTTGGGTATTTTGGAGAGGACTAGAAATCTCTGACCACTCTGACAGATAATTTAATTTATTATTTCATTTTTAAAAGGCTACAATAATAAGACAACTCCTGGCTGTGTCCTGGAAGGGAGGGACCCACTGGGTCTTTCCAGTGAGCAGATAACATATTTAAATGCAGTCCATCAGTCAGTAATCTGCTGCCGCCCATCCTGGGAGAGCTGGTTTATTGAACACTGTAATTGCCTGGATGCTGTTATTCATTTCTGTAGCTGTTGCTATTAATTAAATATTTTTGTCGGGAGCTCCCCGTGACATTTCTTGCTGCATTCTTGAATATCTGATAAGATACCCAGTCAGTACACTGGTGCCCGCTGCATTTGGCTGATAGTCTTGTCCTAATTTCTAACCCTCAAAACGCTAAAGAAATGACACAGTTTTAGAGGAATGAGGACTTCTATTGTTACAGGATTGGGGTGGCAGGGGGAGCAGACAGGGTGGAAGAGTCTTAGTGAAATAGATGCAAATGTCATGTTTTAGAGTTCATTGTGCTGGCTGCAGCTGGAAATTGGTCCACACTGTTACTCACAGGATTAGCCCATTCCATAGGTCAAAGAAAGCCTGGTTACAATGGCTCTCGAAATTTCATCCTCAATGGAAGGAAGCAAGCTCTTCCAAGTAGATTTATCAAGCGTCTCTGGAAGGCATATAAGGTGCCTACCAAGTGCTAGAGACACAGAAGTGAGATAATAAAAGTAAAATAAATAAGGTAAGATGCTCTAGAGAGATACCTCAGCAGTTAAGAGTATTAACTGGCAGAGAACTCGAGTTCAGTTCCCAGTACCAATGTCATAACATGTCAGGCAGCTCACTACCACCTATAGCTCCAGCCCCAGGTCACCTGATGCACCTTTCTGACCTCTGCAGCTGTAAGGTATCTATACTCCCTCTGTTGGCACCTGTTCTCAGGTATTTATACTCCTATACACAGAAATTCTATATATGTATAATTTATAATATATTATATTATAATATATATCTATATATGAAGGCTCTGGGAAAAAGTCAGGGTATGGCGAAACACATGTATGTTTAAACAGTAGAAAGCATCCCAGGCTCAAGGTTCCAGCAGACTCCGTGAGGATGCAGAGCCTCCTCCTGGTGGGTAGAAAGAAAAGAAAGGCCCAGGACAAGGGACTGTGTAGACACAGTGTAAAGTGTCCCCACAGGGGAAGGGATGAGCTGTGGACCTTTCTGGTACCAGAACCAATGGAGCAACACCCCGAGAGGTCTACCTGATTCCACAAGGCACACATAAGGCACCTTTCGTTTTTATTTGGATGAAGAATAAATCTGAGGCCAGAGACTTTGAAGTAAAGTGAAGGACAGACAAAGGGAGAGGATGATGTTTGTCCCCATCCTCCAGTGATTTCTTCCTTGCTAGAGGTGGAGCCTGGAAAGGAAGAGAGGTGAAATCAGAACTGAAGCTGTTGCGTTTGTGAGAGACAGTGAGACATAGGGCACAAGGGAAGATGCTGTGGGGTCAGATACATGGGAATCATCCAAAGGGCAGTGAAGGAGGCTTCATTCCTCCCAAGATCCTCAGACTTCACCCCCAGAATCTCCTTAAACTGCCAGCTTGGGGATAGGGCAAGCAATCAAGTCTGCTTGGATACTGGTGTTCCACAAATGGGCACCATTTGGCCGGCAAACGAGAGTTTGGATGGAGAGTATCCAACAGCATAGGAAGCAAGGACATAGAGGAAAGGGACATATGTTACGTGATTATCAGACAGACTAGCTTTATGAGAACAGGTGAACACACACCTGGGGAATCTTGAGTGTGGGAACAACTCTGAGAGTGATGGGATGCTTGTGGGGAGAGGCGTAGAGCTAGAAGAAATGAGGATGTAATTCAAGTGAGGAAGCTTCGTGACAGATGACCTTTGACAGGCTACCACGATGAGCAAGACAGAGGAGTGGGCCAGCGGCATGAGGCAAGGAAGTGCACAGCGCCACTGGGACTAAGCATTAATGTTCACAGGTCAGCAGGCCACATCCTGCTCCTGCCTTGCTGGTGACTGTCTGTCCTGGGCCTGTCCCTCCCTGCAAATGAATGGTAAGAGCGGTGTTCCCCTGGGTCCATGATCTCAGATGAGCTACTTCTATGAAGCTCCAGCTCTCAAATGCAGTGACTCTCTGACACCGGTGAGTGCTACAGATGTAAATATAACAAAGTGTGAGAGCAGAGCACAAAGTTAAGGTTCTCATGGCAACCACAATCCACAGCAGCCACGCTTTGTTGAAAGGCCTTCTCCTGACAGGCTGATGAATAATCCCAAAGTCTCCCTATTGGACAGGAATTGTCAGGGACTCTTTGTAAGGAAGTGGGGGTAGGGCACCATGGCAAGACCAGCCAACCATTTTAATGAGATTTTTAATCAATGCAAAACGAACTTTTGGCAATACTTTCAACGAAGGTGCCCAAATAAAAATGCATCTATATTTAATGAGACGTTATTTATTATTTATGCAATAATAAATGCCAGTTGGTTATTAATAAAATATTGCTCTGTCATTAATCCTCAATAAATACAGTTGGAGTAATTAGTATTAAAGTGACAAATATTTCATAATGAGAAGGTAATTGTCTCAGTGTTAATGGATTATTCAAACAAATCTTATAACTTGAAGGTATCGTGATGGAGACGCTCTGAGGACAGAAGAGATAATATAACCTTGAAAACTTTGAAAGTTTAAAAGCTGGGAAACGAGGCCAGCAGGGCCTTAAACTGCAGCTGAGAACCTCAAATTTCTAAAAAAGAAAAAAAAGAGAAAGGGACAGAAACGTGACAGAGTAAACATGAGCCTGAAGCCAGACAGACTTTGGGATTTTTACCTTTGTGATGCTGTGGGATTTCCTGGGTCTCTCGTTCTCTCATTTGAAAAATGAGAGTAGACATGTCTCCCATCCAGAGTCCTGGTAAGGATTAAATAGATTATATATTTTTCAGAGGCCTGTAGGATGGGAGATATTTGACAAATGACAACTCAGGCTCTACTCCATTAAGAAGGTGTGCCCCTGGACTGTAGCAAAGAGGGCTGGACACCCCATTTCCTGAGGCTTCTGAATGAAGGCTTCTGAATTTGGCTGCTTGCAATTGCACCTCTTGCTCTTAGCCTCTGCATCGATCCTCTCTGCTTTGCCTAAGCTGTTTGCATAGGTGTCAAGCTGCCTGACAGCACAGTGCATCAGGGGTGGCAGAAGCAACCCAGAGGAGAAGAAAGGTATAACTGAGGAGAACACCGGTGTCTGCTCTGAGCTCTGCAGACTCTGCTGCAGAACCCTGCTTGCCTGACCCACCATCTTACCACACACCAGGACAAATCATTTCTGTGAGTCTCCCAGACTCACCTGTATTTGATGAGCCTTCCCCTTCTCAGCATTTTTCCCCTTTCTTAAAGCTTTGCTTCCTAGCAGATTTTGGTAGGAGAGAGCTGGAAGTGATAAGGATGATTTTGAGGAGGACAAGCCAGGCGTAGAGCCATGCCGCTGACCTTCGCGGACACTGCCAAGCTACAAAGAGAATTAGGGGAGAGCCAGCCTTGGGGCTTCAGGAAGGAAGGAGATTTTTTTATTCCAACCTTGAATATCTGTCTATGAAGCACTAACCAACTCCAAGTTTATGACCTTTCCAGCTAGCATCCAGTGCTCCCAAGAAGTGACATTCAACCCAAAAACTGCAAGTGCATTCTGGGTACCAGGTGACATGGTGCTGGATAGGAGAAATTTCCCCTCGGAAACTGACAAAGGAACAAACTATATTAAATACGAGCTGTGCCATAAGAGAAATAGAGCAATGCCATGAGAGAACCCTATCTTGGGCTGGGGATACAGCTCAGCTGGGCGAGTACCTGCTTGACTCACTCCCAGCCCTGAGTTTGATGGTTAGCAGAGTGTAAACTAGGTGTGGTGGTACATGCCTGTAATCCCTTCAATCAGGGTGGGGAGAGGCAGGAAGATCAGAAGTCCAGCCACTTTGTAAGATAGAGGGACAGACTGGAGTAAAGAGTGAAGTCAGAGGCCACTGGACAGCCTTCATGACCCCAGTTGTTTCTTGTTTCTTTTAGGCTGTCTCTTCTCTCTAGAAATGCAGATCCCACCAGAGGCTGTGACTGCACGCTTACGGAGGCAAGGGAGAGAGAGAGCGCAGGCCCTGGAGACAGGAGAGGCTGGCCTCAGTGATGGCTTCTGACATCTCCCAGTCTGCGTGCAAAGTTAACATTTAAACCAGAAGAACATGAGTACCTTCTCCTCCAACTGGGTCTTTACAAATTTCAAAAGCACGAATGCACCCAGCCCATGTGCAGCAGTGCCCGGATACCCTAAATGACCAATACGTCCCCAGAACATATCACTTACCAACTCTCTGCCACTTGATCCAAACCTGTCAGTTCTGACTGCCCAGGACAAGCACTATGTAGGCTGCACTAACCCAGAGCCCACATGGTAGCACGGATGTTAAAATGCAGATCTGAGTTTGAACTTTCCTTTACCCTCTTCAGTTACACGCCTGTCTCAGGCTTGTGAGTCCACCCTCACCACAATCCTCTTACCCATTACAAACACAACCAAAAGGAAAGATCAGGTGCCAATAGGTGCCCACCCAAGAAGTTTGAGATAGTTGTTGGCATACACAGTTGAAGAGGAGTTTGCTTGAGGCTTTGTTTGTTTGTTTGTTTGTTTGGACTCCGGGTTTCTTCTAACTTCTTACCTGCTCATGGATTTCCAGGGAAATACAGGTTGCTGAGGATGCTCCTTCCTTATTCAGCCAGACTCAGACTTTACATTTGGAAGGACTCTGGCATTTCCCAGAAAAGCCTTTCAGAGACTGTTTCATCTAAATCCATCATGTTTTACAGGTGAGAAAGGCACGGCCTGTGTGCCTGTGTGTTCTCATCACAAAATATCCGAGCCTGAGTAGTCTAAGTAACAGAAAGTGGTGGCTGAGGACAGGAACCCCAGATAGAGGTGCCAGACAATTTGATCAGAGAAAACAAATTCTGAAGGATGGGACTGGGGCTCTATCCACCACCTCAGTTTACCTCAGTCACCTCCTTAAGATCCTATACGTAAAGACAGTCACACTTGCAGTAATGCTTGAATGTATGAGTTGGGTGTGGGGACCGTCACAATTCAGCTCATATCTAGGAGGAAAGACAGCTTCCTCATTATTTCTATGGAATTAGCTGTGGGAAACTTAGATCAGAATGCAGAACTCTTGCAGGCTGCTGTGCAGCACCTGGCTGTTTCACTAACAGCTATTGAGCACTTGATGGCGAGAGTCCTATATTCATTGTTTTACCCTAGAGGTCATTATGCCAGATGACGTTTAGTGATTTCAAAGAGCCCTGTTGCCCTGAAAAAGGGAACAACAGTCCTACAGAGCAGTAGATGGGTCCCTGGATTTCTAGACCACCAGGTGTTTATCTGACTTGGAGCAGTGGGTCACAGGGAACAAAGGCACAATCCCAGTACCGTTTTGACCAGTGAGATGTTGCAGGGGAAATTATTTAATCTCTTTCTGAGATCTAGTTTCTTAATATCACAAATACGAATAAGACTTTCTTGGGCACTTTGTGGGGAAAAGGCAGAAACATGAATTCTCCAGCACCGCTCATGGCTCTGAGTAAGCTGTGATGTCAGCAATACCAATTCCTTTCCATGGGGAGAACCTGGGAGATGGGATTAGGCAACGGTACCCACAGACACTGTTTCATCTTGGACATTAGTAACAGAGTTTGCACTTGGGCTTATTAACAAGTGTGTGTATGGGTTATCAATTTTAGATTTCCAGGATCTCAGGTACACTGCCGGCTGCCACCATTTCTCTTCTGTTACTGCAGGGGACTGATCCTACCGAGAGAGATTTATTAATAAGCACAGATAGTTTGTTGCTAAAAAGCCACTGAACCTCTTCTTAAAAAATGGGAGCATTTGTGCACTGCTGTGAATACAGCCAGACACATTTTTAATGTCCACAGATGCTGTCACATACCAGCCTTCCTTTAGGAGGACTTTCTTTATAAGCTAGCATCTCTGTATCACCTACCATGGAGTAGGGTCCTATGGTGCATATTTTAGGTATGTTATGTCTCCTAATTTACAGAGTGAGGAGGGAGCGGGATTAACAGGAGCCCTATATTTTGGTGAAGACACCAAAGACTAGCCAGTGAGAGGCAGGATCGTGGTTCTGAGAGCATGGCTTTGACAGACAGCTATCACATCCCCCGAGCTTACAGGACAAGCATGTAGTCAGAGCACACACAGATCTCCTGCCTCCAAGGCTCTGGGGCTAGCATCCAGAGCTCAGTATTTAAATTAGCTACATAGGTGATGTGATGTATTTGAATATTTGTGGGATTTGTCTGTGATCACAGCCAAGAAGGCGGGTAAGATGGGTTATAGTTAAAATCTAACTACACCACAGTAAATCTCTCAACCAGCTTGACTGCACAGCTCCCCTAACCCCACCAAACTCTTGGTAATGCCCTGGATGCATGTTTGGTGATCACTGTAGGGAGGAGGGAGAACTACTTCCAGCACAGTGGATAACAGACAAGGGGCGCTGCTAAAATTCCACAACACTCATGGCAGCCTCCACAGTAAATAAATATAAGGCCCCAAGCCAGTATGCTGGGGTTTACAGCTGTATTGTGCCCTGTGAGAAGACACCTAAGGTTGGAGGGAAGGGAGAGAGAGAGAGAGAGAGAGAGAGAGAGAGAGAGAGAGAGAGAGAGAGAGAGAGAGAGATGGGGGGAAGGAGGGAAGAAAAACCATTAAAGAAGGAAGGGAAGAAGGAAGGAGGGAAGGAAGGGGGGAAGAAGGGGAGACAGGAGGAAGAAACCCACTTAAATGAACAAAGTGGTGAGGAAACACGAGAGAAAGGGGAGAAGGGGGAGGCAGATGAGTGACTGCTTTGGAGAGGATGAGCAGAAAGCCAGCAGACTGATGATGGAAATGGCCATTTTAACATCCCTGTGCTGGAGCCCGCGAGCAACTATGAACGGAAGCACGGCAATACGTCTTCAGTATCTCACACTTAGTGGGACTTTTGGACATGAAATGTACTTACAAAATAATGTGGCATTTCAAAAGCATGTTGTCCTCCCGATAAGCCAGAATCTGGACCCGGGGAAAAAAATGTGTGTGTGGACAATTACCAGACTGTAACAGCCGATGAATGTGATTTGTAAGTTGCAGCCGCTGTATTTATTTCAGCATATTAACATATAGACGTTTGTCACCTCACCAAAGCCTGTGATTCTCCATCCCCCACCACACCCCACCCCTGCAAACAGGGTCTCAAGCTGGCTGCCTTTCTTCCCTCTGCCTGCTTAGCCCACACTTCATTCCCCCCTCCCTCGGCTCCCTCCTCTCCTATTACCCTCCACCCTGCCTTCCTTCCTTCCTTGTCAGTCTTCTCATCCTTTCCGTTCGCATTTTTCTCCTCTTGCATCTTTCCTTTGTTCTCCTTTCTTCTTTTTCCCACCCTCTCCACTTTTAAATTTTTTTCTTTGTTGCTATTTTCACTTTTTTTTTCTAAAGCACTCCCTTTTCCGTCTCATGTCCCCCCACCTTCAGCCCCTTTCCTCCCCCCTTTGCTGGCCTGGCTTTTTGCTTCCCCCCTTTGCCTTCCCCCCCCCCGTTTTTTGGGGCCCCCCCCCCCCCCAGCCCCTGTTTTGACTCGGGAAGTCCTCAGCAGCACATTCGTACACCGCCTGGTATTTATCCCTCTCCTGCACCCTCAGCAGGGGTGAGACCAGAGGGAACATTGCCACTTTCAAGGGCTAGATAATACTCAAGTGGAAAGAATTTGAAAAAAAGCAAAGAGAGACTGCCTCTGCTACCTAGACATACAGATCCTGGTCTCAGATCTGGCTGCACCAGGCAGAACAAGGCCCTCTGTCCCTCATAGCTCGCGCCCGTGTATGTTGCCTTATGAGGAAAATGGATTTTTGAAGATATAAGCTTAAGAACTCTGAGATGGAGAAATACATGGGACTGCCCAGGGGTCCCCTAAATATAGTCAGGATGTCATCATAGAGGAGCCACAGGCACATTTGCCACAGATGAAAGGCAGTGGGGGTACAAGGTAGAGACTGGGCTGAAGGCCAGCCATGCTGGTGGCAGGAAGCTGAGACTCTCTCCTGTATATGCAAGCAGAGGTATGACCCCACCCAAAACTTGATTTCTGTCCAGCATCACTCTGGAAATCAACAGCAGCAGCAGCAGCAACAACAACAACAACAATAACAACTGCTGTTGCTTCAACCTCTGGCTTGTGCTTATTGTTAGAGCTACCGCAAAATAGCACACTGATCTTGGCTCCTGTGCTAAAATGGTTAGGTCTGAGTTTCTAAGCTGTCTTGCTCTTTGCTCAGTTGCTTACTCCGTCCTTAGCCTTGACTTGGGTCCCACATTACTATCTGTTTTTTCCTTCTAACTTGTAGATGCTTATCTTCTACCTGTAGTCATGAGTGAACGTTCTCTTTGGTGAGGAGAAGACCCGTGACTCCCCCAGTGCCATTATGCATTCTGCATATCCATGCACACTTTTCTTCCCTGATCTACTGGTACACACAAAGAACCTATAGGCTTCCCTGTAGGGGAGCACACGGCTGGGCTCCCCATCTGCAGTGCTATTGTACCTCTCTGATCATGATCTATAGAGCAGAGACAACACCTTCTCCTCAGTCACCCAAGGGCAAAGGGATCACAGCTGGAATGTGAGTCATAAGCAGCTACACAGGGGATCCACTCCATCTCAATTAAACCGGTGTGTATGCGCTAAGACTAGTAAACATTATTCTACAAATAAGAAAAAAACATTAGAGAAGAACAAGAAGAAATTCAAACCCCAACAGACCTGTTCCATTCCTAGCTCAGCCACCTATCACTAGTTTCCTAGATTTGGGTTAGTTTTATTTTTTTAGCTATATATATATGGTGTGGCTGTGAGTGGGTATCCGTTCTGGAGTGCAGGTATCCACAGAGGTCCAAAAAGTCATTAGATGCCCTAGGGCTGCAGTTATAGATGGCTGCAACCTGCTCAACCTGGGTGCTGGGAACTGAACTCTAGTCCTATGCAAGAGCAGTGTATGCTCTTAACTGCCGAGTCATAACTCCAGACACTGAACTATTTTTTTGTAGGTGTCTCTTGAGGCAGGGTCTTACTATGTAGTCCTGGTTGTCCTGGAAGTCACTAGGTAGACAGGCTAGTCTCCAAATCACAGAGATCCACTTGCCTCTGTCTCTGGAGTACTGGAATTAACGGTATGCACTACCATGACTGGTCAGTGAACTAATTTTTTTCGAGACAGGGTTTCTCTGTGTAGCCTTGGTTATCCTGTACTTATTTTGTAGACCAGGCTGGCTTTGAACTCACAGCGATCCACCTGCCTCTGCCTCCCGAGTGCTGGGATTAAAGGCGTGCGCCACCACTGCCCGGCGAACTAACTTTTATAAGTCTCCCTTTCCTGCTATGTACTATGGGGACAGCCTTGCCAGCTATAAGAGTTTACTGTTGTAGGATTTATTAATATGTGGGGACCTGTTTGTGACCTATCTACCACATAACATGTGAATTATGACTATATTATTAACAGAGAAAACTCAAAGTTGGGTTCCTTTTATTAAATGTATCTTCATAGCATAATTACTTCAGTTCTTAGAGCCTGAAGTGCCCTGTCCTTCATCACCAGGTAATTGTAAGGACTTAACTACAGCTGGTCCAGTGGCCATAGTCTAGTCGGGACTCAGAATAGTTCTTTTTTTCATCAGGCAAGTAGGACATTGTGCTCTTTTCTGCATCAATAACAAAAGAAACTTCAAAGCAACAGCCTGATTCTGATGGCTTCTCTCCTGACATGTCTATTTTTTTTTTAATAGATGCCCTTTGGTTTTATGGAAATCCCAGCTTATGTTATTTAAGACTTACATTGTATAAGAAAGAAACTTCATTTTATCAGTCAATTCTACATTTAGCCAAAACTTGAAGGTTTCTTTCACACGACTTTCCTCTGAAATGCAATTTAAATGAGGATATTATCATTACCCTCAGGTGTCAGGCCCCTTTTTCCTATCTAGATTCTCACTGCACAGACCTGGACACCCAGCCTCTGTGTGCCAGTCTCAGCATGCAAGCCGCCTCTCCTGCACCCTGGCGCCCTGTCAGTGTCTTGGGTTGAGACTGAAAGTCTACCGGGTCATTGCTTTTTGACTGGCATCTGTGGATGCTTCCTGCATACTGGGGCCACATGGGAAATGTCACTGGCCGTCACTGTCAGATGGCTGCTCTATGTACCTGTTGGCCTTAAAGTTCACAAGCAGAAAGCAGCTTTGCTTTGCTCTGTTCAAAGCCTACAGAATCATTCTCAGTCTTGGGCTCTCTGCTTTCCTCAGCCTCCAACTGCTACAAGATGAAAGGTGGGGTCCAACACTAGGGAAATATATTCCCCTGCCACCCCAGAACCGTGCTCTCTAGCTGCGCTTAGGCTAGGGCAAGGGACCTTCAGCTCCCCTCTTCTGAAAACTTCCCCTACATCTAAACATTGATTTTTCACAGCCCCTGCCCCAGGTCAGTAGGAATGAGCATTGTTAAATGTAGCTTAGGACTATGGTACATAAACACATGGACATTTTCCAACTATAAATACTGAACCCATATCCCCAGCTAGTTAAAGAAAGAGTTAGGATTCAGAAGCCATTCCCTCTGCTGAGTAGGCCAAGAGTGGCCAGAGCAGATGAATGTGGAAGCCACAGGCTACTGTTGCATGTGGAGGACATAGGCTCCTTGTGGAGGCCATAAAATGATGCGGGAATGTCTACCTCTGACTTCTATCTATCTATCTATCTATCTATCTATCTATCTATCTATCTATCTATCTACTTTTCTTGAGGATGGGGTCTCTGACTGAATCTGAATCTCAGCTAAGATGACTGTTCAGTGATCCCCTAGAATCTGCCTGTCTCTTTCCTCCAGGGCTTGGGTGACAACTGCATGCTGCCATGCTCAGCTTTTTATGTAGGTGCTAGGAATTTAAGCAACCCCATGTTCTCATGCTTGGTGGTAAGTGTTTTAAGCACTGAGCCATCCTCCCAGACCCCAATAATTTTATTAACATGGTTATGCTTCCAACAATCACAAAATATAGGCCGTAGTCTCCTCAACCATTCATAAGCATCGGATACAAGGAAATGATCCTGTTTTCCTGATGAGAAAACTGAGTTTGTTTGTTTGTTTAATTGACTGCGTAGGCATGGACGTCCTCAAATGTATGACCTTCTCATTTTATTTTTAATTTCATTTCTCTGTGTTTTGCATATCACATTTGCCAATTTCAATTTTTGAACTCAGTGATTTTTTTAAAAAACAACATTTCTTAGCTCTGTTATTAATCATCATTATAAGCCATTTTTCATAAATTTTGGTCCCTTGTACCTTTGCCCTTTTAATCAGCTAAGGCTGAATCAGCCTTGGGAGAACTGAAGCCAAACAAAGCTTGATGGGGCAGACATAGCCAATGAAACCTAGGGCAGAGTCTAAGACTGGGGCCTCTGGTCAGGGCTAGGGACAGAGTGGAAAACTGCTATTCCAAGCACTCACAGCCACAAGTGATTTTGTCCAACAATAAATCCTCAGCACAAGTGCCAGGGCCAAAGAAGTGTCACTCACTATGTTGTCCCTGTTGAGCCTCTACTACTTGAACTAAAAAGCAGTGAAAGGTCCTATCTCTCCTATGCAGGTTGAGTAACTGGGAAAGTACTTGTTTGTGCCTAGGTGTCTTCAGTGGGTTGAAAAGGACAGAGATGGGAACGGAAACTTCAGGCTTAGAAGATAGATGGGAAGATTAAAGATGCTTAGCATCTTCTGTCTCACAGCCTCTTAGTGACATGTAACTCTTACTATGCATCTTTCACTGCAGAGATGAGGAGCTCAGAGCCTGAGGTAATAACAAGGGACCCAGGCCAACTAGCTCTTAATACCAAAGCTTTGCTTTCTTTCTTTCTTTCTTTCTTTCTTTCTTTCTTTCTTTCTTTCTTCCCTTCCCTTCCCTTGGCTTCCCTTGGCTTCCCTTGGCTTCCCTTGGCTTCCCTTGGCTTCCCTTGGCTTCCCTTCCCTTCCCTTCCCTTCCCTTCCCTTCCCTTCCCTTCCCTTCCTTTCCCTTTTCTTCTTTTTAGTTATAGATTTGATCCAGGGCCTTAGGCTGAGTAAATACTCTACGACTGCATCCTACTCCCAGTCTTGCATCTTCCTTTATTTTATTTTATTTTATATCCATGATGAAACAGAATCTCACTAACTTTCCCAGGCTCACCTTAAGCTGGCTATGTCACCCAGGTAGCCTGCCATCTTGCAGTTTTCCTGCTGAGCCTGAAGAACAGCTGGGATCAGTTCCAGGCAATACACCACCCTGGCCAGCTCCAAGGCTTGCTTTGACCTTGCCATGCTCCTTGCCATCTATTAGCTGAAAGGCAAGGGGAAGACCAAGGTATAGCCCAAAGCAGCTCCCAGGACTCAAGACACAGGAAGTTTTTTACCTACCCCAGGGAAGCCTGTGTTTATACAAAGGACATTCTGATGAGCTGAGCCCCTTCTGCCGGCATCTCTTGCCTCCCCCTCCCGTGGGAATGCCTGGGGAAGGTGAAACAGTGAATCCTGAAAGGGAAACAGTGAATGGTGGCTCTGGCGCATTGTTATGCAAATGCAACACAAATTGGAGTCTTAAATCTGGCCCTAATGGTGCCATTCCGCTTTGTCTTCAGCTTCCCTGACACCCATGCGGAGATGCACCTTACAGATGTTAGTTTATTGTGTATACCAATCACTCAGTCCACAAGGTGGGCTGGTAGCAGCTGCCACTGCAGCCCTGGCAGGAACTGAGTGACAGCACTCGCCCTATGAAGATATGTGATTTTAAGCCTGGTGCAGCCCAGGATCCAAGAGCCCTTTTATCAGAGAACAGGCAGCAGCTAATCGAATGATGGGCAAATCCAAAAACAAGGCAGATCCCCATAATGAGGCTGATTAAAAGCTTACTTGAAATTTGGAAAAATAATAACTTTTAGAAATGATAACATTTTTTAAAGCCTTCAAGATGCACAAGAAAAAAAAACCAATTTCATCCCAGCCAATCCTTCATCCTCAGAAGGATTAGCAGGAAGGCTCTGCTGTATGCTAAATGTGAAGACAGCTTTACAGCTAAGATATGTACCTTCCTGTTATTACTCTTTCAAGCTTAAACATGTACATTATTAATCTTTTTTTCTTACTTTAACGACTATAGATGCAGAGCAAATTTGGTGTATGAACAATAGTACTCCTTGGAGTAGTACATCATGCATCACGCTGACTGTTTCTTTGGTGTTGCTTCCCAAGGGTGGGTGATGTGGCTGGAACTCAGAGGCAGAAGTCACCAGCATCATCCTTAAAGCAGATCACCTATTGCTGCCATAGCACACGCACTGTACTGAAAGCAGAGAACCACATAAATGAGATGAGACAGCTGAAGGTGTACTTGAAGGAAGAGTTGATTGATAACATCCTCAGGGGTTAGAGGAAATAGCTCAGTCAGGAAAGTTCCTGCCACACAAGACGAGGACCCGAGATCGATCCTCAGAATCCATGTAAAAGGATGAGTGTAGTGGTCCTTGCTTTTAATCCGTGCACTAAGGAGGCAGAGGCAGGTAGATCCCTGAGGCTCACTAGTCAACAAGTGAGTGTAGCCTTCTCAGCAAGCCAATGCAGGTACCATTGATAGACTGTCTCAACAAACGAGGTGGGCAGCACCTGAGGAACAACACCTGAAGGAGACCACCAGATTCCATGCACACATGCACCTGCACCTACACACACACACACACACACACACACACACACACACACACACACACGTCCTCTGCTAAGGAAGGATACAGAGGACATGAAGGAAGGATACCTCAGACAGACACAAAGTGGAGGGAGGGGAAGTTTGCAGGCCATGCTGCAATCTTTCATGTATCTGTCTGCCTTTTTATTAATTCATAAGTAAACAAATGACATTACCTAACCACCTCCTCTGTGACAGGTATCGTACATAGGATCTAGGCATGGACCATTAAGAAGCTCCATTATTCAGAAAAGGGAAGCAAAGAAAAAAAAGCCCCTACTGGTTTGGGGCACTATCATCAGTCAGACAGCATGCAGTGAGCTCTCTCTTGCCCTTCTGCACTGAGAGGCAGATCATCCTCATTTGTAGATTAGAACTGTGAAGCTCAGGTTATTTCAGTAACTTGCCCAAGACCACAGAGCAGGGAGGAAATAGAACTGGGATTTCAGAAGTAGTACACTCAGGTTCAACATCTCCAAAACTGTGAATGCTTAGGTTGTGTCGGTCATGTAAATACTTGTAGAACAAGGGAGTGAGTCAAATGTGGCTAAACATGAAAGCAGAGAAAAAAATGAGGGCTCAGAGAAATGGGAAAAGAGGACCAAGTGGGAAGAGGTGGAAAAGATTCTCTAGAGGAGAAGCCAGTTGGTGGCTTAGGTCTGGAAGGGTGGGACAAAGGGTGATCAACCTCCACAAAGACGTTCTTGGGACGTAGAATGGGAAGAAGCCTAAGGAATCTGCAAAGCCTAAGCTGGACTTCGGGAGCTTGGGGTGTAACGAAGGTAGACAGTGAAAGCGGTAGGAAGAGGACGTGCAGTCAAACTATAGAACTTCTCTTACTACATTGTGTGTTTATCAATTTTAAAAAGTCAAAAAAATTAACGGTATCTCTCACCTAAAGAATATCGTAAAATGTTCAGTATGTTTTAAGCTAACAACACTGTTGAAATACAAGCCCTTACTGAATAGACCAAAGCCTCAGTATGTGAAGTCAAAAGACCTGAGTTCAAGTCCATTCCCATTGCTTCACAACAACTCTGACCACCTTATTGGCTGATTGACATTGTTCTGAAAGACTCATGATCATATGGACCGAACTTCTTAAGCATCATGGACCAATTGCACAGCAGAGCAATTAGTGTGAACAGCTAAGGAACGCCCATGCGCATTTATTTGTATGTATTCCAAAAAAACGATGCTCAGAATTGCAAATAATCCAAAAAAATGATGCTCAGAATTGCAAATAAAAACTCTCTCTTTTCTCCTCCATTTGTAGACATGGAAACTCAGATCTGAAGAATTTGATCAGCTAAATATAGATCAGCTCCTTCGAGATGAGACCACGGTTGTTTTGAATTTCTGTTCCACTCTGTCACTATTGTTGCACCCTAGCCACTTGACTTGGCATCGCTCAGTCTTTAGGCCACAGAATGTTCCAGAAGTGGACACTGCAAATTGAACAGTGCTCACGCTTCATGTTTGCTGTACACATGTACATTTAGAAGAAAGCTGAAGCAAACCCACTAACCAGGGAGTTTGCTGGGAACATGTCCCATGAGGATTCCTATTGCTTATAAGATGTATGTTACTTTATAAAATCTATAGTGGTAGGATATATTGTATTTATAAGATGTTGGGTTGTGAAGAAGATAAGATGATATGGTACATGTGAAGATATTTTAATCTCCTTATATCCAATTTTTTTTTTCTTATATCCAATTTTTGTTTCTTTATATTCTACTTAATTATCAAGTATGATAAGAAAGGGTTTAACAATTCCTAAATTCCTTTAATGCAATAATTTTTGTAAACATCTCCCTTTCCCACTACCATCATATTAAAGGCCTGACAGACATCAGTGTTGCCCTTGGTCCCACTGTAATTCCCCTCATAGTGCATGATATTTCTAAGAAACCTAATATCTAGTGAAGTAACTGCCTTTTATGTGATAATATTAATCACAGTAACTGTGCCAACTTTGACTTGTATTCTTCAAGTCATAGCTTCTAGCACAACTCTATAAGGTTGCTTTTGTTTATTATTTTCTCCATTTTTTTTTTTTTTAAGTGCAAGGGCACAGTCCGAGAAGTGAAATGAATCTGGCAGCTTACAGTAGGGCAGGTCTGCAACTCCAGCTTAGGTATGTGTCCCTAACACTCATTATGCTAATGACTGTTACTCAGAGTGCGTGAACAGCTACACATAAATCCTGTCATGTCCTTTCTCTCCTCCAAGGCTCGTGGCAACCCTAAGATTGGTAGAATTAATCCCATCCCTGAGATGAAAACACTGAGGCTCCAGGCCACACGCTGGGTGAGAAAGCAGCTGCATTCTTTTATTACAAAAACAAACATTCTGTTTGCCTTCTCTCAGGGAAAAGCACACATATCTGACAAAATTCCAAGAATTCTCTGAGCAATTGGACTCTCCTGCTCTGAACATAACAAAACCTTCTTCAAGGTGCCACACATGCTTGGGAGAGCACGCCCATAAAAGTGTAATTTGAACACTTGTCGCTTTTACCCCCTTGTTTCAAAAGAAGAAGAATGTTTATGCACCAAAAAAAAAAAAAAAAAGAGCTAGCTGCATTTCCCAGTTTAATTAGTTTGTCAAGTGCCTGCAATATGATTTCCATGTTAATTTCCCTGCGTCCCATTTCAGTTTCTTTCTATTCCACTCCAATTATTTGCTTAAGAATTGAGAGAGGCACAATGACTATGTTTAAGCTCCACTTGACTCAACTAACATTTACTGATGCTCCATCCCGTACTAGCCCTGCAGGGCCCACAGAAACACAGCACATATGCTGCTCCGCCCTCCATTACAGACATCACTAATCTATCAGCTGCTCCTTCCCCATTCCACACTCCCTGAGAAAAGGGAATCCCAAACACTTCTCAACATAGCTCTCCATGCAACCAATTCCAAACAATTAATATTAATGTGAGAAAATAAAAACTACTTGTAACCTCAGTATAACCCTTTTAATAATTCTCTTATATTTCAATTTTTTAAATATTTTCATAAAAACAGATGCTTATCAAGCAAGTGTGCATAGTTGATGCTATGTTAGTAGATGATTGCTTGCTTATTTATTGAGGAAGGTTGTACAATAATCGTAGCTACACAGATACCACATAGGCAGTGTCTGCTCCTGGAGAGTTTGCAATCTGGCCTGAGGACAACTGACTAGTCAGAGGAAATTACCTTGCAGCATGGCCTGATATCACAGGACCAGAGCATGGAAAACAACACTAGAAATCTTTGGATCTGGCCAGATGTAACCAGGGCAACTGGTTATAGCAATTGAGACAAACCAAACTTTGCATCTCAGAGACTTAACCAAACAAAGGTTTCCTTCTCCATCACAATCGAAAAAAGGGTCAGGAGGTCCTTTCCTCTGTGAAGTGATGCAGGAACTCAGGCTGCTTCCTTTTGCCTCTTTAGAAATCTCTTCTAGGTTTAATTATCTGAGATGCTGTGCGGACCTGATGTTTGAACCTCTCTTCCAAATTCCTGTGTTGATACCCAACACCCAACTTGGTGCTGTGAGATGGAGGCTTTGGGGGTGATTAAGCAGTGGAGGTGTGGTCTTCTTGAATGAGATTTGTGCCCTTGTAGGAAGACACATGAGGGCTTGTTTTGTCTCTGTGTCGTCTTCCATGTGAGGGTACAAGGCGATGGCAGCCATCTCCAAACCAGGAAGTGCGTCAGACATGAGATGCACCTGTGCCTTAACCTTGAGCTTCCAAGACCCCATAGCCATAGGAAATGAATGTTCGGATACCTTGTCTGTAGCAGTCTGCTAGAGAAGCCAGAACAAAGGCATCTACTAACAAGAAGAAAGGGAACATTTGGGAGACCACAGAGAGAGTTCAGAGACCAGACCTGCAGTGGTCGCTTGACACAATGGCCACCCTACCTGGATGTGCCCGAAGCTGATACCTCACCTTCTCTTCCTTAGGATCTGAAGACTTCATTTGTCAACTTCCTTAAGAGGCAAGGGGGAATAACAGAGTTCTTCCAAGTTACCCTGAAGGGGAGAGGCCTCCAGTGCACTTCATACTGTGCTATGAAAAATAAACTATGCTATGTGAAGCCACTGGAGTCTCAGGATTATTTGTTACAGTAGCTTTTGCTAAATTACCCCATGTAATAGAGATTCTATTTGTTTTTCTGTAACATGGAGAAAACAATATCGTGCTGTGAGGACCAAGTAAAAAACGAGCAGGAAAACTCCCAAGTGAACTCATGTGGCAAAGCTATCATTACTCATTTCACCTTAGAAAAGAAGTGGGGACCCCATGTAGAAGTTAGCAAAGTGTCCAGTCCACAACAGGAGGCTAGCCAGGTGACACAAGCATATGCCATCCTGGGCCACATGTACTGCAAGCTGCCTTGAGCTTCTCCCTTTCACAGTAAGTACCCTACTCAAAGGTATGGACTCATGACCTGATGAGTGATGACCCTCAGCAAAGATTCTGGCAGAGAGTGGTGCCAGGCACTGCCTGGCACAGACTCCTTCTTACCACATCTGGGTGGTTGTATCCAAGCCAGAGCTACCCTGCTTCTGTCCCACTGTCACTTGCTTTACTTGAGTGGCATCAATACTAATCAGTAGTGTGCTGGAACAGACCCATGGCAGACGAGTCAAATGTGCACACTTACTCGTTAGCCCCTTATTAGGCGGCATCTTAGCTTAGAGTCACTCACAGTGGGCATCATCACACTGCAGAAACCGAGATACTTACAGAGCATGGCTATTTTTCTTTCCGCTTGCCCTTACTCTTTTTTAAAAAGATGACTGTGGCATAAGCATTTACTCACTCGTCACTGGTAATAACACAATTAATAATCACAGTTATCACATTCAACACAGTCACGGGGCTCACCTCTGAAAACCAAGTGTGCAATATTCCTCCAGTCCTGTGACATCCATGTAAGTAGACAATGCTGTGTTATTTCTGCTCCAAAGTAGAAAACAAAGCTCAGAGAAGCTAAGCAATGCACCAAGGGCCAAGACCCGAAGAACTGGGAAAACCCCATTCTAAAATAAGCTGTCTGACCCAAGGCTTGTATTATTTCTTCCCTGTCAGAAGAGGTAAACGGAGAGCTCACCTTCAATTTCAGATTCTCGCGGGTCACCGTGAGTTTCAGGGACAGGCCAAAGGGAAGAAGAACAGAATAGTGAAGTGGGACCTTTCTGTGTATGGGGTCAAGCAATCGAGTAAAACATCAAATGCCGCAGGTGTTTGTCCTTCAGAGACTCCGTAGGTCGCTAAGCAGCCATAACTGGGCTATTTTTCAGCTCAGGAGGCTGACTGACTTCCTAGACTTGGGAGTTTTAGACCAAACAGAGATGACAGATTCAGATGCGGCCACTCGGCCTGGCTTCTTCCCTATCCACAGTACCTGGATGCAGGATTGGAACGGTCACAGTGCAACTGCACCTTGCCCCATCCATCTCTCTGCCTTCCCAGTGGGTCTGCTGGCAGTGGATTTAAAGGTCTGCTACCTCAGGCCTCCAAGGTAGAACATGGTGCTGCCATGCACCCAGAGGACACTGTATGAACATCTACTGAATGGCTACATGGCTAAATGTATGACTGAAGGGATAACAGTGAGCAACTGATTGAGGGAGGGATGTGACAGCAATGCTCACAGTGGTGACCCTCAAAAGAAAAGGAAGAAGACAAAGAATGGCAACATGGGAACAGCAGCCACTAGAGAGTAACTTGAACACGTCCACGGCGCTGGCCAAGCTTGTGCAAAGCCAGGCCTCACAAGCCTACTGCGGTTTGATGTTTTTCAAGCCACAGAGCTATAGGCTCTGCTTGTGTCTCAAGCAAGAAACTCAGAGTCAAACAAGAGGCAGCAGAGGACAACTTCTCTGTTTATATATTTGACTTTAGCTCTGTCAGTCTGACCGATGCCAGATGGAGCCCATGTGTGGCCTCACCACTAGGTCCTGTAGGCCTTGGGCCTACAACCATGTCCTCCTCGGAACAGCCACGCATCTCCTCAGGCTGCTTTGTTCCCTACATGCACATGGCTCACCTTTGACCCCACTCCTGCTTTATACCCTCAGACCCTCTTTTCCTATCTCCTCTATCTGATCCCCTAGGTCTGACACATAGTTCTGTTTCTTAGCACTGACTGTAGGGTTTTATTTTTTTACTGGCCACAGTTTATATTTCTGATGATATTAATTTTGGCCTTCACTGTATAAATATCTTGTCTGGTCCAGCCAGCTGCCAAGACTCCCCCTGCCGATCATATCCTAAGCAGGAGCCCATTCTGCATGGCTGCTAGCTACTGCTTTCTCCACGGACACTGTACCAGTCACAATGACTGTGGCTTGCCATGTCCTCTTGGCTGAACATTAGAATCACATGGATGCTTTTAAAAAGTCTAATAGCCGGGTCTCATGCGGGTTCTATTTTGAAAAATCTTGGAAGTCATTTTAGTGCATGGTCGGACTTGAGCCTCGTACGCTCAAAGCCAGTCCATTTGCAAGGGCACGGGGCCGAAGACTAGAGCTCAGAGTAAGAGACATGCAATGGGCACTGTGACATCTCTATGAAGAGGACACCAGAAATAGACGTAGGCCTTCCTCGGCATCAGTGTGCTATTCCCAGGTATAACGAAGAGGAAATTTGTTTGCTCTTGTCATCCTGCAACAATGAAGGGACGCAAACAGCACAGTTGGGGAGGGGATCAGCATAAGGGGGGTTGTGGAGCTGAGATGAAAGATCTTTGGGTTCCCAGGAGCCAAGCTGGTTACATCTTACTCAACGAGGTAGGAGAGCTCCTCAGTGTTTAAGTCAGGTGCTAGAATAGGCTTTTTTTTCTTTTAATAAAGAGCTGCATTTTAGTCCTTACTAATTATATGACTTTTTGAAAGACTACTCTGAGCTTATAGCATGAAAATAGCTTAGAAGATATATATAAATTAATGGGCATGAGGAAATTCTATTAAAATGTGATTTATAAGAAAAAGGTTGTGCCACTTATGGTGGCGCACACCTTTAATCTCAACACTCAGAAGGCAGAGGCAGGTGGATCTCTGTGAATTCAAGGACAGCCTGGTCTCTATAGTGAGTTGCAGGAGAGCCAGGGCTGCATAGTAAGGCCCTGTCTCAATACCACCACCCGAAAGAAAGAAAGAAAGGAAGAGAGGAAGGAAGAAAGGGAGGGAGGAAGGAAGGAAGGAAGGAAGGAAGGAAGGGAGGGAGGGAGGGAGGGAGGGAGGAAGGAAGGAAGGAAGGAAGGAAGGAAGGAAAAGGGATGTTGTGAGCTGGAGCTAGTGACTTGTGATTTTAAGCTGTGGCCTATGGTTTTAGTTATCCTGGGTCAGTGTGGTTGTCACCCATAGTCCATGGCCACTCGGGTGACAGTGAGACAACCAGCATGGCTGACCTTCTTTCCGGGAAGGCCCTATGTACAATTTTTATATTTGTTATTAAAATCTCTCTGGGCACATTCAAAACTGACTTCATCTTCCCTTCCTTGCCCTTGCCCTGTCATCCTCATTTAGTCGATAGAGCCTCTCTGTGAATTGCTCCATTTGCTATTATCTACGGTTATATTCCAAGCAACCACCATGTCTGTCAGGCCAACTATAAAATAGTTCTCTATCATCCATCTGACACTATTGACTATGTATGAACACAGCGCCAGAAATGAGAGTACAGCAACAAACAAGGTAGATCCAGCTCCTGTTTTCACTGTTTAGGATGGGATACTGGATGCTTAATGAGCCATAAGAGGAATTTTCCTAATCCACCACTCTCCAGGCTGAACCCTTTGAAGTGGAGTTGGGGGTCTCCAAGACACGCCTTAGTATATGTGTTAGTATTTCCCCTTATTCACAGATCATGAAGTCAAGCAATGGAGGATTGAATCATCTGCCCACCTGAGTAGCAGTCCTGGCAGCAGCACAATGGGAGGCAGATCTGTCCTTTCACTGCCCTCCTCAGTATGCCTCACCCAGTCCTCTCCTTGTGCATATTTGTACGTGGCTGGCTTTCTGAGACACACTGTCACTTTGAGCACTTCCCATCAAGGATACCCAGAATGACACCTGGATCTCACGTTGGCAGAAAGCCCATGACAAATGTCTCATCAGCACAAGGGCTGTGCAATTAGGCACAGACTATTAAAACGCCCATGTTGGAAACCCATCACTCTGCTCTTGCCAAGTAGCACTGGCACCTGTGCCAAGGCAGGACCAGATCCCAGAGAATGATGAGAGTCTCAGAGTTAAGGTGACAGTTAGTCCTCAGAACCTCGCCTCACCCACAACTCTGTGTATGCTCGGCTAAGTATGCACTGCGCAGAGCTGACACCCTGCCTGCCGCGACTCCATTTGCCTCTCACACTGTAAACTTAATGGCAGAAGGGGCCCTACAGCTGGACAGATTTGAGTTCAAACCTTGCTGCCAGTGGGTAATCACCAAGTCTCATTGGCCTCTGTAATTCCATCGCTAAACTATAGTTGTGCCACCTGCAGCCCAGGATTAACCTGGGAGTTAGAAACACGTGAAGAAGCTGGTGTTTTTCTGGGCCTGAGCTCGTCCTCTCAGTGGATGCTTGTAGTCTTTGCTGTGGGTACCACAGTGACAGGCTCTCAGCAGGAGGTTCGTATGCTGTGGCAGCCTCCAGGAGGTGGTGCTGGGGGAGGAGGCCAAGGTCAGGGCCTCTAGTAGCTCCTGCTTTCACAGAGCAAGGCTAGCACGGAGACAGAACTCACACCTCAGCGTTAAGCCTCACACTGGTTCTCAGCTCCAAACCCGCATCTGAACTGTCAGCAAACAGGCTCTGGCAGTGCCTGGGCTAAACTCATGTCAAGTGATTCCCTAGCCTGCTTAGTTTGGCAGAACCCAGAGAGTGGAATAGTTCCATGTTCTTATTCGGTGTCTTCTTCTTCTCCTGTCTCAGCCAGGTCTTGAATTAATGGTCAAAGTTCTATTTGCCACTGTGCCTGGCAATGTGAGCCCATTATAATGCATTGTTAAGTCATTCTCATACAGCAAAACCAAGCTCAGAAGAATGGCTGCATTTGCACATGTAGGAGACTGATCATAGTGCCATGGATTTGACTCTATTCCCTGGGCCTCTGTAGCCTGATGCAACACTCAGGCGCTTCCTTTTGCCTCTATTTCTTCTCTCCGTCTATCTTCTTCTCTGGTCCCCTTTTCCTCTTTCTTTGTCTTATATCTCCCCCACCTTCTCTTTCTCTTTCTGACATTCCTTCGGTAGCTGAGTTAAACTCCAACTCCCAGTATGTCTGTACCTTATCTGACCAAATATCCACAGGTCTTAGGGAGCTCTGCATTTCTAAACCTTAGGTTTTGGTTGCCTAGTAACAAACTCTATCATCTCAGACACCATTAAAGCCTTCACTCCTACTGTAGGAGTGGGTGGTGTGGTCTTTGGTCACCTTTTTTACCTTTCAAGGATGTCTACTTTCACTGATGAATTCAACATAAAAATCACTGATGTGTCGACTTTGGAACTCTAAATGTGCATTTGCCCTGATACTGAGACCTCAAAGACACACCTGATCAAGAAAGACTTGTGCAGCTGTAGTGGAATTTCAAAGACCTGGGTTTAGAAATAAGTGTTGAGACTCTGGCTATAACGTACATGAATAGCTCCCCTGTGCCAGTTCGCATGTGATGATGTGGTAGTGTTGATTGCCATCTTGGCAGGATATAGAGTGAATTAGGAAGCCAGTCTCTGGATAGATTTGTGAAGGATTACCTAGATTTGGTCAGTCTATAGGCATGGCTAAGAGGAACTATCTTGATTAAATTCACTGATGTAAGAAGACATACCCAAAAAGTAGAATGTTTGGATCCTGGGATGTACATAAAGGGGAAAGCTAGCTGAACACCAAGATGTATCATACTCTGCTTCCAGCCTAAGGATACAAAAAAGGGATCAACTGTTTGAAGCTCTTGACACCAGGACTTCCCAGTGGTGCACTGACTCTTTGAATGGTAAGCCAAAATAAGACTTCTGTCCCTTAACGTGTTTTTGTCAGGGCTTTGTCATAGGAAAATGGTAACTAACTAAGAGAACGGACTTTACTGCATAGACATGTCTCTCTTTCAGTCTGCCTTATTTGAGGAGGGGGTGAAAATTTCTCATTGTTGAACACTTTATTTCATACCATTTTACACCACTCCATCTTAGCTTTGGGTCTATCTTTGAGCTGCCCTATAGCCAGTGCCAACTCTCACCACTCCCCTGATAGGACGGTGTTGTCTTACGGACCACAGCTCTCTCTTCTGTCTCTCAACATTAAGTTCTGTGAGTCAAGGACTGTGGAATCTACAGACCCTAGTCCAGTGCAGCAAAGGCAGTGGATATATTTAGGAAAGAAAAAAAAAAAGGAAAGAGGAGAAGTGAAAAAGATAGAAGGAACAGGAAGATCAAAAAGGGACAGAGAAAGAAGGAGAGAAGGTGAAGAATGAAGGAAAGGAAGAAGTAATTCAGGAAAAGCAAAGGAAGAAATCATGAAAAATATCCTAGGGCTGGCCTGAGGAGGGGGCGTAGAGGTGAGGAGCACAGGGTATTTATGCCCATGGATTTTGTCATCTACTGGGGCGGCGGGGGGTGGGGTGGGGATGGGGGGCAAAGTAAATGAGTGATAAAGACAGTTTGCAAAATAAACAGGCAGTGCCGTGAGCTAAGCCAGCCACAAATTACAGTTTGGAGCACTGTCTCCGCTTAGGAGGAAGCTGGTGTTTAATCTAGTTGACAGCAGCACTGACAGTGCCCTCTTCTGAATTTAAGGACAGCAATGGAGTCGGAGGGAGGTCCACTATGGCTTGAGGGGATACACTCTTATTTCCTATTGTCTTAGCCGGAAAGGCTGAAAGTGCTGGCGCGCACTATGGAGCAACGCACCTGGCATAAGGAGATTCTGAAATATTTATAGAGTGAGTAGATAAAAGCATAACAAATGACTTAGGGACATGGGACCTAATCTCTAACATCTTGCTAGCATATGGCATGATTGCTGAGCGGTTACATGAATGAACAGGTTGTGGTTCCTGATACCGGCCCTGTAGCTGGCATGTCGTTGCTGGGTGTGTGAAGAATGACTGAATTCAGCAAGATTTTATTATCCTAAACTGTCATTACCACTGTTCTGCTATCGGCACTCTTTACCACTCTCTGGGTATAGAATCATATATGTGGAAGTAGCTTCCTAACCTACGCCTTCGCTAGACACAGAACTTGAAGGGCTGAGATGACATGGGGTTAAATGAACACAGGTCCTCTGTCCCTCCACTACAGCTGCTGGTTGCATTAGGAGATGCAAACACGTACCAGGATATCAGAGTCAATGTATCTTTGCAAGAATGTTAGCATTCTTTTTGCTAGACCTCAGTCTCTATTTAAATTCTCACTGATCATTTCTGGGAATCAAATGGTGTTAACCGCTTCCATAATCATATTTCTAGCTTTCTAATGCACACCAATATTTCTTCCTCCCTCAAACCCTTTCTACTCTCCCCTGAGAAACCCAAAGTCCTGCTGTGCTGTGGCACCCATGTGGGTAAGAGATAGTGTACAAAGGAGAAAAATGCCAATTGCATCACTAATGACTTGGACACGCAGCAGGAACATTATCATGCCATGTGTTAGTCTCTGGAGAGACAACATGACACAGTAAAAAGATTTAGAGTTAGGAGAACAACATGGAGTCTCAGCTGCACCACAAACTAGCAGTATGACCTAGAGCCACTCATGGAATCTCTCTGGGCCTCAGTTTCTTCATCAATAAAGTGAATGGTCCAGGTATGATGATGTCTACGGTGACTCCGGGCTCTAATATTCTGCAATGCTAAAACAGCTTAGGTCATTCCAGTGACCAAAAGAATGAATGGTGATTCAGACTGCTGTGGCAATTCATATTTTATTTATTTTTAAATTATGGAAAAGTTTCCTTGGCCAGCTACAAACACCCTATTCACCACTGGAACAAATGCCCGTAATTTCACAGCTATAACATTAGGCATTAAATTTAGAAAATAGAAAGGGAATAAAATGGTGCTTTTGTGTTTATAGCTTTATTAATAGCCTTTGCCTCATCAATAATGTGGTACATTTGTCAACCCCAGAAGATGAGAAAATATTTAACCCATGAAGAAGAACATAAGTTAGCATTTATTGGCTACCTCTTAAAAAGTAGCATTCACTAAATGATTATACTAAGCCAGAGACATTTCTTATGCTGCTTCTTTAATATATTAATATATATCAATTAATATATTATATATATGCGCAGAAGGAGGGCATGTAGGTAGGAAATATTGTGGATATTTTGTAAATGAGAAATCTGAAACCCAAGAGGATGTGACTTGTTCAATATCATATAACTTGTAAGTTCAATTTGATCATAGGCCTATCTGGTACTCAGCCCATTTTTTCCTACTGTATCGCTTTTGAAATGTTCTTAATACTCTTGCTAAGTAGGGTTGTCTCTGCCAGAGGAACTGTCCAAGTAAGAGTCTGGGATGGTGTATGAAGGTCCACTGTTCTAGGAGTAAAGCTTGAACCATCATATGGAGCAACTACTCGTAACATGAAAGGCAATGATTCTATTATCTTAATCCAATGCAAGGTGATTTCAGATATCAATAACCCCCCCCCCCAGAGAAGCTGCAAAATCTCATTCCTTTCCTTTTTAATGATTTTCAGCTAACTTTTCTTCTAAGAACAGTAAATACTTTCTCAGATTTGGAAAGTCCTTCTTAAACCTTCACAATACCACCTTGATGCCCCACTGGGGCCATAGACTGTAGTTTCCCCCCGGGGGCATCCTGAAGCTGGTAAAATCTGATTCAGAGGCACAGGGCCTGTAGATGCCCACCCCACACCCACCCTCACTCTAGCAGCATAAAGCTGAGCCACCCTGCATAAGAGCCTTGTCTTTTATCCTCTAGGTCCAAGAAGTGCTTAACTCCCCCTTCCAAGGGAAGCAATGGCCATTAATGCCTAAAATAACTTTCTTCTGCTTTTCTAACAGCCATTAACTCAGGGGTTTCTGCAAGGAGCTTGAATGCCACTGCATGTCCTCACTAGACCAGAAGCTGAAGGCTGAGATGTCGCATGAGAATGCAGTGTTCTGTAAGGACAGAGGCAGTAGTGGCTGCAGCAGCTGCAGGAGCAGCAGCATTTCATCAAGACAAATGCAGCGATTTCTCCCATGAATGGACTTCAACTGGAACCACAGCTTCAGTGACTGTCTCTTCCAAGGGAAATAGTAGCGTGGTCGCTATACAGAGACCTTCTTCTCTCTGGTTTGCTGGGCTGATCCTAGTGAGATACTGAGCAGAAGAACTTATCATTAAGAAGCCTCTTGAAGAACAAACAAATAAACAAACAAAAAGCAGGGATCCAGTAGCACACAAATACTATTTACCAATAAAAACAAGTGATGTGGAGGTGAGAACAAAAAAAATTTCCGCTGTCCACGGCTTTGAAGACGACAAGAAACATTGGTTAGAACCTAGTGTGTTAAGGAAACTAGAAGGTCCCCAAGGCTCAGTCTTCATGTGTGACTTTCACACTCAGACACAAAGCTGAATATGTATGAATGACCTACAGAACCAACGCCAGTAAGCATCAAAAGTGTTCTGTAGTGTCTACTTAATTCTCTATAAGAATCCTCTAACATATTTGCCTTTCTGCTGTAATGGAGGAGGAGACTGGGGTGTAGAGACATTGACCAACGTACCCCAATGTACATGTTTAGCAACTCGTAGAAGCAGAAGGGAGCTCTAGCTGTTCCCATCGATGGCCTGGAAAGAATATTTCTAACAGCCGTGTAAGAATCCATGAGACCACAGGCTTAAGTGGAAAAGTGAGGTGAGATGGCATGGCGCGTGGAGAAATTGGAGAGAAGCATTTATGTGGATAAAAGACCAAAACAGGAGACCAAATGGCTGGAGAAGTGGCCCATGAAAATGGAAGTCTAAAGGCAAACAGTTGTAGATAAAAGCAACGCTTGGAAAACTGGCTGAGACAAGAAGGTGGCGTGGTGGGTCTAAGCTGTGAACAGGGAATGAGCCAGATTGGGAGGTACAGATTGAAGCATCCAGTTCAGCAGAGGGGACGTGAGCTTCCATTGCTGGAACTGGAACCAGGGCCAAAGAGCAGCTGGGTCAATCTTCGTTCTCCTCTTATAAAGTAAATCTATCCACAAAATCCTGAGAAGAATGACTTCCTAGGGGCTGGAAGAACTCATCATGGTTGAGAATTCAGATGACTAGCTGCCTTCTCTGGAAAGCTAGAGAGTCCATGCACAGAGCCTTCAACCCTTCCGTTGCAAGCCAAGCATCTAATTCAAAGTCCTGGATGCCTCGAGGATCTGCCTGCCTTTAATGTCTCCCCAATGCATCCATCAAGGGCTCTCTCAAAGTGCCAAACAATCACACCAAGAAGAGATATAAGCTTAGTGGCTGATGCAAGGACAACTGATATTTAGGAATCTCCTCCTTGGGATGCTGCATATCATAGAAAGGCAATTTCTTGAAGGTGCTAGAGAGACGTAGGAAGCCAAGTTTAAGCTTCTGTGATGGGCCCCATGGGACATAAAATAAACAAGCCGATCAAATGTTTAAAGGATAGACCTAAGTAGGAGGCCTATCTCCAGGGATTTTATCCAATTCCTTCTCCACAATGACCTCCAACAACGGACAAGTGGTCTCAAGCTCCCTGTAATTGATAATGTGTATTAAAAGGCACAACACATGGTATGTCTGAAATATACTTCTCAACTTGCTCCCATCTCCTCAAAATAGGATAAATTATAGTAGAAGGAAAACCCTTATCCTCTACATATCATGATATCTATGCATACAATAATACAACACCTGAGGTTTACATTAAAATACTTGAGTCCTGTTCTTACTCCCAAAGAAGCAAATTAGGTAAAATAAAATTGGTAAAATGTAGATATATATGAGGTTAATTATTCTTTCTATTTTAATGTATTCTTTAAATTTCTCATAATAATAGTTAAGAATCAATAATAAATCAGAAAAATAAATATCTTCAGTAGAGTAGATTTTTCCTACCCTGAGATTCAAACTCTGTGACATTCTTTCTCACTCTTAGACAGGAAGTTCTCTAGTTTTTGTTTTTAAGTTACAAATTCATTGTCAAGCCAGGAAGGAGAACACCCAGTCCAAATAAATCAAAGCCTAACCGGGATTTAGAGTTGGTCTTCCATATCTGTGTTCTGGTCACAGTAGGACAGGAGGAGGGCAGGATCCCCAAGGCTCCCATTGGTGTTTTCATCCATCTGTATCCTTTTGCTCGCTCTTGCCTCTCTGTCCTCTGCCTGCCTTCGCCTGGGTGGCACATGGGAGAACTAGAGGTCATGCCTGCATTCAGAGTATGGCAAGCTGGCTTTAGGGCCTCTGAGTCTTTTAGAACTTTAAGGTAAGCTCTTGGTCAGGAGGGTAGCTGAGGACGTCAGAGCGAAGATGGCTAAGGGAAATATAACACAGACCCTGAAGGTGAGACATATATGCAAATTTCTATTTTCTAGTTTCCATATTTTAAAAGGTCAAAAGAAACAAATAAGGTTAACACAAATGATATATTTTATTTGATTTAACTTATTGGAGACTGCTAATTCTGATTATCACTTTGATTGGATTGAGACACACCTAGGAGATAGGGGATGGATTCCAGACAAGACTAAATAAGCAGAACAGACCTATTTGGAAAGTAGAAGGATGGAATTACTCCCTGGGCTGGGGACCCAGTTGGCAAAAATGGGCAAGAAAGAAGCTCAACAGTGCGGGACTCTTCCAGGCCATAGTGATGAAGGCAACCATGATGGACTGGGACCTGTAAAACCATGAGGTGAAATAATTGTTCCACTCTTGAGTTGTTTCTTCAGGTATTTTTTCACACCAATGAAAACATCTACCACAATATGTAAAATAGTATCACTTCTGCCTTTAACCACCAATAGGAATATCAATAAAGTTGGATGCTTTCTGTTTTATACTGTCTTCAGCACTTCTGGGTGGGTACCAGATTTCACATACTCATGACCATATGCAGCTAGTGGTTTCCATAGGTGGCCATGTTATTTTACAGGCTCTTTTCCAAGGAGGCTTCTGGACTGAAATTTCCTTGATGGCTTTGAAGTAACCCGACTGGACATCCTGTTTTTGTCTCAGAAATGGCTAGTTTAGTCTCATTGCCCTATCTTTGCTTCTAATTAAGCCACCAAGGTACTACTGATCTTCACAAGCATCCCTGTTTGACACATTAATCATGTAGCATCACTCTGCCTGTGACTCCCTATTCTAAGTGGGAATTTATGACCCCGTCCTCTTTGGAAATCCAGTCCTGCTCTGTGATTGTCTTCTTTTGAGTTCCCTCTGCCACTCTTTTCATAGAGAACCATGGGGGGGTCACTGCCAATTCTCTCATGTGGCTCAGGATAGATTCATGGGAGTACCTACCTACCTAGCCCTGTGCTAAACTGTGCTAAACTGTGCTAAACCAACTAATCAGCTCTGGAGTATGGGCTGATTCCCACAACAGACTCCCTACCTGAACTGTCCAGCCATGTCTCCTCTAAATTAGAGGTCAGTAAACTCTAACCCATAGTGCTAAGCATGGCTTGCACATTTAAAACATTTCTTTCTTACACTTACTTATGTGTGTGAGCATGCATGGGGGTGGGGCAGCCCATGCCACAGTGTATCAGAAGTCAAAGGACAACTTGCAGGATTTCCCTCCTTCCATAGTATGTGTCCCAAGGATGACACTCAGGCTGTCAGGTTTAGAAAGTACTTGCCTCCACCTGTCTCTAGACTACAGGAAGCCAACACATAAAGGTCCCTCCTCTCTTCCCTCATCATCAGCAGGAAACTTTCAAAAGTTCTCCAAGTAGAATTCTCAGTGTTCACATCCTCACTCCCCACTCTCTTGACTTTAGGCCATTTTCTCTAAATATCTGCATGATACATATTTGGAATTGTACCTCTATTTTATCTTAGTAGCTTGTCAAAGTTTCAGTCATTATTTTTATGACCACCATCATCATTGCCATTCATGATTTATCTCTTTGAATAGCCAATGGGCTTGTTGCAAAGAATTAAGTATATTCACATACTCAGCACTTCAGTCTAACCAAACAACCCCACATTCTCTGAATACATATAGAAGTGCTTTTCCCCAAGCACTTTTGTGGGTTTTTTTCTTTTCACCTGTACTTTTCTTCTCCCTTCTCTGCTGAGCTGTCAAAATAGAAATAGAAATCAAAATAGCTTCAAAATAGAAATCAAATAACCGAATAGAGCTGTATTCCAAAATTAAAAATAAAGACAACCTTCAATAATGTCCTCAAATAGAACAACTCCTGCAAGGTTGGACGGCATCATTATTCCTACACCACGGCCAGAAGCTCACACCCCCCTGCCTACCCTTAAAATAATGTGTCACATTATCAGGTGTATAACTGCCTCTGCTACCCGCTGATGGACTTTACATGTTAACATTTCCTGGGAAGCTCTCAGAAACCATGGGTGCCTGACCCTACTCTCTTTCCAGACCAGAGGAATACAGTTCTCTGAGTTGGGGTCTAGATACTGCTATTTTAAATTTTTATTCAGTGATCTAACACACAGGCAGAGTTGATAATCCCTAAAGTGTTGCGCCACTAGAGCAGGATTAGAGTTTGCATCAGTAACTTCAGCTCTCACTGAAGATCGCTTTCAAACAAATTGTCAAACGAACGAACCATGAAGCATAGGAGAAATATAAATGATAATTTATGGAAGTCAATTCATGGTACTAAAATATTATGAGATTTAAAAAACTATATAATAATCTAACAACTTCCAACTTACTGGAGGTTTGACTATGTCAATCATGTAAATTAATGAGGACCCTCACATAGAAAGGCAATTTTCAGCTGTGGCCTTGAAACTTGGCCTTGAAAGAAATAAAGATGCATCCTGCAAAAAAAAAATAGTTGATTAGCATAGTCTCTGACTACATCCCAAAACAGACCTCCAAAGCCCCTCACATAGTGCAGACATATTTCAAGGTTGTTATCTCACAACTGCCAAGTACAGACTCTTCCTGCTTTCTGTGGTATAATTTATACTCAAGAGTGGCAGGAGAAGGTTTTTTTTATTATTATTAATTTGTTTGTCAGGCAATGTTCTCAGCTCTCTTGTAATTATGTTGCCTGTTAGTAGCATTAAGTACAAATATATCTCTGAAATTTGCTTGTTAATTTGAGCCTTCTCTATTTAGACACAGCAATAGATAGTCATAAGATCAGAAAATTGCTGGTCAGGAGAAGGGGACAGAAAGTGGTGGACACTTTTTTTTTTTTTTTTTTTTTTTTTTTTGTCAATAATAAGTAAGCAATGAACTAGCATGTGGTAGAAAGACCAGATGCAAAGCTCTGGGTGTGGTGGTTCTCTTTGGATAAGTAAGCTTACAGCTGCATATCTTTAATGATCCATATCACAAATAGAAGGCAAAAATGAAATGCATTTCAAATACCTAGTTGAGTTGCCATGTGTGAAATAAGAGAAGAGAAAAACACTTACAAACATGGTCCAAACATCTATGTAGATGTGCTTTCTTTGAACATTCAGCTGCAAACACACTGGTTAGCCACTTCTTATGGTATTATAGGGATCAATCTAACAGTGAGGCTTGCTCCCATTATTTGGATGGGATCTTACAATGATTATGACATCCTCAGCAATTTATGTTAATGTTGTTAATATAATGTGTCAACTTGACTCGGTTATGGGATGTCTAAGTATCTGGTTATTCTGACTCGCTCTAGGAGGGTGCTTCCAGGTGACATTAATGTTTAAGACTGAGTAAAACATGCTGTCCCTCTTGGTGCAGGTGGGTCTCCTCCACTCAGATGAAGGCCTTGAGAAACACACAAAGGCTAATTAAAGAGAAATTTCTTGCTGTCTTGCTGCTTCATCTGGGATATTGGTTTTTCCTGCCTTCAGACTCAACCATTAGCTCCTACTGGGTTTCAAATTGGTGGCTTCAAACTGAAGACCAGTTCTTCAGAGGGGAACCAGAACTAAAGCATCGGCTCATTTACCACAGATCCGGACATTTGTTTCTTTCCAGAATTTCAGAAGTCAATTTCTTAAACGAACCTTATGCTCCCCTTCAACACACACATGCACACACACACACACACACACACACACACACACACACACACACAAACACACACGCACACACATACACACACACTAATAGTTCTGTTTCTCGGGAGAACACTCATAAACATTGGACTCTAGGAACATAAAACTTCTTTTGAGATCTAACAAGATACTTCTCAACAAAGTGCTTTCTATTGCTACAAGTATTTTCAGTGGACCTATTAGAGTAATGTAAGTCAGTGATTGTTAGCGTAGCTAGCCAGATAGAAAAATAGCTCTTCCCAAGCCCTAGCTCAAAGGGGCAAACTATCTATGTATACATACATACACACACACATACACACACACACCTATTACATTTTAAAATTAATTGTGTGTATATGCATCCAGGGGTGGACATATGTTACTGTGTTCATGTGGAAGCCAGAGGGCAGTTTGGGGGGTTTCAAGGCCAGCAGCAAACACCTTTGCCCACTGAGCCATCTCATGAGCCCAGTATATTTTGTCAACGGGCTCTGGAAGGTCACAGCCAGCCTCCATTCACTTGTACTCTGTACTAGTAATAGATAGGCCAAGACTGATCCAGTGATATGTGCCTTTTCTGTGTATGGAAAGGTTGATAGTATCTACCTCTTAAAGCAGCCTCATGGGTCAATCATGCTAATAACTCAACAAATCATCTGGATGCATTGCATAAACTGCTTAAAGGCTGAATTGAGTTAAGCTCCTATAATGTTTATCAATACTTTCGCAACTGAGATCAGACTTGTACAATGGAATATTCTTGATTCATTGGTTCATGGGAAAGTGGAAAAGTCTTCAAATTAACTTATTTGTGGATCATACCCTTTTCTGAAGGATATCTGCTGGGAGATGGGTAGAGAGTTATGTTATCGTCTTCTACAGCCTGCCTCTCCTTCCTGATAAATTCCTCTAAGGAATATAGGTTCTCCACTGATTTATATGTGTTCTCTGCTTCCAAATATTTAGAACCACTTATTTTCATCTCAAAGTATTCATTTTTTTCCTGGCGATCAAATTGTGAGTTATGTACACAAGCCAAAGTTAGGACAAAGAGGATGAAGTCTACTGATGTGACTTTGTTTGTGCTTGAATCTAACTCCCACCCTTCTCTTGGCTAAAAGGAGAAATGGGCCCACTTGGAACTAGGTATGAAACCCTAAAACCATCCTTAGAACTAAGCTGTGATCTTAGTTACTTTCAGAGCCAATCTATCATATATCCCTGAGTGTATAACAAAGCTCAGGCCAGACCAAGGAAAGGTCCCAGACTAAAACAGAGCCATGGACACCAAAGATTACCAATTCTATGACCAAGGCAGCCCAATTCTTGGTGGTAAGAGGAACTGGGCAATGTTGCCATTAAGGCTAATGGTTTTGTTAACTAAATGTGACATGCCTCTCAAATTATCTTCTAATTTTTTTTATATGCCTTAGAACAGTGCTACTATTGGCTTTAGTCAAGAGATCTACTTTTGCAATCAGTGTCAGTTTTTGAGGAGACTTATAACTGGTTGAAGTTCTGAGAATGACTTACTCTTGAAAGCTGAGCCCTAAATGGAAGATCTCTATCACTCCTCCCAAGACTCAGAGAATATCACTGAAGAGAGGGTGGAAAGAATGTAAAAACTAGGCATGACCTTCAGTACCATGACCATCAGCATAAAACCTGTACAAGACTGGGTGGTTAATACCCTATCAATGAGCAGAGAGGGGGTTGCAACGTCCCATCTCTTCTTAGGGTCATTAATGAAGTTGATGTTTGGTAGGTAAAAGAGAGACATTCTCTTCAGTGGTACAGACATTGATGGTGTCCACGTTCTATAAATAACTCCTCATCCTCACTCATGTTCCTGTAAACAACCCTAATGAAATTTGATAGGAACAAAAAAAATCAAGGAAAAGAGGAATAAGGAATAAAGACAATAGAAGTGGGACTGGTTGGAAAGAGTAAAGCAATCAGTAGGGGTTGGGGGGTAAAGATAAAAGAAAGGTTATGGGTGATCAGAATACACTGTATACATGTATGAAAATATAATGAAACTCACTATCTATTATAACTCATATAGGCTAACACAAGTTAAAAACACTAAAGGTGAATGGATTTGGTTTCCTCATTACAGAAGCCGAGTATACTGGCGTGTCCTTGCATCACCATTAAAGCACACAGCACCCCCACAAGGTAGATAGAAGAAAGATTATTTACATTGTTAGGTCTAGTAAGGTTACAGCTGAGAGAAAGCCCAAGCTTAGGTCCTTGCAAGCCTATGGACACACAACTAATCAACACATAACCTTAGTGCATGCGTGTGTGTGTGTGTGTGTGTGTGTGTGTGTGTGTGTGTGTGTGTGTG
>OU015754.1:41354959-41369312 GCA_907169655.1 Acomys percivali | reverse complement strand
TGTGTGTGTGTGTGTGTGTGTGTGTGTGTGTGTGTGTGTGTGTGTGTTCAAAAAATCATTATATAGCCCACACTCTTGACTCATTAACACCAAACTCCTGGCCACTGGTAGCACAACTCATCCCTGAACGAAGCTCATACAATGAGTGGATATTCTCCATCAAGCTCATCACACGGCCATCCTGTCCTCAGTACCATTCTCATGGGCTACATGGGTAAACAGTGAATTACAAAAAGCAAACACAACAACAAAAACCTACCCAACCAACCAAATGTACAAAAAAAGAAAACAAAAACGGCAGCGCATATAGAGCTAAGCAGATGCTTGCTGTATAGCAAGACGCTGAAAAGGAGAGCAGAACATGGGCTTCTTTAACAACAGCTGGCCAAATGGAAGTCAGGCAACTAAAAACAATGTTTCTGCTATTCTGTGAATGGCCATGAATGACCACATCTGCACTGGAAACTGGGTTTTAGGGTTATAGATACAGTTTAGCGGCTCGTTGGAATCACAAGTATGAGTCAGTGAACAGTGAGGATCTACTGTGTTTTTCTTTTCACAGATCTGAGGCTCAAAGAATTTTTGTTATGCCAGTGGTTAGTGGCAATTTGAAACCGGGCTTATCTGTCTCCAATGACCCATGTTCTTTCCATTGCAAACGCCTTAGCCAAGTTTGCTATGCCCCAGTTAGGCCATGAAACAAGAACGGTGTGAATTCACCAGCTCTCAGAAAGATGATGAGGCTCAAATTAGTCAACGCTTTGTAAGCTGCTGAGCATTATACAAATATAAAAGATTGTTTTAAGTGGGTTCAATTTAAGGGAGGTCACACTCTGCAGCATCGAGGCCAAGTACAATGAACTCTTATTCTCTCACAGTGGAGAGAGATCAAGTTAAGGGCCAGACCTCAAGAGGTCCATGTCTGGGTGGTTCTTATCACAGCAAGCAATGGGGAGCTGGTGATTCCAAGCTAATTCAAAGCAGCCTCTGTGCACGATGGCTCAGTGAAGGTCCCGATCGCAAAAGAAGTGCTTACAATACAGTTCAGTGAAAAGATCAAACTGTGGTTGGAGGCACACACACAGACACAGAGATTGGGGGGAGGGGGAGGGTAAGGAAAAAGAAAAAGAGAAAAGAAAAGAAAAAAGGCTTCTGATGTCAAGTCCACTTAAGAGTCTCAGTAACAAAAACCTACCACCTAGGGCCACAGAGACAGCAGTGACATCACCCAGCCCTGTGGATACAGATGAACTAGGTAATTTCTCAAAAATCATCTTGAAGCTACTTGCTGTGCCTTAATGAGGGAGGGGCCCACAGGCACCATGATAATTACAAAGGGCTATTTAATAATTGAGGTGAGTCTGAACCGTGGAATCTGAAAAAGTAACCATTTTTGGATTAAAACAATCAATAAGGAGAGAGAAAGAAGAAGAAAGGACGTCAACACGTCTGTGCCCTTTCACTCATTGTTTCCACATTAACCATTAACGAATGGCAAAATGATCTGATGGGGAAAATGTTGCTGCACAGTGATGTTTGCAGCTTTGATATTTCTCAGTTTCAGCTTTTATAAGTGAATATTTGGTTTCAAATGATGATACAGTCACACAGTAGAAACGTTCAACTAAAAACAATTTTTGAAGATTTTTTAACAACATAGAAAATGAAAATATTCAAAGTGTAGCATTAGTAAAAATTAACAAACGAAATACAAAAGGTACAAATAAAAGTGTGTGTGTGTGTTCATAAGAAAACAAAAGAAACAATATGCTAAAAGATACTAAGCCAGATGCTAATTATTACTGATGTCTTGTTTGGAAATTTTGATAACTGTTTATTCATTTTTCTTTTACTTGCAAGGCTTCTACAATAAGCACATACCATCAACATTTTTAAGATGGGGAGGCAAACAGCACAATGGAAGTACAATCCAATTTGCTATCACACTCCACGCCCAAAAGAGTGCTTTGATGAACAGAGGCAGAGATTAAACAAGATTTAGCCTGTTCATCTAACAGGTCACTGATCTGTAAAAATATCAGATGTTTTCCGATTTTTCAAATCATTTATTATTAAGCAACTAGTTGGAGTGTAGCCAACTTAATTAAACAAAGAATATGAGATGGCCCCATCCCCAGAAAACCCCCAGGAGGGCCTGGGATTCTCCTTCTATTCATGATTATAATGCCAAAACACTGTGCCTGCAACCGAGCAGGCCTCAATAAACATGTGTTGTAAGAATGGGTGCCTAGGAACCAGAGGCTGTTGTACAATCACAGCCCAAAAACATTTGTCTGCCTCAATATTTTACAGTCATTCAAAAATTCAGTAATCATATTCTCTCAAGCCAGGCCATGAGCAGCGAAGGTCTGAAGGTGTCTACCCAACAAGAATGTATTCAACATGCTCAAGAATACTAAGGCAACTGGGAAGACAAAAGACTTTCTCCAGGTGGGAAGTTGGGAGGAGACGTTTGAGAAAGAGCATGATTTTTGACTTGGAGCCTGGACAGAACTTGGGAATGACTGAGAATGGGCAGAGGACATTGCAGACTGAAGTGATAGTGATGGAAGCTGGCTTGGAGAAGCAGAAGTGTCTTGATTGTTTTTTTTTTTTATTAATGTATTCAGATTACATCTCAATTGTTATTCCTTCATTTGTGTCCTCCCGTTCCTCCCTCCCTTCCTCTTTCACCCTATTACCCTCCCCTAGGTCTGTGACAGAAGGAGACATCCATATGGTCACAGGCTATCAGGTCTCATCTCAGTGGCCTGCTTATCCTTTCTCTGAGTGCCACCAGGCCTCCCCACCAAGGGGAAGTGGTCAAATATGGGGTACCAGAGTTCAAGTGTCTTGATTTCACGAAAAGTATGGAGACCTTGAGAGAGTCACCCATGCAAGGCTAAGCAAGGCATTATTAGGAGCTGGTCATCTTGAAAGGATTTTGAAGAATACATTACAATTGACTTTCATTTGCTTTCTCCTATATTCTTACTAGAATATCTCTCCCTTTGCCTAACAGACTATCAAGATGATAGACAGCAAGGAATTGTAATTTCCTCAGGAGCCTAGTGTTAGGGATAAAAAAGGCTGGGGTCTGATGCCAAAAACAGGGGACACCTATCTCCTGAAGAGGGATTTCACACAAGAGAGACAACACACCAGACCACCTTGCAGGAAAAGCCAGAAGCCCAGATAGTGATGGACCAGTGATGGGCAGGACCATAGTTGGCGCAGGATGACCTCATCACACACACACACACACACACACACAGACCTTTCTCTCTATTTAAACCTAAACCTTATATAAAGACCCTGAAGATGGACATGAGGGGGGTCACTGGACCTCTCAATTTGATCTTCTTCCCAATGTGGCCACATTGAATAAATCTTCTTTCCCTGTCTTTTGTAATAATATCTGTTTAATTAGGCTATCGAGGGCAGGTAGCTGAGTCTAGCTTGTTTAGGTTGCCATGGCCCACGCGTTGACCCTAATGATGCTGGAAATAGAGGAAAATCATGTCAAGACTTTGAATAAGAATGAATGATCTGGGGGAAATGTTTGGGCATTGATGAAAGAGATATGGGAGGGAGCTGCAGAACCCAGCATGGAGCAAAGCCACCCACAGAAAAAAGGGTCAGTGAACGGTGGTGAACACTTGGCCAGGTACATCTGTCCTACTCCCTTCTGTCACCAATATGTCTCTGCTGTAGGCTGGGCATGCTAAGTACCAGCCTTTAGAGAGATGTAAAAGCTCTGGCTTCACCAACCCCCGAGACCTCCTCCCCCTCCAAATAAGCTGAGTTGCTTTGCAAATGTATGCAGATACATGCGAATAACAAAGCCATTAACATGTGCACTAAGCCTCAAAGGGAAAGGTTTGCTTTGATCAAAGCTCATAATGGGATGTATCCACGGGGCAAGAAAACAACATCCTGTTCAGCCCAAACAAGGGAAGGCTTAGACTGGGCTAGAAAGCTTTGCTTTCCTTCTGCTTTCCCCTTTCCAAAGGTGGGACTGCTGTAAATACCTTCCCCTCTGCTTAACTTCACCATGAGTGAATATAGAGATGTTCAAGTGTGTGTGTGTGTGTGTGTGTGTGTGTGTATGTGTGTGTGTGTGTGTGTGTGTCTCTGATATTTAACAGCCATCCTTGTTTCTCAGTGTGGTTTAAGGAAGAGCAGCCTGGAAAGCTATGGGAAAACTAGTGAGTAAGAATACGCACTTTCTGAGGACGACGCCAGGTGGATGTTGCGAATGCAAATTATAATTTAAAAAGCCTTGACCTAATAACCTTATCAGACATAATTATGATTTTCTGAAGGTCGGAACCATTTCTTACTCATCTTGTGATCTAATCCCTAGGCACAGTGCCTGGCACATGATGTACAATTAAAACAGGCTTCCATTTCCTCTTCTGGAAAGCGAGATAACAGCATTTAGGGGCTGCTTGGAAGAGAACAAGGCACGTTAGTTGTAAAGTGTTCAGGCACAAAGCCTGGCACGTGGCTATAGGTGTCTCGTGTTCTTTAATTCCTTTCTCACTACCTCCTTCAAATGCACATGTTATCTGTATGGACCTGGAGGGGACAGAAACTTCACAAGACCAACAGAGCCAACTAACTGCGCCTCCTCCCCCTGCCCCCAGGCTTGAGGAGACTGAAGCACCAACCAAGGACCATGCATGGACTGGACCTAGATCCCTATACAGATGTACCCAATGGGCAGCTTGGTCTTCTTGTGGGTCCCCTAGTAAGGGGAGCAGGGGCTGTCTCTGATTTTCACACTGTTGTATGCCTTTTGATCACTTCCCCCTGGCAGGGCAGCCTTGCAAGGCCACCAAAGAAGAGGATGCATTCAGTCCTGACATGATGTGATGGGATGGGCTAGGGGGGCTCTCTTTTCTGAGGGGAGGGGAAGGGGATTAGGGGGAAGAGGGAGAGTGGGTGAGACTGGGAGAAAAGGAGGAAAGGGACTATGATAGAATGTAAAGTGAGTAAATAAATTAAAATAAATAAATAACAAATGGCCAGATTTGTATGTGTAAGACATTTGTATTTTATTCATGCTTGTCCCCTCTAGTCCCCACATCAGGCAGAAGAAGCTGCAACCTCTTCAGGAAACTAGGATCCAGAGAGGTTAAAGGATGCCAAGTTCCGGAAGCGAAGCCCACGGAGGAGCTGGAATGTGATGCAGGCCCTGCCTATTCCCCTCAGCACTTCCAGCCTGTGTTCATTGTTGAGCAGATTGACCATGTTGAGATGTTTCTACAGAGAAGCCTAGCTCATAGCACAGCTCACAGTACAACTGAAATGTGTCACCTCATACGTGTCATCTACTTGCAAGGTGGACATGGACTGGACAGGGGAATGGAACAACACTTTAGAAGACCCAGTCAGATGTCGCTGATATCACCTGCTTGCTTCCTTGTCCTCAGAGCCAGTCTCCAGACCTGACTCACATCCTCAGCATATTGCACGTCTTCCTCAATTCACCCCAGCATACTTCTCCATAAGTTGCTCCAGCATCACTGGGTTCACCCTTCCAGACCCAATTTCATCATTATTTGCTCTGCCCTAGGCCTCTAAAGGATTGTCTATATGAGCTATGTTAGAGTTTCAAGACACTTTAGTTTCCTGCTGAGTTTGGCCAGGATCAGAGAGAGAAGAGAGTGAAGTTAGACTATGTGTCCCTTTGCTCCTCCTTTTAAGTGTTACGCCGACTAGACGTATCCCTGCCCAAAAGGCCCCTCCCCCATGAGACAGATGCCATCCAGATTTGAGGTAACTTATACCTCAAGGGGAGCCTGGCATGATCTCAGCCCAGCACCATACAATTTCCCTGGTTCTTACGCCTGCTGACAGCCTTACCTTTAGAAAATAAAATCCCTCAGTTTCTGCACTCTGAATGTACCTTACATTTCTTGGTTAAAAAGCTGACTGAGATTTTCATCAAGACAATTCTGATGTGTCTTTCAAAGCTTAACCCAAAGGTGGCTATTCCTGAGTCTGGACCACCCTGGCTTCTGATTTCACAGCACTGCTTATATAGTGGCACCCATGGTCAAGTGTTGTGACATCATGGGTGGGGTTGACATTTCTGCTCTGTTTTGTAGTCTCAGCATGTAGAAAGTGTGCTATAAACCTGGTTAAATAAATCAAGAGTGACAAAATTAAATTTTTCTTATGCAAATGACTTCTCCTAAGAAAATGAAAATTTCAGCCGATAGTTTTTAAATGCGAGGTATTATGGGTGCTTCCCCCTGTACTTAGAGAGTGATCCTTGAAAAAGAAATCATCTAAACTGGCCCTATTTCAGGAAAAATGGAACACACAGGCCCCCTGCTTATAACTCACACATGGTGGAGTAATATCCAAGGCTGATGTAAAAATCCGAGAATTCTAAAACTGCTGAGGGCAGTGGTAAGAGTTGGAATGCTAGGAAGCCATCCACCTCCTCCTGGTGTTCATGGCCTGTGTTATCTTCTACTCTTCAGCATAGACTTGCTCCTACCTAAAGTATCACAACAACAGTGGCAGGACATTGCTCTAGTCTAATCTCACAAGAGAGTGACTTTTGGTTCTCTGGTAGTCATCCTTTCTGGCCCTTTTGCTTTTTTATTTTGATAAAAAGTAGCTACCACATTCACGAGTCAGCCTATAGAGAGGTCCCTGTGCTGATCTACAAAGGGTGGGCTCGCCAATAGCTTGCCATGGGTTGAACAATCTCACTAAAAACAGCAGGCTTATAAGGGGTACGAGTTGGCTAGTTTTATGTTAACATAAAACAACCTAGAGCTATTTGAGAAAATTGCTTCCACCAGAACATCCCACGAGCAAGCCTATGGGGGCATTTCTTAATTGATGGTTGATGTGGGAGAACACAACCCACTGTGGGCCATGACACTCCTGAGCTGGTGGTCCTGGTTGCTAAGAGGAATCAGGCTGAGAAGTCATGAGGAGCAAGACAGCAAGCAGCATTTTTCTATAGTCTCAGCTTCAGTTCCATGACTTCCCTGAGTGATGGACTGCAAGCTGTAAGATGAAATACACCTTTCTCTTCCCAGATTCCTTTGGTCATGATGTTTTACCACAGCAATTAAAAACCCTAACTAAGACAGGTGTTCTAATCCACTCAACCTTTGGGATATCCCCAGCTCCAACTAGTAGTGCAACGTGGGCCTGATGATCTAGCTAAGCTCACTCTTTTTTTTAATGGGAAGTATATCAATTTAGCTTTATTAGCCTAATGTAGGAATATGAGGAAAAGGGGACTGAGGTTGGGTATGAAGGAAGAGGGCTAAAACTTGTGATAATAAGGATCCTTCAAAACTTTGATGCAGTCCTCAGTCACTGCGACGTTACCCTCTGCTCACACAAACACTGAATGAACTCTGACTCCTGTCTCCACTTCTGAGCCCAGCAATTCCTCAACTCGACTCCCCAGTTTACAGTGTGATAAGGTCTACCAGGTTGCCTATAGGAGAAGTCATGCTGTCAGGAAAGAAATTTACTAAGGTGTCACTCTTATCCAATAGAAATGTGATGCATTAAATATTCTTTTTATGCTACAAGGTGGTGGAGCAATTTATTAGGCAGCAGTGGATCCCTGACTCACATGACCCAACTCTGATTCTAGTCTACCAGATTGCACAAAGAGTAAGTAGAGAGTGGGAAACTCAGAGGAAAAACAAGCCAAGAAATGCTTTGCCTGAAAAAAAAATCTTCAGTCCTGAAGAAGAAATGCAACAGGGGTTATTCTGCCCAACTAACCTGAGTTTTCTTGGTCCTTTGGGTTTTTAGTCTCAATGACAATTTGGGTTTGCAGCTATTGGCAACTTCTTCTTCACCCAAATGCAAAGTCAATGGTAAACAAAGCTGCCACTTACTGCTAGCAATTGTCTGTAAAATGGTCACCAGTGATTTCTCCCAGCTATAAAGGTACATATGGTATCTTCCTCCAAAAAGCTAAGACCAATAGAGAGTGGTGAAAATAGCACCATGCCAGCCAGACCTGTGACTGGGCCACGGAAACTTTTTTATGTTTACATTTTAAAGGATCTGAAATATTATGATAAGACATCTGATTTCTCAGTTTAAAAGGAAGCCATGTGGAGGGGTAGTGGGGGGAGTGCTGCAGAGGCTTTAAGACTAGAGAGAAAGAAGAGAAGGGGAAAAGACAAAGCCTTGAGGAGGGGATGACATGCTAAAGGAAAGGATGGGGCAGAGTCAGCACAAGGGAAGTGTTCCTAGGCAGCCTGCGGTGTTTTAGCCATCCTGCCGATTTGCAGCCTCAGGTGACTTACTTTAGCCCACACAAGAAGCAACACTGTGTCCTGACAGAATTGTTGGTTTTGGACAGCAAGTGCTGCCTAGTGTCCAGGGATACACTTCTCATATTCTGTGGTAAACAGGAGCCCACTTCCTTGGCTGCCTCCAGAGACACTGAGACCCAGTTGCAGAGAAAGGACAGAAAGAAATTGCTACTAGGTGGAAGAGCATTTTGTTACACTGCTTAGCCTGTCCTGAGTAATAATACATTATAAGGTGCCAAGCAGAGGAGGGATTTAATGCTAACAGCTAAGAGAAGAGTCTACAAAGTGAGTCCCAGGGCAGCCCAAAACAAACAAGTCTATATAGAGTTCATGTAGACAATGGATTGGTAGGGGCAAGAGCCAGTACATCAGCAGCATACTTCAGGGTTCACCCTTTGGTAAGTAAGACAGTCTGAAAACTGGAAAGAAGGGTGTCTTCCACAGGTCCCTTAAAGCAGATACTAAAGCCTTAGTCTGCTCAAGGATCCTTCTAAGCCCCTCCCATCACATTAACTCATTTCATTTTCACAATAAAGCCAAGAACAGTCATCAGGCCACTTCTACATAGATAGGAGAATTGAGGCATGTCTCCATTAACTAACTGGGCTCTGGTCAGTGGGTTGCACCCTGGCAGTGATGGTGATGTGCCCAGCTCAGTGTTCAAGCACTTCAGGCTGTCTGGAGGGGAGAATGATCTCTCTCTCTCTCTGCTTCTAGTGAGCATATTTGAGGCTGACTCTGGCACTTAAAGTCTCTACTAAATGTGAACAATTGCTTCATTATCTACTTTATCACAATCCATCAAACACTCTTACCCAAAGGTCAAATTAACACTTTTATCATCATAACAATAGTATTGCAATTCTAGGCTGAAGGCGGCTACTAATTGCCCCAGCACTCTGAGATAATAAAGCCCAGCAAATGATAAAGTACCTGGGCTTCAGTACCCCAGCTCCCCGCTTCCTGATGGATGAGGTCAGATCTCTCCATATCTGTCCTCATGGAGTGAATCCAATGCTCCTTCCCCAGGCTTTGCTTGTTAGTTAACGTTCTTGCTCAGCTTCCTTTCTTTGGTAATCCCATAGCCCTGTGTCTGTGTAACCCTTCTCTCTCCTAAAGCTTCTAAAGGATTATCACCAAATACATTATGGTTTCTGGTCCCAGGGTCTCCTTGTAAGACCTCTGACATAGGATGGCTATGAAACCTTAAGTTTATGACCCAAAGAAGTGGTTCTGGCTGGGTATCATAGTGCACTTGGGGCACAGAGGCAGGTAGATCTCTGTGAGTTAAAGGCCACTCTACTACATAGTGAGTCCCAAGACATACAAGACTATGTAGAAAGACCCTGTGCAAACAAAGAAAAACATTTGTTGACTCATATAGGTACTACCTATATTTTTTAATTATTTTGTTATAGAAAAATTACACCCCCCAGCAAATACATTTACACATCTGTTCCTCGGGTTCCTGTTGTACCTGGATACAAGTTATCTGAGGAGTGCTCTCTACAACTGGTCTACCTCCTCATTCAAGGTTAAAAACTCATCAGTAAGAGGTAGGTATTTCCAAGGTTTACAGGGTCATCATAATCATGAGATTGTTGACTGTCAGCTTTTTACAATGTCCATCCACAGTTAGAACAGCACCTAGACACCTCCAGTCATTGTCCTAAACCCTGAGGCAGTATTCTGTCATTACCCCCAAACTAACTCCATTTTTGGCTCTGTGATCTATTCTTTGAGCAGCTGACTCCCCTGCTTACCTGAAGTTCCGGGAACAATGAGCCTGCAGGCAACCATTTCCCTTGACATCAGCAGGACCCCAGCGAATCGGCCCTGAGATAATAGGGCCCCAGTCTGACTGTTTGACTATGCATGAGTTTCACCACTCTAGTTTACTTTGGTTCTTTCCCTGTATGTATCCCAAGATGATCATTAGTTCCTCAGAGAGCTGGACTTCACGTTACCAATCTACCCCCTGGTGCAACTACTCTGAGAATAATTTCCTTTATTGCATTCTCAACCATTTCTACTTATCTGCTCTTAGTCAAATTGGGCCAGTAGCTGAGCTTTGTGTGTCTGATGTTCTGTCCAGGCACTGATGGATTGGACATGGGGGTGTGAGTGTAGGAAGAATCCTAATGATCCCTTGGTGACTAAATAGTCTATAAAACAGTGTCTAGATCACTTAATTGTGCTAGAATTTGATAATATAACAAATCTATAATTGGTTTGCCTGTGGCACTATCTTGGCTCACTGTCTATAATTTCTCTTACATTTTTCAGAAGTAAAGTAGAAAGAAGCCAACGGAGAATCTTGAGTTTCCAGTCGAGCGCTGAGCTGTGGTCAGGGTCCTTCTAGTACATACTCTCACCTTGGCTTGTCAAGCTTCCTCCTATCCAAGCCTCAGTTTGCATGGGCATCTGCCATGACCCAGTTGATCCAGTGTTATTGGGGGACTAGGATTTATAGACCAAAAAGGACTGTTGCATCCTGGGAGATGGAAGAGTTTTAACCAGTCTGTGAAGGTGACCATGGACAATGAACACAAGATCCTTCATCCCAAGAAAGCAAAGCCCAAATGATGCCTCTCAGAGCTCCATTTGCACATAACAATTATATATGCATTCGAGCAGTGTCAAAGGATACTTACTTGAAGGTTCAATTTCACTGTCTCCCTCCCTGGCATGCACATTTCCATCACTCCAGTTTTCCTTCTTACCCCACTGACTTCCCATGTCACCTGTCTACTGAACTCTGGCTCCTTTTAATCATATCTCTTATCTCAGACATTCCAATGATTTGTTAATATTGCAGGGACTCTCTCGGTGTGGGGCTCTTCTCAGAGGCAGGAAATCACCCACCCAAGACTTCACCTTTCAAATGCAAAGCACCCAATCTAGAACTTCTGGCTCCAGCCACCTCCTTTACCAGAGCCACACTCTGAAACATTGCCCTTAGTGGCCAGACAAAAGAGATAGCCTCCCACTCTGCTGACTCCCATAACTTGTGACCTTCCTCTTTTTAAAAAGATCTATTTATTTATCTTATGTAGATGAGTGCTCTGTTTTCATGCATACCAGAAGAGGGAATCAGATCCCATTATAGATGATTGTGGGCCACCATGTGGGTTGCTGGCAATTGCCCTCAAGACCTCTGGAAGAACAGCCAGTGCTCTTTCTTCATCATTAAGCCATCTCTTCAACCCTTGTGAACTTCCTCTTATGAGCCAATCTTAATGGCCTGCTTAACCTGCCCACCTGTTTTTTTTCCCATAGCTTCCCTAGTAAAAGCTCCACCCCATGCTCTTATCCCCTCAGTCTCTTGATCAAGCCTGAACTCCCCCTGGGGTCCCTCTGACACAACTTATCCTCAGGTAGCTTGGGATCTGTTGATTTCGCCATCCCTAAAGAAAAATAAACCATGTAGTTTACCACATTTCTTGCAGGCTCAGACTTCAGTTCCATCCCCAGTGCCCGACGCTGCTTTTGTGCCCACAGGAGTTTGCCTCCCACACTCACTTCCTTCCAACCTCCCTTTTCCTGCAGCCAGTAAGATGTGACAAAACACAGTAGCGAAAGGTCCATGTTTGTGTGGAAGAATGTCTGGGTGACCCAGGAACTATTGTTCTATTTCTTTGGGCCCCTTTGCTTTTCTACACAGGAGAAACAAAATTACACATTTAAGGGAGTTATTGTGAGGATTACTAAAAATGAATATAACGTGTTCATAACGGTGCGTGGCACGTAAAAATTCATTAGCTATCAGTTACCACCACCATCAATTGTTACGGGGCAAACAGCAGTGAAGCTGCTTGCCCCTGTGTTCCATATCCTTAAAGCATGGGGTGGGGAGCAGCAAGGAGTGATTGCATATTCATAAGTACCACCAACCAAATTAATTGATAGGGCACGATAGTAATAAAGGGAATTAATTTCCATTTTAATAACTTCACATGCTACATGTTAAGTATAGGTCCACATTACCAATGGCCACACAATTCCTCCTTTGCATCTGTTCCGTGTTGATTATGATGTCAGAAAAGCAAAAGAGTTAAATCCCCCTTTCAGGGAGAGGGAAAAAAAATCTAATTTAATAACATTGCAATCCTGTTGAAAGCAGGATTAAATCTTAATAAGGGTGGAAGGATGTTGTGTTTCATGTCTATCCCTCTCGAAGCCTTGGCAACTTGTTCAGGGATACAGACCGTGTTGTCAAAGGACTTCACAGCCCAGCCCCGGCCTCCTCTGCTGGCATCCAGGATGCCACGGAGCCTCTGATGGTGATGACACTTCTATTTGCACATTTCCCGTCCCAGTGCTTTTTCTCATTAAAGCGGCTTGGTTCTGTAACTTCCTCCAGTACGGATGAAGATGAAAGGACTCCCAACTTTTATTTTGACCTTATAAAACTATGTAATTGGTTCAGAACCTTCAGGCTAAACGTATTTCCTTTGGATTAAGATCCTTGGTCCAAGGAATCATAGAATTAAAAATATACCATATCCCAAAGAGAATTCACTCATCAACCAATATTCTCCCGAAATGTATGAAAGCTTGGGTCTAAGGGCAGCCTCATAGTTTAGTTTTTGATGTATTTTTTTCTCTTTAAAAAAAAAAAAAAACATAAAATCTCCAAGTGTAATGAGTCGTGCAGAACAACCATTCCTCCTTTCTCTGACTGTCATAACCTGCAGAGACTCCTAGTTTGACCCATACTAGATTGACTCTGACCTTCTGGGACCACAGACTGTTCCTCATCTGATTCCCCAGTCTTCGTGTCCCTCCCTTTCACATAGGCATCCTGCTTACTCTAGACCCTCAAAAGGTGCCGTTAGTGCCCAGCGCTGCATCTCTGAAAGAATGTCACAAAGTACATAGACTATCCTTTCATATAATATTTTCTGCCTACCCACTGTCCACCCCTCTTTTTACAGTAGCCCAGTGTTTGCTTCTCTCTGGAGCTGTCAGTGGCTTCCCTGGGGATCCCTGGCAGGCTTGCAGACTGCTGGCCTCTTTGCTTCCATCCTCTGTGCAGCCCTATGTACTGCAGCTGTCAAACTACGCTGCTGCCGCTATTCACTTCCTGGTCCCTCTCTTGGTTTTGTCTATGATTACTGAAGTCAGAGCTAACCCTTTTCTTCTGTTTCCTTACATAGCGTGTAGATCACTTGGCCCCTAGCAGACTCTCGGGTGTTTGTGGGGGTGACTTGGAAGAACCAGATGTACATAGTGCTCACTGCAAAGCGAGCACAGCCCAGAAAACAAACATCTACATACCTTTGTTTTAACCCCACTGCTCATGCGATTTTTTTTTGTTTTTGTTTTTGTTTTGTTTTGTTTGTTTTGGTTTGGTTTGGTTTTGGTTTTTCGAGACAGGGTTTCTCTATGTAGCCTTTGCCATCCTGGACTCACTTTGTAGACCAGGCTGGCCTCGAACTCACAGCGATCTGCCTACCTCTGCCTCCTGAGTGCTGGGATTATCCCCTGCACCATCATCCCTGTTACAGTGGCAGGACCTGAGACACCGAGTGCTGAGGTAGCTCACAAAAGCCCACATGGCAAAGAACAGGGAGAGCACAGGTTCCAGGCCAGCCTGTGTGGTTGTGGAGTGGATTTTCACTAACTGGCATTACCTTCCCTCCCGTCCTCCCTCCCTCCCTCGCACAAGGGCTTCCTTGCCAGCATCCGGAACTGGCCATCCAGATTCTCAAAATATGCCTTCAGCTTCCTGGGTACTTGGAGAATTTGGACACTGGGTTAGAGAGGCAGGAAGAAGATTGTTTTTCATTGGCTTCTCAATCTCAGAGACAGTGTCCCAAGATAACACTGGGACTGGCGACAGGAAAATTTGTCACACATACCTGCTAAAACTGGACTAAGCCCCTATGCCAACCTTCCAATTTAAATCTCTGCACAGTTTGAACTTTGGGTGAAAGATGAATAGAAGGAGCCACAGTATTCACCCTCATCTGCCAAGACCAATCCCTAAGGTCCATAGGAGGCCAGGCCAGCTCTGCCCCAATCCCTAAGGTCCA
>OU015754.1:41336717-41354949 GCA_907169655.1 Acomys percivali | reverse complement strand
CAGCTCTGCCCCAATCCCTAAGGTCCAAAGGAGGCCAGGCCAGCTCTGCCCCAATCCCTAAGGTCCATAGGAGGCCAGGCCAGCTCTGCCACAATCCCTAAGGTCCATAGGAGGACAGGTCAGCTCTGCCCCAATCCCTAAGGTCCATAGGAGGCCAGGCCAGCTCTGCCCACAATGAGTTACCATAGGTACCATCAGATCAAAGGACAACAGGAAAGGTGTAGAATCACTGAGCTATTTTAAAGAATCACTGGCTTATTGATAGATTTCTAACCAAAATGCAATTGGCCTTCTGCTCATCAGCTCAGGAAGCACATTTCTACAGAACCTCTAAGGCAGGGATGAATGACTTCATTTAGTCATTTAGTAAATGTGAATAGAAGATCATATTGACAAAGTTTAACTTTCCTCCTATTCCCACCCTCCGCCTCTTAGCATTTATTTTATACTGCATATCAAACACTGTTAGGCACTTGAAACATAAAAATAAACAGCAATAAAATCCCCGATAGCCACTATCTAATAGACTTCCACTGTGCCTACCCTGTTTGGAGGTGACATGCACCCTCAACTACAAATCCCGAGTGACAGTTCCATACTGGCAGCATACGCATAGCACACTGAAAGTACACCCAGCACAAGAGAAGCCTTTGAGGAAGCAGAAGCCATTGCCGCAGACAGAAGCTGGGGAAGGATACAGTGAGGAGGAAAGATGCTCAGCCTAGCATGGTCAGTAGTTTATTACACTTGAAGCTCAAGAGTTAAAGGGAGGTAAATTGAAAGGTGACTTAGGAGGGAGTCCGGATCCTCTAAGCAGCTTCAATTTATCCTGAAGGCATGGGCACCACCGATCTGTTTTTAACTAAGGAGGAGGAGGGTATTATCCCCCTCAGGAACAGTCATAGGGGAGGGGAATAAGGGGAAAATGGGAGGGAGGGAAGAATGGGAGGATACAAGGGATGGGATAACCATTGAGATGTAACAAGAATAAATTAATTAAAAAAAAAAGACAAAAAAAAAAAAAGACTGATAAGAATAATCACGTTAAGGGGAAAAACAAGAAAAGAAAAAAAAATAATAAAACCTTCAGACGTGCCTTTTGAAATGAGCTCCACCACAGGATGGGTGGTGGACTGGAGCCAGGAGAAGCTAGCTGGAGAGATTCTAAGAATGAGGTTTGCTGTATGCTAATAGCTGCTCAGCAGCACAGTGTGCCTGTCATACTCAGTGCACAGGAGTGTGTCACACAGATACTCATAGGTCAACTGTCCTTACTAAAAGCCCTAAGGAAGGAATCACCACTGCACTGTTTTTCAATTCACACACCGGTAAGAAGAGGACAGAGCAGACAATAAGATTCTCCATCTTTTTTTTGTTTTTTTGGTTTTTTTTTTTTTTTTTTGGTAGATCTTGCTAATGACATTGTCCACATTTTGGATTTAGTGTGTCTGCTAATAGAAAGGCATAGAATAGAGCCAGGGTGCTGACTAGTTAAGATATAATTGAATGTTAGAAAAAAGATACTATGTGCTTTAGTTATGGTTTCTATTGCTGCAGTGAAACATCATGACTAAAGCAACATGGGGAGCAAAGGGTTTATTTGGCTTCTGCTTCCACATCACAGTCCATCATCAAAGGAAGTCAGGACGGGAAGTCAAACAGGGCAGAATCCAGGAGGCAAGAGTTAGCGCAGAGATCGTGGAAGGGTGCTGCATACTAGCTTGCTCCTCATAGTTTGAGCAGCCTGCTTTCTTACCAGCCCAGGAATGGCATCACCCACAACTGCCTGGGACCTCCCCCATCAACCATCATTTAAGAAAATGCCTTACAGCCAGATATATGGTGGCATTATCTCAATTGACATTTACCCCTCTTTCAGATGATTCCAGTTTGGGTCAAGTTGGCATAAAACTAGCCAGCACACTATGAACATAATCGGATTCTATCTCTTCAAACTCCAGGAAAAGCTAAAGGGTAGAACAAACAATGAGTTGGCAGAGAATTCAGAGACCATACAACCCCAAGGCCTCTAAGTTATGCAGCAGCACATTTTTGTCTCCTACTGTCTTCAACACTTACCTTTTGTCAAAATCCTCCTTGTCTGCAACTAGGGGTCTTCACAGCCCTTCCCATTGTGAGGATTTCTGGGCATCCCATGGGAACAGAGGCAGCCTCTTTGGTGCTCCGGAAGTGCTGCTTCATGGCTTGCTGAGCTCCTCATCTAGGAGACAGGATGCTACTGCGCCATAGACTGAACACTTGGCAGAGTCAAGCAGAACACTAACAAAGCTCACCTAAGACACAGGCTGTTAGGTACACCAGCTACCTGGACTCACGCCCTTTCACTATTTTCTTTGCCACTTAAATGTCATTTTCCCAGACTCCTTTGCTCTTAAGTCTCTTATGTGACCAAGCTGAGGTACTGAAGGAACCTAGAGGCTAGGGCTAGGAGAGGACAGCATGTGCCTACCTATCACCCTCTTAGCTTTGAATTGCATCAATAAGACAGCAGTCTACCTCCAAGGCTTGTCTGCAGGTGTCACTTCTGAAGGCAACCTCTGGGCTTGTGGCTACCTCTGTCTCCCTCTGTATCTCCCTCCTCTAGCTGCAGTGGCTTCTTCCTGTCACCGATTTCCAAGTAGTCCTATGTTCCACTTCAGCTTCTAGCCTCTCCCACTGTCCCCACGAGCAAAGCTCGTGCTAGTGCTAAATTGCCTGTTGTAAATGTCTCATCAGATCCTACCAGATACCTTAAACATGGAGAGAGGGAGAAAGGAAAAGACCCACCATTATTGGCGATGTACTATTCTGCATTAAACTTTGCTGTGGGTGCTGAGGCCATAATTTCATTATAATGTACTCGTTATGGTTTCAGAGTCTGTCAAAAGAGCCATGTGCTAACTGGGTCTCTGCTCATTTCTACTTCTGTAAGCTAGAGATAAAAGTATCATGGACACGCAATGTCTGGGAGGTTAGACATGATATATGTGAACCCAGAATGGTGAGCACAGTACTCAGCGTCAACCATTATTAATAAAAAGTAAATAATAGTCTGAACAAAGAGAGGGAAGCTGGTAACATTAGTATGATGAAGTTGAGGCTCAACAGAAGCGTGGTTACATGTCCAAGGTCACATGGGAAGCGGCGAGGGAGAGGGCAGAACTCTGGCTCCAGTGCTTTGGCGTTTTCAGCTGAACAGCATGGGCGTACAGACAACTGGAAACTATAAAAGACATTATAAATATCAAGCCAAACCCGTCTGACTACCTAATTATTTCTGTGAGTTTTCTTAGGGGCAAAGTCCAGAGGACACAGAACCCAGACGAGCTGACACAACCCACGGCCCAGCAAGGAGAGAAGGGTTGGGGGTCCGTGGCAGGATGTGTTGCCACTGGGGAGTGCAGCCTGCCCTGCCTATCTACTGGGGGGTGCTGTGAAGTGGCCCCACTTTCTCATTATCACCACACCAAGGGCTGAGGACTAATGGAGTGAGGGTCCAGGGGGACAATCTGCAGCTCCCCACAGCTCTCTCCATGGAGCTGGGGCCTGAACCTGCGACCTCAGGCCCGTGTGCAGGGCCATTACCCACCCCTGAGACACCAGCATTGAGCCCCTCTCATTACTGGCCATGCAGATTGCTGCCAGTGATAATGAGGTAGCAGGAGAAGATGCTGTCCTTGGGGAACTCCAGACAGCCCAGCCTGCCACAAAGGGCAGACTTCCTAACCTGTGTTTTAGAAAATTTCTCTCTAAATTGCCAGGAATAATTTCATCCCAGGGACCTCTGACCCTTTGCTTTGTCTTTCTTCTTGCACTGTGCTGAAAGACACAAAACCCCACCCTCTCCTGCCCTTGCTTCCCGCCATCCTTTTCCTGCCTCCTCCTTTCCCTCTGTCCATTTTCTTTATCTTTTCTCATCCCTCTCCTTTTCCTCCACAAGGTATAGTGGCATAGCTTTGGAGCCAGATGCATTCTGGGGCCAGATCCCTGCTTCACTCACTGGCTGCCAGGCATGGAAGGCCAGTTTGCCAGCTTTGTGGGGCACCTGATTCCTTACTAGCAAGTTACCAGAGAGATTTGAGGTTTTAGAAAGAGCTCACCCACACAAACGGGCAGCAGCCCCAATGGAGTCTGAACCTGCAGGTTGGCACCCGCCTATGCGGCCCAGCCTTAGTCACTTCAGCCTGTCTTGTGTGATCCTATTGGTGACTCTAGAAATTGAACATAGCTTGTTGGTTTCTCCTGAGGAAATTTCCTATTTGGTATTAAAAAAAAAAAAAAGCAAAAGCATTTTTGAATTGCCTGGAACTAAACAAAGATAAATGCTTTGCCAGATATATACCAAATATGTAATAGGGGTGACTAGATTTTTTTTCTGCATAGCCAAGCTATCAAGATAATCAAAATATCCAGCCAGTCCAAAGCCTGTTCCTTCAATATAACAGATTAGTAGGAAGTCCTTTAAGTCCCTATGAAACCAGAAAAGGATGAATAAAGTTACAAATTACAGTATACATGCATTTTTTTTTTGCTTGCATGTTTAATTTGTAGTGTTGGTGAACACATTTCCACATTAGCTCTCATGGTCCTTGGTTAGGACCTGTGTTTTGCTTTCAGTCTATCAAGTCTATCTAGAATGGTCCTTCCCTCTCCACGAGTCTCCAGAGAACAGAAAACCTGTCTTTTTGTGTACTTTATACAACACTGTAAGTAAAGTGGCTCAGACTGTAAGGTGTGCCAGGCATAGCTGCTGAGGAGAGGATGCTGCTAGGCTCTTGGGATACACTCTGGATCCCATGATACCTGGATTCTATAGGTCACTCACCAATAGTTCGCAAGCTGACCTGGAAGTGGAGACACAGCTTCAGATCCCAGCTCTGCCACTTGCTAGCTGCATGATCTTTAGCCAAATAGCTTTGTGTCTCTGAGCCTCAGTAACACACAGATGTTCTACATAGCTCCAAAGTCTCCCTTAGTTTATACCATGACATGACATTTGCACAACACTCAACACTTTTACAGGCCAAACGTGACATTTAAATTTCAGTCATTCTGGAAAAAAATCTCATTTTGCCATCCCATGGACTGTATGAATCAGCACAAATTAGAGCCAGCTGTGTCATATGAAACTGAAGTCACATTTATGTAAGGAAAAGGCAAATGATGGAATGAATTAAGCCAGTGTATTCCGAACAGTGACTCTAGCTGTAGAGAAGCTGATTGTGAGGTACGGAGACCGGGTCCAAGTTGAATGCCTCTTTGTATAGCTCCATTAATCTAACTGCAAAGCTTTGCTTTGATATATTTTGTTTTGTTTTGCATTCTCCTTACAATTAAGGATAATAACATATTTTTCTTAATCTAATATGTCCCCAGCACTAGCACCATATGAAGTCCCACTTCCAAGAAGTGGGCCTTCTCTATAGCTGCTGCCTTAAGTTTGATGAGCAAATAGGAGGCTTCTTCTAAAATGTGTAAGGTGGGCGCCATGTGCCACAGGCAGGGATGTCCTGCTGCTATCAGTAAGATGCCCATTTACTTTGTTATCTGTGCCTGAAACACAAGTGGTAATTTCTAATTTAGTTTTTAAAAACTCCTGACACTTCATCCACTAGTTGACTAGTTAAAAAAGCCCCTTGTTTATTACTAAAGGTGATTACATTGTACACCACAGCAGGGGAATAAAAGACCTTCATGCAATACCATGCCTGTTGGAAGCATAGACTCTCTCTATGACTAGGCTTCTGGCCAGGAATTAACTAGGCCATCTCAGCTGGAGATGAAAATTCAGTCAACAACTATTTGTCTGGAACCCAGAAGAAAGGAAACATGAATAGCCTGCATTGTCTTTACACTGCTTTCCAGCAACAATGACACACCGAAAGGCTCCTCAGGGTGTCCAAGATGTCATAAGGACTGGTCATGCCCAGCGTGTTCTGATTCTATGCAAACTGCTCCCAAGCAATGTGATAGGGAATGGCATTGACTTAGCCGGGACAACACATGTTGGAGTAGTAGAAAATCATATTTTATAGTTAGATTGGAATTGCCATACTAACTGGAGTTTGGAGTTTCATTTCTTTAGACTTTGGTTTGTACACCAAGTAGGTAAAGTCCCTCCTGCTTTGCAGGATATAAAATGAGCATTAGTTATGGTGCTGGTTAATATTCATGGTCAGTTTGACTGGATTTAGAGTCATTTAGGAAACACACATTGGTCGTATCTGTGGGTGAGTTTCTAAAGATTTATTTATTATTATTATGTATACAGTGCTCTGCCTGCATGTACACCTGCAAGCCAGAAGAGGGCATCAGATCACATTACAGATGCTTGTGAACCACCATATGATTGCTGGGAATTGAACTCAGGTCCTCTCTGGAAGAGCAGGCGGCACTCTTAACCGCTATGCCACCTTTCCAGCCCCATGAGTGAGTTTCTAGAGAGGTTTAGCCTAGGAGGGGACGACTCGTCCTAAGCATGAGTGGCCTCATCCCATGGACAATGGCCTCTGATGGTGCACAGAGAACACAGGAAAAAGTGTCAGTATTGGTGTTCATCTCTCTCCACTTCCTGACTGTGGATGCAAAGTAACCAGCAACACAATATTCCTACCACCATGCCCTCCCCACCATGCCTTCCACACCATGCCCTCCCCACCATGCCTTCCCCACCATGCCCTCCCCACCATGCCCACCCCCCAGTGATGAACCGTATTCTTCAAACTGCAAGCCAACTCTTTCCCCTTTAATTTGCTTTTGTCAGAAGTTTTGTCACAGAAAGGTAGCCAGGATGTTTTAGCAATATGCTTTAAGTACATGTTATACCCCAAGCTTTCTGTTGATATGTGTCTATCTCCCTCAAAGGTGTGCATGCAATATAGTATTCTAGGTGCCAAAGACACGATGACACACAAAAAAAGACCAAAGCTTCACTCTGGTGCAATTACAATTTCTTAGAAACACACTAAGGAAAGTATGAGTGAGGACCTCCAAAGGGAGGTACCCGTAAGCACAGATTCATTCTCCTCTTTACTTTCCCAGTTAATGCAGAGAAACCTGGCTTCTATATAAACACAGCACTACTTTCTGTGAAGTCACTTGGAGTGTGAAAACAATACTGAATACCAAGGAAAGCCCAGACTCCCTCAAAGCCAGTCACACTCTGCTGTTCCGTGTGGGTCTCACATCTCTCCCCCTCTCCTCATCCCTGATTTCACATGGCTACTCCAGTGGGTGTGTTCACACTTGGAAGATTCAAGAGAAGACAGAGGGAAGGAAATAGTCAGGACGACTCTCTCTGCTGAACCCCATTAAAGCCCAGCCCTGCTCAGTTCTGCCCTGGGTCCTGGGTCTCACTTTGCCTTGCTCTTACAGCAGTGGTGGCATGACTTAGAGAGGAGATATTGAATCTGCTTGACTTGGTGTGGCCACCTTGAGGTTCCAAAATACCTTGGTTATGAGCCACCTCTGGATGGTATGTGAAAGTGGAGTTGAGACTAGAGTAGTCAATTTCATTGGTTTGTGTTAGATCAGATGGTGCCTGTAAAATGCACAAAACAATTAACACATTTTAGTTCTGCCCTTTTGCCCTCATTCCCTTGCTAAGAGATCAGAGAACAGCCCGCATGTCCGCAAGAGAAAGGGCATCTCATGGCTTGAAGATGCTACCTACACAGCCCTTTCCACTCTTTCTTTTCACGTGTTCAATCTCATGCAACTCATTATTACTCCAGATTTCACTACCTAAGCCATAAGACTTCTCCAGTCCCACGATCCACCAGGAGACCAGCTTTCCTGGTTACAAGGAGGGACCACCATATTAACGACAAATCTTTATTTGCAGTGGGTGAGAGCCCTTTGACTCCCGACTGCAACGAACAGAGGGTTGCCTGCAGTGCCGCTGCTTACAGCTGCACATAAAACCCATTAGGAGCTCATTGGCTGTTGGGGCATAAAACCACTTTGTCCCACAAAGATACTTCCCCACCAGGGGGACAAGTTTAATAAGAACCACGGTTGACAGTAAAAAAGACATTTATTTCCTATAACCTCCAGAAAATCTTTATTGCATATAGGATAATAAGAGGGCACTGTGAATTACTGGTGTGTAATTCTACAGAGGAGGTCAGGGGCACAAGCACAGTGGGGGAGCTGCTGATGGAACACTAGGCCACAGAGAGGATGAAGTGCAAGAGGAAAAGAAGTGTCGTGTAAGAGCGGCGACAACCCACTGCCAAGCAATGGGCCAGCACAACCACGTCCTGGGGACATGGGCAGCTCTTGTACTCAGCAGCAGGCAGCCTGGAGCTGGAGTACTGAGCAATGCAAACATTATCTTGCCTAATATTTAAGGATTTTCAAAGCAATAGCCTATCCCATCTTTTCGCTGTATCCTTAAAACCACATACCGTACTGCTGGTTTGGCCACCGTGCAGACGGGAGAAAATTGGATCATAGAACTTGCTGATATGGCGTGTAGACTACAGAACTTCCAAAACTGCAGTCTTTGCAAGCCTGGCTCCTGTTCCGTCTGCAACCACATCACACTCAGCTCCCACTGTGGGCTGCTTGCAGCTCTTCAGATGCTCCAAGTATGCTCTGCCGCAGTGCCCTTACATCTGGGCTTCACTCTACGATAACCCTCTGCCCTCGATATCACAGCGCTCCCTTCTTGAACTCCATTCAGTTCTTTACTCAACTACCTCCTCAATGGGACTGTATTACCATTCCTCCCTGTCTCCCTCCATGCCCTTCGCCTTCCTCCCTTTCAGCTTTAATTATATCCATTGCATCTTCTGACAGGTATAAGGTGTCTCTGTTTATTCACTTGTTTATCATTTATTTTCCACATCAAGTCAAGGGCTACATGAGGATGCTTAGTTCACTGCTGTAATCTAGATCAGTGACCAGGAAATACTGGAATCCTGGGGAAAACAATCAGCATGTATAAATAAATGCCTTGCATGAGAGTAGGTGACATGGGCCTTTAAGAGAGACGCCACAGAGTAAACTGCTGGTTAGTGCAGGTGACAAGAACAGCAAACATGCCAACTAAGTGTTCTCTACAAGTGCCATGTGGCCTTTAAAGGCTTTGACTTAAAATGGAGTACACAGTAGTATTCATGACCCTATAAGACAGGTATGTGCCAAAGATGGCTAGGTGGGGAGTGGGGGTGAATGAGTTGAACCACACATCTTCTTCATTGCAGGTTCTATGGCCTTTCTCATCACAGACTGACAACTCAGCTCTCTGACACTCAGGCTCTGCCTTCTCATTATTGTCCAGCGCGACAAGTTCTGTCTGCCTCTCCTGATCCAGTCTCATCTTTTCTACTTAGCTCGGGCCCTGGGAGGCTGGTCTCCTGGGCTGTATCCATGAGTTTCCATTGGGCATGGCTAATGTCAAGAGAATGAAAAGAAGTTAGGAGATTTACTTCCCTGGCTCCCTTTCCGTGTGGTCCCTTTGGGTGACTGCCCCTCATTTTGCCAAAAGCTACCATCCTCCTGAAGGAGGCCTCGTCCCGTGACTTTGTGGTTTGTGCTCTCACTCACATCTTTCAGGTTCATGGATGGTAACATACCCAGAGCACTGCCTAGGCTCAAGAGATTCCCCCATACCAAGCTCCCAGTCCTTCACGAATGCCTTCATCCCTCCCTCCAAAATCACCCTAAGCCACGTGTGCCATCTGCTTCCTACTCGTCTCTGACTGATGACACAAACTGCAAACTCTGAGCTCTGATTTGCCCCTTTGGCCTGGCTCATTCTAACTCTGCCTTCACAGAGGGACATGTATGCATTTGGAGTACTTTCTGTTGTCCTTGGCGCACCACACCACACACTCAGGAAGCTTTACTTACTGGTGTTATTACTGACTCTGTCATGATGTGGATTCTGGAATGTGTCACCCTCAGTAATTTCTAATCTGTGTGGCTACTTCTATTCTACAGGATTAGATAGTATTCTCTCAAGATTCATATCCACCCAAAATCTCAGAAGGGAACCCCACATGGGAATAGGGTTGTTAATTATACTGGAATGTGTCCTTACTGGATTAGAGTGGGTTCTAATGAAATGACTGACATCTTAATAATTTTTAAAGAACAGAAACAGCAAGGATACAGATGAGGCAGAGATGGGAGGGATACAGATCAAGGACTTTGGGTACCCACCAGACACAGGAAGTGTTCTTTCTTTTCCAGCACCCCCAGAGAGACCCCGGCCCTGCTGGAGCATTGAGTTTTTGATTCTAGCCATTAGGGCCATTTGAGAATACATCTCAGTTATCTAAAGCCTTTCTGTTTGTGGTGCTTAACTTCTGGGAACAGATACACCCACCAGCCCCGCATTGCAACAAGGCTGTCCTTTGAGTTCCCACTCTGGAGCTTTTCCTCCAGTTCCTGGGAGTGCACTGTCTTTTTTTTTTTTTTTTACCAACTTCCTCCCCTGGTTCACCCCTTGCTTTTACTTTTCTCATCATACCCCTTTATTTATGATATTCTCTTGGGCTGAATAGTTTTATGCCAACTTGACACAAACCAAAGTCATCTAAGAGGAGGGAACCTCAAGAAAATGCTTCCATAAGAAGCTGAGCTGTAGGCAAGAATAAAGAGTATTTTCTCAGGTGGGTGGTGCTGTGCCTGGGCTGGTGGTCCTGGGTTTTGTAAGAAAGCAGGCTGAACAAGGCAGGGTGAGCAAGCCAGTAAGCAGCACCCCTCCATGGCCTGGGCATCAGCGCCTGCCTCCAAATTTGTGTGCTGTTTGAGTTTCTGCCCTGATTTCCTTCAGTAATGGACTATGAGTGTGGACACAAAAGCCGAATAAACCCTTTCCTATCTACCTTGCCTTTGGTTGTGATGTTTCATTGTAACAATAACAATAATAACCCAAACTGAGACACCTCTAAGCCCTTCCTTAAGTTGTGCAATGGCCCATGTTTTTGCTCCAATGGCACCTTTTACAATGCAGACAGTTTTGTGACCGGTTGCCAGCTTAAGCTATAGTGCTGTCAGCTTTGTGAGGACAGCAGGATCCAGTTTCTCTGATCCCTGGCTTGACTGAGACTGCATAAATGCTAACCCTCAGCAAAAGCTTACTGCATGCTCCTCACCGCCCTAACCATCCTGCTTCTACTAACTCTTGGGCCACACTCACTCTTCTGAGATAGATTCTCTACACTTTCCAGGTAACCATGACACAAGACAGAGGTCGAGGCAGCCATCAGCCATCTGCATTGTGTCTGGCCTTCTGCCAGGCATTCTTTGCAGCTCCACCAGCACACCCCACTGCATGATTTCAGTTTCCAAATGAAAATCCATCTTTGCCTTAAACTCATTCATGCCGCCTGCTTTCACTCTATCATGCTACGCTGGGCTGTTGCATGGTGCAATAACTCTTTGCCAGCCTCTGAACCCCATGAACAGTTTCTCCAGTAATCAAGGAGGCAAAATTGATTCAATGTGTTAATATTTGCTCCCAAGTGAGACCATCCGAGGGCTTCATCACTCATAGCAATGCTACCCACTGATGCCCCAGAAGTGCAGGCCTACCCAAGGTCACAAAGATGCTGCTAGTGGGAGATATGGCTTCTTGTATAGCATGGTCTCAACATGGGATGATGGGCTTTCTCTCAGCCCATATTTCTGCCATATGGATGTGAATTGCCTCAGACAAGTAATCTAAGCAGAAAACTGAGTACTCATCACACTCATACTGCTGAACTCTGGAGTCCTTGATCCTCATCCATCCATCCATCCATCCATCCATTCATTCTTTCATTCATTTACTCATTCATTCACTCATTCAATTGTCATATGTTAATATATACTGTGTGCTGAGCAATCTAAAACAACCCAAATGGTGGGACTCATCTATCTTTCTGCATTCAAATAGGACAATGTTATGTCTGGTCACTTGAACTACCTCATTTCCTTTAAGACATAAAGAGCAATACATAGAAAAATGTAGAATATTCAGAGTCCTTTGGAGTGAAGGCCTCAGTCTGCATTACTTGACCCAAGTGTACCCCTCCCTCACTCCCTCCCTTGTTTCTGGGGCTGGTGACTTCCACTACAGTGATGGAAGTACCACACTGAAGTAGACATGCACATGGATTCGGAGCCACACAGCTTGGGTGATCCACTGTGCTATATGTAAGCTGAATAGTAGTAGGAGAGTCACTGAAATTCCATGTGCATTGTGGGTTTCATTTGTGACACCAGGAAAATAATGGGAGCTTCCTCAAGATGATTGTTGTGACAATTGGACGTGTTAAATTGTTCTAAAATGGTGCATAACTAATAGCAAAAATAGTCTAGTATATTCCATCTTTAATGTTACCACTACCAGAACATGGTCCTGCTGCTGTCACTATAAATATGATTATTTTGCTTTATTGATGCTGATATGCATGAACTTCAATGAACCACCTATCCAACATGTATCAGGCAGTCACCAGGCCCTGTGTTAGGAACACCCGAGGCCCCCAAGGCACAGAAGACATAGTCTTCCACTTTAGGGAGCACATGGTCCAAAGGGGAAGACAAGCAAGAGAAACCCAAGGACCAGTGCACAAGACAGAGCACCTTGTTTGCTGATCATTTTAATATAACCAGTAGCCTAAGGGCAGAAAGCATCCATCATCTGCATCACCAGTAAAGTCCTAGCAAAGAAAAGCAATTTCCCCAAGGTCACTCAGCTGGGAAGAGGCTGAGAATGGATCTATACTCAGGCAGCCTGGTTTCAGCACATACACCGATGATCCCTGTCTTATAGCATTGTCGCAGAGCTGAAAACTGGCAGAAGGACTTCCTGGGCTGAAGAATAGCAAGGAAACCTGGGTTCTGTGCTGGCCAGGTGCAGTAGTACAGGAAGAAGAAGGGCAAAGAAGATGCTAAAGTCAGTTGGGTCTAAATCAAGGAACCACAATCCTTTTCTTGATGGAGGGTCTGGGCCACTGATTGATCAAGATTCACCCTCTAGTCCAAAGGAAGGAGCAAATAGAAAAGACAGAAGGTGCTGCACCATGGCCACTGGTCTGTGGGGAAGGAAGCAAGCATAGACTGGCATAAGCAGAGCCACCTTTTAACCCTAGTTCGCCATCTCTTTGCTGTTTAAACTTGAAATGCTGGCTTCATCTTCCTGAAACTATTTCTTCACCTGAGTCAAGAGTCGGGCTGGCTGATGCCACCTCACTCAAGGGCCACAAACAGGAGCATAGAACAAGTAAAATTAGATCCTTGAGACAGAATTATTTCCTTCTTAGGGTCATTCCCTCAATTTCCTTCAGTCCTCAGAGGAGCTCATGGTGTCTTATGGCTGAGAGCCCACTAAGTGCACTCCCAGCAGAGAGTATGCCTTGGGTTATGTGATCCAGTGCACACCGACTCCTGGCTTTACTGCCTGTTCTCAGCTCATGGGCCAGGAGCCTTGGGCTCACAGTCAAATGACACATTAGTAGCAGCAGCTTCCCTGCTTACCTTTGCTAACTCAGCCTCCAACCGTGACACTGCATTCTGACAGGGGGCATCTGGTTCCTTGGCAGGGGCATAGCACATTCTAACTGTGGGAAGCCACTGTTTTAGGAAAGCCAGCCAAACCCTGGGCTGTCTGCCTCCCCACCATTTGCTCCAGTCTTGCCAACAAGAGGGGACAGCATGGGAAAGGACTATTGATCCTCTGTGGTCCACTTCTTTAAATGAAAGAGAAGAGAGAAAATGAAAGCGGTAGTGGGAAACCCAGGTCTGTGATGGGCTTGGAAACCCTGTCCCTGATCTCCTATTCCTTCACACACATAGGCTAGAGAGAGTGAGTGCTATGCCAAGTCCACAGGCCTTGGAGCAAAAGAGCCATGTGTCTGAGCCTTGCAACTGCAATTGAAGACATAACTGTCAGTTTCCTAAGGTTGCCATAACAGAAGGCCACCAACTGAGTGGCTTGATCAATGGTATTTATTGCCTCATAGTTCTGAGACCACAGTTAGATGAAAGCAGGGTTAGTTCCTTCTAGAGACTGTGAAGGTGTCCTTATATTCTAAGCTCTGCCATGACTTTGGGTATTGCTGGGTTGCAGTGGTGATCCATGCATCTAGACCATCATCCTGATCCCTGACTTTATATGACATTCTGTATGTTCTCAAATGTCCCCCCCTCTTCACAGATACTGGCCATATTAGATTAGAGCTTAGCCTAATGGCATCTTCTGACTACTACATGTAACTATTCCTAAAGAAGATAACATTATGAGGTTCTAGAGCTTAGGACTTGAGTTGACACATTTGGAGGGTGGGGAGGAGACACAAGTCAGCCCATAACATTGCCCAAGGTTATTTCCTCCTCAGTGGGTGGGATGATGTAACTTTATCAGGGTCTATGATACCCCATGAGCTGTGTGAGACTTAAATGAGATAGGTGCTATAGTTTGGATATGGTGCACATTCTGGAAGCTTAGCCCCCCATAATTTCTGTAGTCTTTAGCTTCCCTCTTTCTCTACAACCCCATATTTTTCTTTAATGTACCCATTTTTCATCACGCCCATTAACTGCTCAACAATGTCTACAGACACATAGTTAAGCATAAAGAAACATGCCTAGGTCATATTCTCTACTCTCGTTGTATACAGGATGAAGCTAATGGCCATTGAACGAGAATCCAAGTCCCCCTCTCTCCCATACCCAGTGAGCTAGGTAGGTCTATCTAGACACACAAGGGCCTTTTGAAAGTCTCTTAGCCAGGTATGACTCATCATAATGCTATCATGCACGATGTTCTCCTTCACCAAGGAGGCCCAGAAGATCTTGCACTTGGGTCTGGATAAGCAAGATATGTCACAAAGTGACATAAAAAGAGCCCAACTCTTTTTGTTTATTGGTCAACTCATTGATTCATTGTCTTAGTTACACTTCTATTGCTATGCAGACACCATGACTATGGAAGCCTATAGAAAGAGCTTATTTGGGGCTTACAGTTTCAGAGGGTTAGAGTCCATGATCATCACGGTTGGAAGCATTGCAATAGGCAGACAGGGATGGTGCTGGAGCTGTAGTTGGGAGCCTCCATCTTGTTTCACAAGCATGAGGCAGCCAGTGCTAACTGAGAATGCAATAGGTGTTTTTAAACCTCTAAGCCACCCCTAATGATACACCTCCTCCAACAAGGCCACACCTCCTAATCCTCCCCAAACAATGCTACCAACTTGGGACTTGGGACCAAGCTTTTAAACATAGGAGTCTATGGGGCCATTTTCATTCAAATCACCACACCCATTCATACCTGTAGCTATCCCTAAGCCTGGGATCACCATAAGCTAGGTTCTGATGGCACAGTGCAAGACAGTCTTCTCAGACAGAGAATACTGACAGCAACAACCAACACAAAAACCCTGCTGAGGACACTTCCCTTCTGGTCCTCATTTTACCCACAGTGCAGTCCTGAGGTAGGTGCTGAGTCAGCTCAATGTTTACATTGGGAATGTACCCAATGGAAAGTCCATGCAAGTTGTCAATTCCACAGCTTGGAAGAGGTAAATGCAAGACTGGACCTCTGTCACCTATGTCCTCCATACTTTTATCAAGAAAACCTGATTCTCAGTCAGGAAGTGACTGATAGATGAAAATGCAATGCAAAAAGCATTGTTTAAAGTTACAATGTATTAATATGCCTAGGGAGAGCTTATTTTTCTACCCCCAATCCCCAAGCATGAACAGACTTACAATAAGCCAAGGAAATTCCATTTCAAACCGACTTTCTCTTTAATTTTCAACTATTAGAGAAAGATGGGCGCTTAAGGGTTTTGGAAACAGTCAGGAGCCAAGGACTAAGCTACAGAGACCCAAGATGGGAAAGAAAGAACACAGGGCCTCCTTGGGTACACAATTTGCAAGCTGATGTGCAAGCTATTTGCTGGGACCAATTAACTTTCATCTTAATTAACGAACACACAGCCCACAATCTGTCTAAGGAATGTGCAAAAATATGGCACACGTTTGGAGGTTTCAGTGTGCCAGCTATGGGGTCTGGAAGCACCTTCCTCAAATTGCTGGGCCGGAAGTCGCCATGGAGACCACATTTCAGCATCCCGACAAGACTGAAACTCATCCTTGTCAAACACCCTCTTTAATGTGCCATGCAGAGTGTGTGCTTCTATGGCCCATGCTGGGTTAGGCACAGTGGAATTATCAGAAGGCAGGCAAGCTACTTCCTGCCCTACAGAGCTGAGAAGGACAAACTTCCCATCAGCCAATTGGGTTCCAATTTGTACCTCCCTTCTGCTCAGCACCACGCCTGGCTCTATAAGGGACTTGAAGGCTAGAATGCAAACTAGCCTTCTAAAGTTCTAAGATACATGGAGCCAGAGCAACTGATAACAAGAGGTATGTGCAGCAAATGCTTACTCAGAATGAGGTGCTAGGATTTACCGAGAACCTTCTCCATGATAGGCATGCCTTAGGCAAAAACCCTGGTAGGCCCTGAACTTGAAAGTTTATCCAAGATCATTGGTTAGGAAGTGTCATCTGCAGGCAGGACTTAAGCTCTGGATATTTAGGCTCTAAAGCCAGGTGAGCTTCGCCAATCTATCACATAATACTCACTCAATTGAGTGTGCTGAGTGCCTTCAAGGCTGACAGGACTCTAGGTGTGCAATGTAGTCAGCATGCTACATAAATATGCCTCTCCCAAATCTGACAACATGACAACCTTTTAAAACAGAGAAAATCATATTATTTTTAGCAAATGTCAAGTATTTAGCAGAGTAGCATTAACTGAAGTCACCATGCTATATAATTGCATCACAAAAAGCTGGCCAAAATAGAATCTGAAAAGAAAAAGATCTTTACACAGTAGTAAAGGAATCTGGGAGTGAAAGGAAACAAGCAATAAAATATAGTCAATAGCAGAATGATGTGTTCTAGGAGGAAAATGGACAGGTAGGCTGATAGGAGGCGGAACCAGTGGTTGCCCAGCTGGGAGTAAACAGCAGCGGGCATGGCTTCAGGCTGCTGGGCTCCCTGGACACCTACTCCAGTTATAAGCAGTCAGAGCAGTGAGCAGGACATGTTTTCAGCATCTGATCTGTGCCTGGAGTGTACCCCTAGGGAGAGGAAGGAAGCTGGAGTTGACGGCAGGAGACAGATGCTACCCACCCAGACACTCTCTCTCTGTGAAAACTTAGCAGGGAAGTGGGATCAGCTCCCCTCCCCACCCCACACAAGGAGCAGCATTTAGACACCCAGAACCCATAGGAAGGCAGGTGTGCTAGCTGCCTCTAACCCCAGGACTCAGGAGGCAGAGGTACAGAATGCCCAGGGCAAGCCAGCTAGCCACAGCAGCCTCAAGAGTCCAGTTTTAGGTTCAGCAAGACACTGCCTCAATAAGTACAGTGGAGGTTGATCCAGGAAGATATGAACCACCAAATTTGGGGCTTCATGTTCATGTATATGCATACACATCCAGAAACATGTCTATCCATACATGTGAAAATGCATACACAAAATATACCACACATAAGTATATATGTATATATATATTATATACATATATATATAAGATTGTATTATAACATATAATGTTATTGTAGTATTAATATTATATACAATATAATATATATTATATATAATAATATTAACATTACAATTATTATTTTGTAATTACATTCTTATAATTATAATTAACATGATATATAGCCATATAGGTATAAATTATATACTATATAATTACATATAATATTTATATATATTAGGGTCAGTAAGATAGATCAGCAGGTAAAGTTGTAAATCAAGACTAATGACCTGAGTTTAAGATCTAGAATCCATGTAAAGATCAAAGAGGAGAGTCCATAAGAGTTGTCCGCTGATCTCTGCATCTTTACTGTAGCAGTTCTCCCCACCCCCAATATGCACATACATACATAATGATAAGTAAGTATAATAGAAATAGGGGCTGGGAAGATGACCCATTTGGTAAAGTTTTTATCTCCATAATCATATAAAAAAGCCAGGCATGGCCCACATGTCTATAATCCCAGCACTGCAGAGATAGGAAACAAAAAACAAAACAAAAAACAAAAACCAACAACAACAACGGATTGGAGAGTGCTTGCTCACCAAGTCCAGCCAAACTCATAAGCTCCAGTTTCTGTGAAGGACTCTGTCTCAAAAAATAAGAGAGGGAGCAGAGGTAGGTCTACACACACACACACACACACACACACACACACACACACACACACACACACAC
>OU015754.1:41290184-41333279 GCA_907169655.1 Acomys percivali | reverse complement strand
TGTGTGTGTGTGTGTGTGTGTGTGTGTGTGTGTGTGTGTGTGTGTGTTCATGTGTTTAACAATATTGTTGCATCACCTAGAACTGGAGTTATCAGCTGTCATGTGGGTACTGGGAATTGAACTTGGGTCCTCTTGCAAAAGCAGCAAGCACTGAGACATCTCTCCGGCCCTCTCATTTGTACTTTTATTAACATTTGAAAGACTGAACCAAGAAAGTGCTAGGAAAAAGATTCCCCTCACCAAGCCAAGCTCAATACCATATCCTTGACCCAGCTTCCAAAACTATCTACCCTTCTATTCTTTTCTTCTGTTCCTTCTTCTGGTTCAAAAGCACTGACAGCTCAGCTCATAAAACCTTTCACTTAGTCATCTAGGAAACTAAGGCTTTCTTTTCCAACCATTTGTGTTAGTTGGCACTTTCATTAGCTAATTTAATCTAATCAATTCAAAGTAGGATGAGAGGAAAAGTGGTTGTTAAAAATATTCTGGTATGCCTTATTTACAATTGATAACTGTGAAGATCTCATCCCTTTGAAAGATGCATGTGGTCATGTGAATCTTTTGGATCACTGAAATTATAAGAAGCAATCTCTGTCACTTCAGCAGGAGAGTTGACAACCAGTGCATAATTTTTCATATTCATGTCTTCAGCTAAAGTTAAAATAAAGGCATCCTCTCTGAAAGGTGGGACTAAGGCGGAACCCACTTCTATGCATGCAGGCTGAGCACAGGACAACAGAACCTGTGGAGTATCAGACCACCATGGTTTGAGAATGTTTGATATAGCAACACAAGTTCAGGAAGATTTGTTGTAATGACATAGAATACCTGCCCAAAATGCAGCTGGGCTGCCAAAACACACTGGAACCAGAGACTACCAAGCTGACATCCCTGCATCCCACTTGTGTTTCCTTGCTTTCGTGCTCTTCGGTCTCTCTTATCTTACTCCCATCACAGGCTCTGTCTCTGGTCTCTCTTTTCCCATCTTTATTTCTTGCCCAGATCCTCTAGTCCACCCAAGCAGAAATGAAAGGAAAGATGTTTTCCCTGTAGATCTTCTGCCCAGTGTTCATAACTCAGCCTCTCCCCTCATCTCTCCCTCACACATGTTTATACACACCTTTATTTAATTCTGAAATAACTAGAAATTTAATCAGTTCAACACAAAAACTGCTGCCCTCCCTTGGTCCAATCAAATATAGCCAGAGAACCCAAGAAAATGCAGTGGCTTCAATGAGGGGGCATTAAAGCAGATGCATTATAAGATGCACACACAATGATAGTACCAAACTGAGCTAAAGATTTACCTGGATGGTGATGGTTCTAATACTTTATATCTATTCACTATCTTCACCCATGGAACAGCTTAATGAAATAGGTACTAATATTTCAAGACCCATTTTAAAGATGAGAAAATGAGGACACATGGAAATTAGTTAATTTTTCCAAGGTAAAATCCAATACATATACCAGAGACATGGACCCAGATAAAGACATGATCCTTCCTTACATTTGACCTCAGAGCTATGCTGCCCCTCATATTATGTTTGTCATCTGCCACAAACACCTAGTTTCTCTATGCTGAGTTGCTTCCTACCGAGCAGACATCCATGCCGAGCATCCAGGTCACCATGAGACCTCTGAGAGCTGTGCTCAGCTCCTCCACCCTAACAACTAACTGCTCAGGTGAGGAACAACGTGCATGAGGATGACGAAGAGCCATGCCCACTGAGCCACACTGCACCATTTCTTCAGATCTGCTGCATGAAGACAGTTGTGTGTCTATACCACGAGCCATAAGTAGTCACATTTACCATCCCACTCGCTGGCTCAATTGACCTCCAACCCCAATAAGAAACTTGGAAGAGGGAGATGGTCAGAGTGCGCACAGAGAATTGTTCAGAAAAGCCTGAGCCTTCAGAGCTATTTATGGGAGACTCTTGCAGAATTACTTCAGCTGGGCAACTGCACTCTTGCCTGTGGTAGACCACTGTTTTGTTGTCTTGCTTTAAGGACAGAGGTCCTAATAGCCAATGGGGCTGCACATTATTGACTCAGGCTGAGAGAAGGCAGAGCCTTATAAAGCAATAGTTGTTCCTATAGTTAAGGCCTAATGGGGCTCTGACTACTTCTATGGAAACCCCTTTTCTACAGAGAATAAGAAATAACAGTGACAAAACACATCATCATCCAGTAACTCACTTGCTACTAGCCAGTACCAAATACAGTCACATGCTGATCCAGTCCATTCACAGAGGAGGAAACCGAAGGTCATCATGGAAAAACAAACCAACAACCAGGATTTGAATCCATGCCGGTCTGGTTCACAAAGCTTTCCTCGGCATGGTGGTATCACCTCTCTGAGCAGATAATCCACAGCAAGGCACGGAAGAGCCTTGAAAGTGACCAAGTGGGCTCATTACTCCCTAGATGAAGAGGAAAGAGAAGGAAAGAAGGGAGGTCAGGAAAATAATGAGACTGAAGAAGACAAAGACAGCGACAGATAGGAAAGAGAAACAGCAGGAGGGAAAGACACTGGAGGAACAAAGCAGGCATTGACAACCTCTGGTAATTGCAGCAGCCCTAGAGAGCAAGGTAGAGACGGATTACAGGCTGGGTAATTGTTGTTCTAACCTTAGCATTCCAAAGATCAACGGGTGTGCTGCAGCCTAATTGACTGAGCACCCCCACTATTTCTCAAAGCCCCTGCTTTTCAGAAAGGAAAAGACAGATGGGCAGCCTTGAATCTCATACTTGCCTCTCAGAACCTGTGGTACCTGCATTCTTCACAGAGGGCCCAGATATGGCGGGAGTGGGAAATAACCGAGACCAGCTTTGCAACAAGCAGCACTGCGCTACGTGAGTGTTGTTGAGCCTTTATCTGACAGTCAAACGCAGGAGGCTCCATTCTTCCCCTTTAATTCCTCACTTTGTCTTTCTGCAGTGACTTTCTCTGAGCTGGGCAATGTAAATTTCTTCCTGGATATGCTGGCAGCCCCAGGGAGTGGAACAATTCAAGTAGATCAGAGAAAGTAAGCGGAGCCCAGAGTGTCACCTCTCTGTCACCTGCTTCCTGGCATAGAGTACCTCCTTATCTTAGGGATGAGGCTGTCCCTGCATTTCATCTGCCTCATGCTGGACCTAGAGAGACATAGACTGAGACAGTCCTTTTTGGCTGTAACTCTTTGGAGGCTTACTGTCCTATTGTTCTAGGGGTGTGAGCTGGAGATAGCCCCAGGTCGGTGACCTTGAAGAGGACACTTAACACCTCAGCTTTCTTATCGAGCATGATGGGCATGCGGACTTCACAGTGTCAATGTGAAAGTCGAGTAGGTTGATAGAGAAAGGGATGAAGACTAAGTCCATCTTCAGGAAATGCACAACGAAGGCTTCCAGGATACACAAACTGAAGTCTTTGCCCACATTGTGGTTCTCTCCCCAAAGCCAGAAGACCATGCAAAGTCACCTCCTTACCTCAAACGGAACAGAAGCAAGGACTCCTGCAAATGGGAAAGGAAAGGAGGTAAGCACAATGGAAACGTGTGGGAGGTGCTAACCATGAGTTGAAGAGACTGCTATTGCCAACATTAATGAAGGAAGCCAGTCGCAGGAGCACGGACACAGTAAAGACCATACTGAGTGCTCCTTGCAGGGGAAGTTCAACTGGGGATCACTGAAGAGTGAAGGAGCTCACACAGACTACAACAGCCTAGGCAGGGAGGATCTGCTCCTCACCCCCACAAGACAGCTGGAGTTGGGCATAGGAGGTAGATGCGGTGTTTTAAAAAGAGATCTAATAAGTTTACTGTGAGACTGTGTCCCCAAGGAATGCCAGAAGCTATACCCATAAAGTCTCACCAACATGGCTGCCCAAACATGAGCTGAACAAGGATGACACCAATAGGCATACCAAAGTAGACAGGGGGAAGGCCATGAGTATCAGTCCTGAGGAATGCTGGGAGTGAGAGAGATAGCCTTCCCCAGGGAAGAGCATACCAATTGGTTGTTCAATACCAAATGGTCAGGCCTGTATCATAGGTACAAGTAGCATTATTCAGACTGAGTGTGTTATATTTAGTAATGTATATGTGTCTATACATGTACATAAACATATATGCATGCAAAAATAGTCCATGAATCTGAAAGAGAGCATGGAGGAGTATATAGGAGAGTTGGAAGGAAGAAATGTTCTAATTGTATTACAATCTCAAGAAGTAAAAAAAAAGAAAAGTTAAAGAGAGAGACTTATTTTTTACTACATTAGAAATAATGTGTACATGAAAGTGGGTATGTGTACATGTTGCAAGTGCTGGCAGAAGAGGGCATTGGTTTCTCTGGAGCTGGTGTTACAAGCCATTGTGAGGCACCCAATGTGGGTGAAGGAAACTGAACACAGGTCCTTTGCAAGAACAGTAGCAGTTTACACTCTTAACTACTGAGCAATTTCTCCATTCCCTAGACTTAGTTTTGGGGAGCAGGATTTCAGTTGTGTCTGACTGCATATCACCACTCATGATGTATGAGACTCTTAGGGCCAAGGCCTTATGGAGAATTGGAACATGACAGTCACTCTTGGGCAGAGGAAAGGAGAGCAAGACAACCCATTTGAGAAACTTCTCTCTTTATTGCTATTGTCTTAGGAGGTGACACATTGGTCAACAAGCCTCTCTGAGAATCAGAGAAAGAGTCAAAGACTCAGAGATGTAAGATGATCAAGCAAAGCCTCCAAGGAGATGTGGGCTAGACCAGACACAGTGCCACCTGGAAACACTGTGTGTCTTGTGTCCCCAGCATCATCACAGGGCTTCCCCAAGACTCAAAACCCTTTCTGGACTGGTGGTGGGGACACATGCCTTTAATCCTAGCAACTGAGGGGTAGATCTCTATAAGTTCAAGGCCAGCCTGGTCTACAGAGCAGTTTCCAGAACAGCAAGGCTATGACAGAAATACCCTGTCTTGGAGGGAAAGAAAGCCCTTTCTGCTTCCCTGGCAGAATAAAAAGCCCATCAACACCCCTAACACACACACACACACACACACACACACACACACACACACACACACAAACACTCGATTGTTTGTTTAAGAGAATGCTCAATCTTATTACCTAATTGTACTTTATTCTATTTCTTATCTGTCTATTCCACCAACAGCCAAGCTTCACAACGGCAGAGCCATTTGTCTATTTTTATTTTCCTAACTAACAGCTAAAACGTGGCTTGTCATATGATCAGCACTCAAAAGTGATAAATGAAGACGTGAATGATGAATAATAAGTAATAATTGACATTTCCACCATATTTTAAGGCGCTCTTGCTTTGTAAGCCTCCATATAAAAAGCTCAGTAAGATTAGGTTTTAGATTATTAGTGTCTAGTATAGTGTTTGGTATATACTGGATACTCCATAATTGTTCCAAAATGAATCAATCAATGAATGATAAAATATTAAGCTTTTAACCACAACCCTCCTTTCCCCAGACCCTGGAATATTCAGGAAGAGAGAAAGGAGGGGGCTATGATTGGGATGTAAAGTGAAGAATAAACAAATTAATTTTTTTAAAAAGAAAGATACTGTATGAATGAGGCTCTGACTATGGGAAAGGGAGAGAAGACATTGCCAAGGAGGTTTCTGGGAGATCCAACCGCCATCTTCCATGCACAGACCTTGGTGACTTGCCACACTTCAGTGGCTGAATCAGAAAAGTCTCCAGGTGTACCCGGGGACCCTTACATCCTGAAGTGGAAGAACTCTGAGCTACAGGTGACTTCTCATCTTTTCAATAAAATTTTATAACTCAATCAAGATTTAAAGTGGTTTCTCTAACTACACAATGGGTCCATGAATCCAGTGCATGTGAAATTTCTCCCTCATACCTTCGCAGCACATTTTCCAACCAAATCAGAAAAATAAACCCAGCCAGGTAGGCACCCAGAACAACAGATGTGTTTTCACAAGATCATGCTCAAGAGTGAGAGAAAAAAGTTTTGTTTTGTTTTGTTTTGTTTTCCTACATGCAGATGTCCTCAGAACAGCAAGCTTATCCTGTAACCTTGCCGAGGCAATGCCTGCTGATGTTGATGTGAATTTGAAGTGAGAGAAAGAGGAATGCTTCTAAGATTAAATCAACTTGAAACTCTAAGACAAATGGAGGTGAAACAAGAAGGCTCTTAACACTGAAGCTAATCATTAAAACTGGGCTGCTTTTCTCTTTTTTCATGGATGCAGAGTGCTAGCAGAGCTAGTTTCACCTAGAGGCCCAAAAACGCTTTGGAGCCAGAGAGAGTTGGGGTTAAAGTTCTGTCACTTATGAGCACAGTCAAGTCATATAGCTTTGTTCATTGGAGAAGTGAAAAGAAGGCATCAGCCCAGGGAATGTTCCATCCTGCCACTGATGCTCGAGTCGCACCATCAGCAGTAACCACTCCTTACCATTAAAGATTGCCAAATCTTGAAGCCCTGGATAGTTTGGAAAACCTAAGCGAGCAAACACTGCCACATGCCAAAGACACGGAACTATCAAATGACAATTCTCAGATTTGATCTCATCTCTACCGAACCCCAAAGCCTGTGTTTGTTTCTATCCCTCAGTACTTGCAAAGTGGGGATCAAGAGAGAAAGGCCACAGATTAGCCTCCAGTGAAATAGATCTTAACAAATGATACAGATTAAGATGCTAGGTGATGCGTACAGGGTAAAGAGCACCAGGAGAAGCAGACTCCTGACTGAGGGTCCCAGGCTTGGAGGCTCATAAATAAGGTTTATGTGACCCTAAGTCTGCCCATTTCACTTAACTGAGCCTCAGTTTCCTCACATAAAATGGAGACACTGACAGTGTCAGTCAAAGCACACTGGCAGGATTCAGTAACAAGTAGTAAGATACAGACAGTGTGATTCTAGTTAATTAAGACCTGGTTTCTTCTATTCTACACCTGTCCATGCTTGTTCATCTGAGGCTCTTCTCTCCATTAGACTCATTCCAGCACCTGGCTGATGAGCAGTCACTGAGTGAATCCTGGCAGAGGGAAAGGGAAACGTGAGATGGCCTCACGTCTGCATTTAAGTGTGTAGCTTGATGGTAACCACAATTCTTTGGCTAGAACATATTACATATTAAAGGAGTCAATGAAAAAACTACGTAGAAAAACGTAGTGGAAAGAACAGTCTCCACTTTTGAATATTAAATAGCAATCAAAGAATAAGCCCTTTTCTCCCCTACTTGGATGTACTTTCTCCTGAGAAATGTGATCGGTGGGATCTGCTATATTTTCCCACCGAAGTTAGACACATGGATGCATTGGCTTGTCAGTAGTCAAGTATGCAATAATGGAGAGTACTTTCCCGTAGTGAGAATTTTTTTTTTTTTTTTGTTTATTTAAAAACACAAAAATGTTATGGGAATACGCTTTTGTTTTAATCCCAGCTGTGGGATATGGGGCTGCTTCAGATCGTCCACAGCAGCTGACTGTGATTTGCCTCATGCTCCAGTAAGAGCGTGATCTTGCCAGCTGCAGATAGTTTTCTGCAGTGTATGACATTTGGAATTCTGGGGAATCTTGAGAGGCTATATAAAGATGAGATCCCTGAGAAGGGCTGAAGAAGCTGCTTCTCCTCCTCCTCCTCCTCCTCCTCCTCCTCCTTCTCCTGCTGCTGCTGCTGTTGGTACCAAGCGGTCTTACACAAAGAGATGAGAAGAAGAAATTGGATATCCTGTCAGGAAGGTCAAGCCTGCCCCAAGGAACTCAACAACCCTAATCAGCAGGAAGTAGTATACTGGTAAGCACACTTCCTTCCCCTAACCCTTCTTCCTTTCCTACTTAGCGCTGGGGGCCTTGGAAGGGTGGAGAAGGGTGGTAGATTAAAAAACAATAAAGAGCCAAAATGTCCTGCTTCGCTTTCCACCAGCAGGAAACATTGGAAAAGCAATACAAACATTGCCTGAAAAGAAACCATAGCATTCTAAACCTTGAGGTCTGCCAGAGCCTGTGAACAGAGGGGACAGGACACAACTGAGAAGCACATTACGACAGGCCTGGCAAGCTGAGTGCAGACATCACATCACCCTCTGAAAGCCGTGAGAGGGCAGAGATTCATGTGGTTGTTGTGGCTAGTGGGAGACTCTGGGAAAGATTGGCTTTCAAAGCTGTGAAATTTACTCTTCTCTGGCAAAAACCAGTCAAGTGGCTTAGAGGAGAAAATTAACCCACTTCAAGAAATCTCTAAGTTGTGATTTTTGATAAGTGGTATTCTTAGATGTCAATAAAACTGCACAAGACCCAACTTCTTCGGCTTCTTTTTGTTCAGCTCCCGAGTGGAGGAACAAACATTTCTGTACATCTCTTTTCCTCCTAGCCCAGCAATAAGGGGTATTTTGTAGGAGAAATACGACTATAGCAAGTGATTATATTTTTTATTCTATTTTTCCTTTTGTTGTTGTTGTTGTTGTTGTTGTTCTTTCATTGACAACAGGTGTTAAAGCTCACCACAAACACATACAACCCCCCCCCAAACAAACAAAAACCAAACAACAGACTCCATTGATTCAGTGTATTGTCTTGGGGTGGTGAGGGCCTAGATTTCTTCCTTGGTCAACACTCATCAGTGTAGGCTCCTGCTCTCCACAGTGTTTTGATGGTTGCCCTCTATTCTGTGATGCTGGGCAAACAAACCCAGGGACTAGAGATGTATGAAACACTCTCTACCACCAAGCCACACCGTCTAGCATCTTGGTGTCCCCCCCCCCTCCTCCCAGGGAGAGATGTTATTGGAATACAATGGTTCCCATGCCAAATGAAAGAGAGCCAGGAGAGAATGGTAAAGCCTTAGCTAAACCTATAAATTGTCTGGTGTGCATGCCTGTATACCTGTGTGCATGAATGTGTTTGTGTGTGTGTGTGGTGTGTGCATGTAGGCTGATATATATGTATACATTTATCTATGCAGGTATCTGTAGTAACTCTCCCATTTTGCTACAGGGAAGAGACAGAACTATATCAGGATTACTCAGAAATAGTCCTGATTTCAAAGGTGTACTAGTGAGGAAATATACCCTGCCTTAAGCCATAACAAGAGCCACATGTCCCAACCTCTAAGCATAAGCTAGCTGCTGTAACTATTCTCTCAGGAAGCTATGTAACCCTGTGGGAAAACCTGGCCTTGAAATTCCAGAGTCCTGGGTCTGATACTATACCCATCAGTTGATCCCTAAGCAATTCTATTGCCTGCTCCAAGCCTCAGCTGCCATCTCTACAACATAGAGAAATAAGTGCTTTGAGGGGAGATTTATTTATATACATATAGGTCCCCTTCCCTCCCTCCCTTCACCACCCCTTCTCTCGTTCTCTCCCTCCCCCCCTCTCTCCCTGACCCCACACCACATCACATAGATATAGGATGTCATGGGAAATTCAGGAAAAAATGATAATAGATACTCTGGGAGAAATAAGTTTGAAAAGCCATGTGCTTGTAAAGGCCACCATTGCACAGTGGGTTAATAACACAGGTGCGTTTTGTTACATGACTATGAGATTGCCTTCAAAAGCAGATGGGTAGAATACATTTGGGATTTTATATTAGGCATTTAACAAGGCCAGTGAAATGAAAAATGGTATTTGATCAGGAGGGGGGAAATGAATCTCCTTTTTATAAGAATGTTGGCTCTTGAAATTGCCTCATCCCCAGGAGTGGTGGGACCCGGTACAGACAGGGCAGATGTGGGAACTGGTTTTCTACCCAGTGTCCCTGTGGGATCCGATATCTGATCCTCTGGGATGAAAGCTCACTCAAAGAACAGGGAGGCAGCATGAAGCTGCCACCATCTGCGTAGGTGAGGGCTTCAAGTAAACTTGGTGTTTTCATTGCTCTGAATTTAAAACACCATATAAAATCCGACTTTAAAATGCAACCAGTCTCCTCAAAGAGAGAGAGAGAGAGAGAGAGAGAGAGAGAGAGAGAGAGAGAGAGAGAGAGAGAGAAGAAAGGCCTACAGACATTTTGGGATCCCCTAGTATAATAAAAACAACCCCCCTAAATCCTCACCCCACCCTACTTTTCTTATTGAGATGTCATCATTCGTTTCCCGTAAAATACTGCAATATTAGAATTCTTCTTCATTAGCCAGTGGTACAGCATTATTTTCTGAGCCTACCCAGCATGAAGAAGAATGATAGCTCTCATTACATTCCACTTCAAAGAGAGGTTCTACAGGAATGAAGGGGTACAGTCCTGAATGCGGGGTGCCCTGCGCTGTTGATGAAGCCGCCACCAAGCATCAAGCTTCTGGCTCAACACCAGGTGCCTTTAATGGAAGTTTACTTCCTGTTTTGAAGTCTTCCACCTGCCAATGAAGCTGAAGTGATAAAAGCACTCTACAGAGCCTTCCCCATCTGTCCCCATCCACGGCCCCATTATTATTAGTGCCTTGTCCTACGGAGAAAGACATCATCACCTCACCGGGTACTCTGATACTTGGAGTTCTTTGGTGGCGCCTCATTAGCCAGAATCTGAAGTTTGGAGGTTTAAGGCTCAACGTGCCTCTCATGTTCTCCCCTATGGCCAGTGTCCCCCACTCCACGTTGCCCCAGTCATCCTACCCCATGTAGTCCCACACCTTGCCTCTGCCCGCCGTTCCTGCAGATGCACACATGGGTTCTCTCACTCGCCCTGCTGTTCTGGCTATGTGGGCTTCTTTTCTGTCCTCTAGCCAGCAATCCCTGTGCACTATTCAAAGCCAAATACCACTCACTTCGGAATTATTTGCTGTCCTCTCACACCCTGAGTTGTGTTTCAGCTTTTGGCATTGGCTCCTCCAGCTAGAATACAAACCATGGGCCATAGATCCTGACAATCACCTCCTGGCCATGTGATCTTATGCAAAGTGGCTAATCTTCCCTTATTTTCACAAACACATAATGGGATCGGTTACCTGAAAACAAGGACAATACTCACATGCCACGCTTGGAATGAGAACTCAATGTGGCAGCCTGCAGAAGGTACTGCGCTGACACAGGCGATCACGGACAACGGCTATTTCCGTCTCCCTGGCGCTGTAATAGGAACTCAATAACTGTGTTTGTGCTTTATTGCTCTCTAGCTGGGCCCTCTTAAAACCAATTAACTGTTAAAGAAGTCCCACTTCAAGAAGGAAAACTTAACATGAGTCAATCTGCGGCTGAAAAGAAAGGATCACCACTCTGTGATCGCCTGCATACTAATTCTCATTATTTGCCTATTAGGTCACTCCGCCAAACACGGGCTTTTTAAAGAAGCCTTGGAGTTGGCAAGATCTCCCAGGATTGGTGGGGCTTATTGAATGTCAATCACTTTGCTGGGCAAATTAGCTGTGGGTTATACAGGATCTCCTCACTTCCTTCTCCATAAGAAACTGGAACTGAGGGGCTGGAGAGCCTGTGGGCTGCAGGCCGGGCTGTTCACCTCAGGCAGAGTAGCAGGTCATTTGCTCTCTATATCTCAGGAAGCAGCTGACACCCCCTGTGCCTCCACCCCCACCCTCCTCCACCAAGCAAGAAGCTAGAGGGAAAGGCATGGGCGGGTTAGAGATGGAGGAGGGAGTGGAGTGGGAAGCTGTTGGTTGAGCAAAGAGGAAATTAGCCCAAACTTATCCAGACCCAAGTGACAGCATCCAGTGGGCTAGATGCTAGCCCAGCTGCCTTATCCTTTCCTCAGACTTCTACTTCTTCCAAGCATTGAATAAACACCACTATGACCTAGGACACGGGGCAGAATGAAGACTGACTATGGCAACTGCCTTCGTTGTAGCTCTTGGTCTGCAAGTGCTGAGAAAAGCAACCTGTGGCTGTTTTTTAATTCTCTTTGTCCCGTGGGCATTTTCTCCATATTTCTCCTAACAGCTGCATAAAAGTTCTTTCTGGAAACAGCGCCCCCTCACCCGCCACCCAGTTAATAGTAAAGAGATTAAGAGAAAGTTGGCTTCTGGTCACATTAAAACCAGAGTTTAAAACAGAGACCACAAGACTCAGAAGGCAAATATGCAAAGATGAGGGTCCTACTTTTTTCCAGTGGAAGTTTATAATCTTAGACTGAGTCTCCCTCTCTTTGCCTCTGCCTCTGCCTCCCCTCACCCCTCTTCCTCCCTCCGCCCACTCCACCTCTCAGAGGAGTAGGATGTTTTATGAGGAAGAACTTTGCCTTAAGAATCTATGGAGATTTGCATTTACTGTGCATGTGCCGTTTGCTAGGTGGTGTGGACATCTACCTATCTGTAGGAAATTCGTCTCCTACTAACGAGTGAAAATAGTGGGGACACTGCTCGTATCTTTCTTAATGGAATCCACTGGAAAAGTTCTGTCAGGAAGGAATGATAGACACCTGTCATTCTGATCCTATCATGAGAAACAGGAAAGCCAGAGACACCTATTCTAGGAAGCAAAGTCTAAATCTAGAACTATGACCCACCCACTTTGAGGGGGAATAAGGTTGAGTAACTTCCTGAGTTGTGACACAGGAGGTTGTTCACCACATTTTAAACTTATTTACTTCATTCATTCATTCATTCATTCATTCAATAAATGTCTCTTTCGAAGGCACTGTCAGACAATGGAATACAACATCAAATAAGCTATTCCTCCACCCTCAGGGAGTTCACACCCTCATGCTAATGACAGTCATCAAGACTGAAGTGCTGTGCAAGAAAGCCATGAAAGAAGACAGGCCAAGAAGTCACCCAGTGTGGGAGAGGGGATGTGGTGGGAGCAGGGAAGTCTTACCTGAGAAGGAACCAGTAGAGGAAAGGAAGACCAAGGTAGTGGAGACAACATGCTACAGAGGGAAAGGCAAGGTAACAAACAACTTGGCATTCGTTCAGAAAAATGGGGCCTCGGCCCCCTGCTTTGCTACATCCTCATTCTTGACTTGGTCGCAATTGATGCGCTTGGGAAAACCTAGACCACCTGTCCTCATTACAGCTGGGGAAGAGCACAGTCCTGGTGTTTAGCAGAGAAGCCAGGGCTCTCAGGATGCTTCTCCCATTGGTCATTCCATTCACTTCTCCTGAGCCTTGGTACTCTGTTCTGTAAGCTGAAGATCTAGTGGCTTCCTTGCAGAGCCAAGGCAAGGGTTAAATAGATGATGTGCACATGGCGCCTAGACTGTGCAAAGTGTTTATGGATGTGTGACATTTCCTGCCACTGCTACTATTATCATGACTATTATTATCTTGAACAAAGATTAAGGTTTTGTGTTAATGTCTTTGATGGTAACTGTTTCTGGAAGGAGAGATATATGAGAGGAAAGATTGCCCCCTCAATAAAAAGGTTTTCAATGTTCTCTATTAGGAATCATGAGCAATCTAACCTTGTAAAAAATAAAATGGTCTGAATTCTTTACATCTTGGCTCAGTTCCTAAAGGCAGCTAAAGTGAGATTAGAGACAAAGAGAAACATTGCAGGGAAAGGCTGCCTTAATTTCCGAGGTGAATGAGATGTATAGCCCCGGTGCCCAGCGGTAAACCTCTTAGTATTTATGAAACTGAAATTACACCATTCCAATAAAAGGGAAAGTTTAAAAAAAAAAAGGCGCACTCTACATAATGGCCTCTTGTTAGGTCTTCCTGATTACTTGGGCTATGTTTTCATGAAAATGCCAGTACCCAGTGTTTCAGGACCCTTGTCTGCTGGGGGCAGACAGGAACTGTTTATTTAGCCAAATGAAAATGTACACTTAAATCAAAAATACTAGCCATGTTTGGGTGTGAGAAACAATTACCCAGACTCAACATCACAGTGGCAAATTGCATCTGCAGCAGAAGCAAGGCAGGGGGGCACCTGATCACCCCGATCACACCTCCGTGGCCCGACATCAAAGGCAGCTAGCCTTGTTTCTTCATCTGCAGTTTGAATGATATTTCCCTTTGATCTTGGACACCAAGAAGCAGCATGGGAGAGGCCAGGGAGGGAAGGGGAGGAGGTGCCTGGCTGATGTACAACAGCATACCGATGCTGTGTGGCTGCAATGCTAAGCAGGGTCAAAAAAACCCATTCGATGGAATGCTGAAATCTAAGAAGGCAGAGTCAAAATGGAAGGCTCCCACTTGTGTCAACAGATCTTTGCTGCCTGTCATTATGCTGGCGTGGTGGCAGAATGTTAGGGCAGAAGGGAGGGGTGCGAAGGCTGTGCAAATTGAGTGGACTAGGACAGTTTACTGAACCTCTCATATTTCATAGGCACCTAGGTCCTTTCATATACCACTAAGCTGCTCTCTTCTGTGTGATGGATGAGTCTTCATGTTTGGGTTCCCTCTTCCCGAGCCTTTAACACTTTGGAATCTCAACCCTTCCTTTATCACTCAGGCTTTAATACATAGCTCTAAACCTGCAGTGCGGGTGCCTGGCTAGAGGCACAGGACAGCCAACTGTCAATCTCCAGGCTAAGCATGCAGATGACATCACATACCAGGCTAGAGCCAGGCAAGCAAGTAGACTAACAAGGCCGAACAGTTTCTCTGGCAGGGGATGGAGAAAGCACACCTGCAACAGTTCAGGGAACCTTCCCAGAAGAAGTAACACTAGCAGTATCCTGGAGATGCATAGAGCTCCTCCCTCGGGTAGAAAGGCTTGAATTACTGGTTTACATGAGTAGACTTGGCATTAGCACCTTGCTCCCCTCACTGTGTTCCTCCTGGGCCGCTCATGCTACCCGCAGCCTCTGATGTCAGTCCTTCCTGTTTGGATCAGCAGTTTGCAAGCTGCTTTCACAAAGATCTGCAGTCCCTTTCCTACCCTCCAACCCCTCAGAGGGGAAGGGAGGCCGAGGAAAGAGGCTGTTCTCAGTCCCTCTACCTTCTACCCTCTTCAACAAAGCCACTATGTTTCACGAGTTTTATTCATTTACTTTTCCAAAACCATTGCCTTCAACAAAAGATACAGGGTCTGTGCAACGCTGAAAAGACTCAGGCTCAGGCTCAGTCCTGGCTATTAGTGGTCCTTCCTAATCAGCCCGAGGTCCTTCCCAGTCATGGCCGGCAGAAAGCTGGACTCTCTGTGTAGTCTGTTAGATGGTGAGAGGTGTGCTTAGTCCATCTGCTCAGTACATTTTGTCTTCTCTGATGTCTCTTTGAACCGAGGAGCATTAGCCTCATGTGCTTAACTACTGAAATTCCCAAATAGAGGGCAACATGCCCACAGTCACAGAGACAGCAAATGACAGACTTCAGCCCCACCCACCGAGATATCATTACCGAGATAAAAACAGACAGCACCCATCCATACACTACATACTATGCAAAGTCCATGTATGTTCTTAAACATGTATGCTCTTATCCACACCATTTTGTCAAGACTAATAAATCTATATGGAGTCTTCATCTTAGTTATTACAACCTGCTCTATCTAATGGCCCAACAATCCAGTGATTGCCGGAGTCTGCTTGCCCCACTCAAGAAGCTAAGCTACAAAGTCCTGTGATCTGCTGATACTCCGTATCTCTTAGGAAAATAGCTTAAGACTTGTTTGTTTATGGTCTCATACTACAGATTTCCAGGTAGCTAAAAGTGTCAATGAAACTCTGAAGACAAGATTTTACCCCAGCAGAGGGCTGGCTTATCTGTTTTATCAAGCCCTTCAACCACCCTAGATGGCTACCATGATGCCTGTGCTAGTCTCTTCTCTCAGTCTCAACTGGAAATAATTTCGTGGTGTAGTTAACAAAAGTCTCCCCTAGGTGCCACTTACACCAGCCCCAGCGGGCTCCAGAATCTTATCACATTACTTTCTAAATGTATAAAGTCATGAAGGGAAGAGAATGGGTACAATTAAACAAAACTAGAGTCACTGACCCTAAGAGAGTCCAAGAGGAGAGTATGCCCTCAAATAAAAGTCTCTGTTGCTAAGAAAAATAAGAGAAGAGACTAGAGTGGCAGCTGTTGCTTCAGTCTCTCATATCAATCCTCCCCCAGATCTGACATTGCTTAAACCAGCCAGCTGTCACACCTCACCTGGATTATTGTCACGAGTTTCTAAAAGGTCTCTCTATTCCCTCCTTGGTTTCTTCTAACTCAAGCACCACCCTGCAGCCAGAATGAGGTACACATAAAATAAATACAGTCATATCTCATCTCTATTTAAATGCTGTAATGGCTTCCCACCAGAATAAAGTCTAACTATTTGGGGACATTACATCCTCCCATCCCCACAGCTTTATCTGTATGCAGATACGCTCCACTGTATGCGACTCCTTCTGCCTGAGAGCTCCAAACCATCCTTTTCTGCCTGAAGACCTTGTCACAGAGGACCCTATTTTAAAGCCTCTTTAAAATGTCCAAGGCATACAGATGCTACAACACTGGAGCTAGGATATGAGCGTGGAGGTGTGGAGATTGTAACCCAAAGGCCAGTGCAGCCAAAGACACCTAGGGGCAGAGGAGGAGCTAAGAATGTGACTGTTAAATATTAAAGGGCCATCCAATGGGGCACAAAGAGAAAAGAATTTTAGAGACAACAGCAATCTGAGAGTACCAACTAGGGCATGAAACTGTTTCTGTAGGCTATCTGGACACCTTATTATAGTGGTTCCCAGCACACAGAGGTTACAGGGCATTTTATGACCCCCCTCCCCTGGCTGATTTGCTTCTGGTACACTGTTCTTGGCCTGCTCTGTATTACTGAAGTCTGACCATTTGCCCAGGATCTAGTTAGCCAGTTTCCAGCTACTAGGTAGCAGAGACCAGAGGCTGTGTTAGCTGGAGTGTTTCCTTGTTCCCTTATCTCTTACCTTGGGCAGCTCCACAAAGCTCTTGTGTTTCTGTGGTTAGATTGTCTTCTGGACAGGTCTACCAGTGCTCACAAGCAGGACCCAGCTCCTGTGGGGCTGCAGTAAACTGGTCCTTCACTCTCTCCCTTCTGCCTAAGGAAGGCAGTCATTTCCTGCTGTCACCACAGCCTGGGTGCCTCCCCCAATCTCCTGATGGCCTTGTGGTTTTTCCATCACTTTGTAACCAATTCTTGAAATTCGATTTGCTGTTTTCCATTCTTTTAGTCAATTTTGTTTTTGAGATGGAGTCTGACAGACATAGGCACTAAGCCAATTCTGTGAGATTTCTGTGTGAAATGTCTCCTTGCTCCATCCTTTGTTTTGTTTTGGGGGAGCAGAGTTTGATAATGACAAGTGAGAGAATGGCAGTTGGCAGAAGAGGAATCAAACTCAAGCTCACCATAGGCCATCTGAATGCTGCTGTGAAAAATCACCCAGTCCTTGAGTCTTGGTTTCCTCAACTAAGGATAAAAGTAGGGTAGGAAAGCTCTCCTTTTCTGAGGAATGGGGAGAGGTGGGATGAGGGAGGAAGGGTGGGACTCAGAGGGGAGGGGGCAACAATCAGGATGTAAAGTGAATATATATAAATAAATGCATTTAAGAAAAGAATTTTTTTAACGTAGAATTCTCTCTTCTAAACCATCATTTTAGGGCCAAGTAAAGCACTGGCCAGAAAGCACTGTGTCAGGGTACTGACACTAAATATTCAGGAAAAGGCCCTTATGCAGCCCTGCACTCCAACACTGTGTACTGGATCAGTGAGCAGATATCAAAGATATCTGCTGCATCAGTGCCTAACAAACTTTATTATGCATCACATGACCCCTTGATTGCATTAAATGCCAATCCAGATTCTGCATGGCTGTGGTGGGGCTGAGATTTCTGCATCCGCCATGCCTGCTTTCCGCTGACACTGTTCTTGAAGGTTCTTTAGACTCTGAGCTGGCAGAGGGTTTGGTTTTGTTGTTGTTGTTTGTTTGTTTGTTTGTTTCTGTGAAGGGCCTTAGGGAATATGTTTAAGGTTTTGGAAGCCATACTATTATGCAGCTGTTCAGTTCTGCCAATAGAAATTTTGTAGGAAAGTAGGCACTATGGATTTGACTCCCATACTAGTGTTTGCTGATCCCTGCTGTAGATTGTAAGCTGTCTCAAGATAAGATTAGGTTTACCGGTCATTTTACTCTCAAACCCTACCACTTGAGATGCTGGAGGGATGGCTCAGTGGTTAAGAGCATACTGCTCTTGCAGAAGACTTGAACCTGGTTCTTAGCATGTCAGGTGACTCACAACCACCTGTAATGCATGTTCCAGGGGTCCGTATACGTTGGTCCGGTCTCCATGGTCACTGAACTCAAGTGTATAATGTCATATACAGACACATACTTAGTCACATAACTAAAATAAAAATAAGTACATAAAGACTTCATGTGTAACTGAACAGTTGTTCCTATGGAGGAACTAGAAAATCCCAAGCTTATTTCATTTAGTCTTTTCTATGTCCTGAGACAGATTCCAAGCCCTTAGTAGAAATTTTCCATACTGCTCACAATCCAGTGAGTAAGTAGCTGTCACTCTGACCTCACATTTTTCAGAGGAGACACAGAAGTTAGCTGGCTCTTTATGGGTCATGAGAGAGCCAGGACTAAGGACCAAAATCACATTCACTCCTCTTTCGCCTCTCACCCTCAGACCCCATAATGGTGTTAGGCACATGAGAAGCAATTAGCAAAGAATTCCTGATTGATATTTTTAAATATCCTGCCCTGAACTCACATTTCTGTGAATCTGGGTCACAATAAAAGGCATTGAAGTCCTCCGTACCCTCACCGCAGACATAGAAGTTGAGCCTGGAGCTACCAATTATCATATCTAAAAATGCCTAAAAAGCATTAATAATTTAGCAGTTACATTAATATGTGGAAAGTTTCCTAACAGCGTATAAGGCCCTGATGGTCAGATAGTGTGTATCTGGTAAAGGTGGGCATTTAGAGATATTTCCTATATATTTATTAGCTGATAGGAGAGACAGGCAGAATAAGAAAAAATACAGAGGAGCTTCTAGGTGTGGTCTTTTGTTTTATAGGTTCTTACTAGTTGCATTGAGAACTCCACCACAGGTGGAGTGGACTTTTTGGTTATGCACCTGCCATAGTCACCCCTGGGCCTGTAAATAGCCTTCACCCATATTGCTGTAATTAAACCCAATAAACACATTTATCTCACCAAGGTGAATTTGGGTGGCATTCTTTCCTTGGTGTCTCATTGCCTTCTATACCTGGGGTGGGTAGAAGCAGCCATCTCAGTAAAAATTATGCATCACTTTTTAAAGCAAAGAGACTACCAGAGATTTCAAGTACCATTTCCCTTAATGGAAGTGATGCCACACTATCAATATTTCAAGATACAAGACTTTCTTATGCTCAAAGTCTGATTCTGACTCTTTTTTTTTTTTCCGTCCCCATACCTTCCTCTCAGGTCTTCATTCTAGCCAATTTCTAATTTCTTTCAAATCAAGAAACCAGACCAACAAGATTACAGTCACTATATAGTCCGTGTAAATCCATCCTAAGTACTGACTTTACAGGCTTAATTAATGAAGGAAGGTGACTTTCCTGCTTTGTGGCAGTCATGGTATGAGACTCTATTTGCACGTGTGCTTGCTTACCTACCTGTGAATGAGGTCATTAGACACTGGACAGTACTTCTTAAGGGGCTGGAGACGGCTCAGCCGTTAAGAGCATTGGTTGTTCTTCCAGAGGACCTAGATTCAATCCCCATCACCCACACAGCAGCTCACAGTTGCCTGAAACTCCAGTTCCAGGAGATTCAACACCCTCTTCAGCCTCCTCAGGCACCAACCAGGAACATACACACTGCACGGACATGTGTGTGGACAAAACTCTCATACACACAAAATAAAATCCACAATTTGTAAAGTACTCATTAAAGTATGCATAAGCAATCATGCCTATAATCTCTGTACTTAGGCTGAGACAGAACCATCACCAGGAGTTTGAGTCTAGCCTGGACTACACAGTACATTTCAGGCTAGTCTGGGCTATAGAGCAAGACCCTGTTTCAAAACACAAACAAACAAACAAAAAAGCTCATTAAAACCTCATCAGTTCCTGAACTTAATGAGGAAGAAAACCATAGCTCACATAGTCAAAGGGTTATAGTCCAGCACTTGAGTGAAAAGTGGGGGTTTCCTCCCTATGAACTGTTGGCCAGAGGGACGTCAGAGGCCGTCAAAAGAACACACACTATTGCTACTTGATTGCCTACCTGAACTAGATGGCAAGACTGTTGCTGAAGACAACCATACTTTAGTGACAGGACTCAGAGACACTGTCCCTACTGGCTTGCATTCACGTGCTAGCAGGCACTATGCATGCCCCTCCTGGCTATCAACCACGCACGTGACAATATAATGCACATGTAATATGTGCCCACTGGCGCAACAGTGGCACAATTATTTTAAGGACAGCCAATTGCTTTGAGACTGAATTTGAGTCTGGCTCTACAGGAGGAAATATAAACCTGTCCAAAAGCCTTCCACTAGGGAGATCATAGACCCAAGCGGGAAACACATTTTAATCAGTCCACTAAACGAACATGTTGTCAAACTGAGTTCTAAGTATTTATAATTACACCAATAGGCCAGTGCACCTCTCAGCCTGGGGCAGAGGAGTGTCTTTTTGCAGAGAATGATGGTTCATAGCATGACTCATACCTGGTCAAAGTGCTCCAACAAGTTAATAATGAGCACTCGGTCTTAAGTAGGACACCAATATCAGCAACATCATTATCCCTAACAACAACATCAGCATCCCTAACAACAACATCAGCATCCCTAACAACAACAACAACCCCATAGGCCAAGGAACCATCACATAAGAGAGGACAAAAGGAATTGAAAAGCTTTAGGATGGGAAAGAATATCATCCAAAAATGCTGTCATCCAGGTATGGCGCTGCCATTGCATCCATGAGTACACAGAAGCTATGGGTACCGGAACAAGACTGGGGCCACCAACTTCATCACAGACAGAAGACATGCCCATGCGGCCACATCCTCTCCTAAGTATGGCTGCTGGAGGAAAGGTGTCATTTTCTCTGTTGGGATACCCACTGGGAGACGAGGTGGTACCACTCCACAGGCTGGAGTTCTCAACTGCGTGGGAAGGAGAAGCAGAGGAAATCGGCTGAGAATTAGTACTCATCTCTATTTCCGGACTGGACTCATGACCTCTCTCTTCTTTCTGCCATGGCGAGTCTGCCATACCCTCCTGTACTCTCAAATGGTGAATGGAAGCAAGCGCTCTACCCTTCGTTTATTTGTGTCATTCGGGTACTCTGTTACAAGAAGAAAGATGATGAGTACGCCGGTGGGCACTGGACTCCAAAGCAAGCGAAGGCAGATGCTTACTCAGTTGAGCTAGAGACAAGTTTCTGAGCGGAAGGAAAAGGATGAGCAAAGACCAAGGAAAACCCGGCATGGAGTATGCGTGGCAGAGCGCAAGGACAGGAGACAAGGCTGAGATGTGGACAGTGTCTTAGCTCATGGGTCATGACCGAGGGCACTGGCTGTTGCCACTGTCTGCGTGGCTTACAGGAACGCAGAAGGAATACAGAGAAACAATACGAAAGCTAACCAGCCTGGAGCCCGCTTAGGAGCCCTCCTGGCCCCTGATGCCCGACCCTGGTTCTTTTCTTGGCTCCTCCAAGGGCATCAAGAGGCATTTCCAAATTGTTGTACCAGGCACTCTTTTCCTGTAGGGAAAGAAAATGAAGCATTTACTGGACATTTGCTCTGCCAGTTACTGTAATTTAATTAATCCTGCACAACAAAACACTTGAGGCTCCTATGTCTCTTCACAGTTATAGAAATGAAAGGGCCAGAGAACCAGAGGAGACGTCCAACTACGCAGTGGTAAATAAAGAAGGTGGCCTTCACTCCACATCTCACTACTACCCTGCCTGTCCCTTCTGTACTTCTTTTATCTAGCGTTAGCCAACAAAGCCATCTACGGAGGATACCACAAAAGCCCAAGGAAACAGTTGCAGGTGTACAGGAGGTCCTGTCATCTGTTTTGAAGGTTCACCATAAACCTTAGAGGGAAACCACTTTGGTCCAAATCCCTAGCATCTCTGGCAGTCAGGTGCCAAGCAGGGGCACAAACAGCCAATCAAGTGGGGGATGGGGTGCGGAATCAAGGTGGAAAAGAGTCTTTTTACACAAGTGTAGCATGTGAGGAAAGACCTAACCAGTGATGGTTGTTCTGGGTTCCATCACCACTTTCTTTTTTGAGAGCTTCAGGAAGCCAACCCTGGAGAGGCCTTGCCATGGATGGGGAGGCTGCCTTGCAGGAGCTGTAAACCTCACTCCTGGCCACTAGAGGGCAGCAGCTAGGATTCCTAATACTCAAGAGTCACTCTTTCATTCCTACCTATTCCCAGGTCAAAGATGCATCCCCACTCGCCCAATTCAACCAGAATCCAGAGGGTATTAGGGGATAAATCCAGTTCTCTCCTATTTTGTAATTCTACCTTCCAGAAACTGGGGGTGTGTACGCAGATGAATATACGTACTGAAACCAGGCAACTAACACAAGTGAGTGTTTCTAGATAGACCGCGGTCTGATTTGATTGGTGTTCTTTAAAAAAAGTCATTTGTATATAGCATGTACAGAGAGAGGAAGGCATGAAGTCCCAGAAAAGGAGGTGTGCACACATTTCTGCTGGTGTCTACTCCACAATGCTGCCGGAGGACCTGTGTCTGCATCCCTCTCAGAACTCTTCCTCATAAGAAACCAGCTGCAGTTGACTTTCTATGCATATAGGAGGACATTACAAATTTTCTCTAGTACCCTGCCTTTGTGTCTTTACTGGACCGTCTAACTGTTCAAAGATAAGCATCTTAACAATGAGGAGAATGCCATCATCATTTCTGATGATCCAGTGGATGGCTGACGGGTGGAATGAAGGAAGCTAACATTTATCTACCGCCTTGTATGATGATATAGCTGAGAATAGCCTGCACGGACTCATGCGTTTGAATGTTTGGCCCTAGCTAGTGGAACAGTCTGGGAAGGATTAGGAGGTATGGCCCTGTTGGGAGGAGGTGTACCACTGGTGGTGGGCTTTAAAGTTTCCTACATCCAGAGGCCGTTTTCAGTTAGCTCCCTCTTTCTGCCTCATACTTGTGGATCATGCTGGAAACTCTCAGATACGACTGCGGAGCCATTCCTGCCTGCCTTTCTGCCTACTAACATGCTCCCTGGCACCGTGGTGGTCATGGACTCGCTCTGAAACTGTAAGCCGCCAATAAACTCTTCCAAAACTTGTCTTGCTCATGGTGTCTGCACAGTAAAGTAAAAGGCTTTTGTATGTTTTCATATTACCTAAGTAAAAACCATAGATCCAGAAACAAATTACTATTAGCTATTTACTCTGTAGTTTCCAAGTGCCAGGCCAGGATAAGAGGAATATACCAAACATCTAGTGACGCAGGCACCAACAAACAAATCAGCGAAAGGAGTGGGGGCCAAAAACTCTAGAATAGCCTGATTCATATCACTGATTAGAGATCAGCTTATGACCATACCCTGTGCCAGAGGGTTTCCTGAACATTACTACGCCAATCCTCATTATAGCAAATAATAGAGGGATGACTGATCTTGTTATAAACATATTAGGGGCAAGGCACAGGGAAGCTAAGTTTCTGTGTAAGGTTATATAGAAAATAAATGCAGGCCTAGGAAGGACAGGAGCAGATTAGTTCAAGACACATAGCGCATACTCTACATTGAAGGTGTGTGGGAAAGACTGTAAGCTTTGTCACAGGGGGAAGCAGTCTTGGCAGGCTTTACCCTTGGGCACCCCATGAATACCTTGTGACAGACTGAGTGGAGCCATCCTGGGCCTGGACTTCAGGAAGCAGACCTGGGGACCCCACCTGGACTATTGTTTCTCTAATTGACCCTCAATGGGAGAAGGAGACCGCCCTTCACACTTGACTCAGGCAGACTCAGTCAGGCAGGGAGGAGAGAGCTGCAGCAGGGTCAGACTGGGCTTGAGCGCACGTGGATCAGCGAACAGGCTGGACCAGGACGCACCCAGAGACACCTAAGGACCTGTCCCGTGGAACGGATACCAAAAGGTTCACTCTTTTTTCCCTTTAACTTTTTTTCCTTCTTGTGTAAGCTAGTTGGGTTGTATAATAAAGTTTAATTGTTAAGAAACAGAGCCTACAAAGGTGGGGTTATAAGCTTGGTGATGGAGCTCTTTTCTGGCTTACCCAAGACCCTAGGTTTTATTCCCAGAACAACACAAATACTAAATAATCACATATACGCATGCATGCACTACACTTGGCCAGCTTTACCACTCTACACAAACAGTCTTATTACCAAGATACCCTCCAGCCAACTCCAGAGAATGTATAGAATGTAAACTTTGCCATTCTAAGTAATTTTGAGTACATAATTCAGTGTCATTAAATAACCCACTGGCTAGCTATTTTGGAGTGCTTTTCTTCATCCCAAATTGAAACTTTACTCTCATTAAACAAATAATAGTCTCTTTCTGTTGAACCCTGGTAGCCTCTATTCTATTTTCTGTGCCTATGATTTTGCCTACTCTAGATACGTCACAGAAGTGGAACTGTAGGCTAGAAAAATGGCTCAGCAGGAAAAGCCACTTGCATCTAGACCAAATGATCTGAATTCAAGTCCTGGCACCCACATGATGGAAGGGGAAAACCAAGTCCCGCAAGTGTTCCTCTGACCTGCCCATGTGTGCTATGGCACAGGCATGCCACTTCCACCACCCTACCACTCCCTTATATACACATGAATGTGTGAACACTAAGTAAATATTTTAAAAATTGTCTAGCTTGTTTCTCTTAGCCGATAGCCTTCAAGTATCTTTAATGGCATTACACATGTCAGAATTCTATTTCTTTCATATAAGTTGAATGGCATTTCAGTGTGTGGATTCACTCTATTTTGCTCATGTATTTATCAGTCAGGAGACACTGAATATTCAAAGATATTCAGCATTCAGATGTTTATTAAATTGAGAATAACATTTCTGTGAATGTATGTATGCAAGTACCTTGTGAATTCATGTTTTCTGCTTTCTGGTACATACCCAAAAGTAGAACAAGTAGACCATATATAGCCGTGCTTAACTTCTGGGGAACATACCAAATTAGTTCCCATCATGCTTATGTGCTTGGAAATATGTATTATATGTCAGTCTATTTTGATTAGTGGATGTCATCCTCAAAACAAGGGTCTGTTGAATGAATGTCTGTAGTTAGTGTGGGTTCTACCCTTGAGAAGCAGAGTCTTAGCTTCCACACAAGTAGGGTAAGGTCTCAGCAAATGGTACCCAAAGCAATCATATCAAAGAGAAAAAAGAAACTGAGGGCAAGGAGGGGGATGAGAGATGAAAATAGAAGCAGCAATGGTGAGCATCACCTCTGTATAGGGCTGCAAAGAAGGAAAATCAGTCACTGGGGTCAGCTTCTAAAGGGGCCATCAATTAATTATATAGGAAGGAGCATTCAGACAAAATGAGGTCAACAGTGCAGGCTTGAGAATGAGCATTGCCTTGGCTCACCTAAGGGCAGTTAATGAGGAAAGAGCTGAAGTGGGGGTAGCTAAAGTAGCCTGTTTAATTTAAATAACCATGAATGTGTCTCCCTCAATAACGTTTAGAACTTATGGCCCAAGAAAATGCCTGGAACATATAAAATATTAACAACCATGATGTAATGTGTTTCTAAGGCCAACGTACCACAAACCTGGCATAGGAAGGACTAAGGCAAGTACTTCCCTTCTGTCCAGGTTACCATCTTAATTCAGCCAGTGGATATAGGCAGATCAATGAAGTGAACATGGCTTAAGTGATAGAATCATGGGAAAGCAGAGCTGAGGATAGAAAGTTCCATTCATCAGGCCACATCCGGGGAAAGCACAGTAGCTAGAGTTGATTCCCACATCCTTGGGAAATCTGCAACAAGACTTAAGTGCCCCTTGCGCATGTGTCTCCTGGGGGCCATCCTAGCATCCTCATAATTCCTAGATAGGCTCTTCTCTATGGTGAAAACAGATCCTAAGTGGAGGCTTACCATTGCCCTCTACTCTTCTGAGCCTTTCCCATGTGTTTGATTATTTAATGAGAATATCAGTCCATTACTGCTCCAAGGCTACAAAGACAGTCAGGCATGAAGTATGGATGCAAATCCAGTCACAGATAAGTCTACAAGGCCCTCACTTTTGACCCTGATTTGTCCTGCTTTCCTCAATGGGTTCAACTGTTGAGTGCAAATTTGGAATTGGTATTTGATGAAAATGGGGAAAGATAGAAAGAGAGAGACAAAGAAGAATGAATGTGGTATGCTCAAACTAGTTCCCCAAGAGCCCTGGTTTCAGAATGACACTGCCTGCTGGGATGAAGGCCTATGAGCCAGCATACTTCTTGTGGCCTTGTGGCCTTATAGCCAACCCTAATGAGGCTGTTCTTCTGGTTCCATATTACTTAATGGAGATATGGCCAAATTCCAAGAGCTTAGGTAAATATGTTAGGTTATTCTTTAAGAAGACTTTCCAGAAAAATAAGAGATTTTAACTAACCAAAATGATGTGGGTTTTTTATTCACAGAAAAGGACCTATGGTTTTGAATAATGATTTGAAATAGAAGGCTGCCCAAATTCCTAGAGATGTATTTTTAATTCATTAAGATACAAACAAATCAATAAAAAAATTAGTGAGAATCCTGCTGGTAAGCATTGTTCAAGTTTTCTCATTTGTCTATTTTCATATTTTCTGAAGATAACATTTTCATTAAAGTGTATGACATCATCTAAAGTACATTGAACCCAGAAACAACACAAAAATCGTCAAAGAAAAGTAGTTTCCCACAGAGGGTCTTTTTGAATTTCTAGAAGAACCTGCATTGCATTCAGGGAGGGACCATTTGTCATTGTCTTGCACATTGCGGGGCATGCAGCATCCTTGGTCACCATGATAACCAAACCTATTCCCACATTTCCAAATGGCTCCAGAGGTACCACATTGGCTCTGGCTAAGACCTACAGGCAGTTAGTCCTGGTCAGTGGGTAAGTGCGGTTTGACACTTCCATAGGTTCTACAGCAGCTCAGAGACTGGTTGGAAGGACAGAACATATATATGTGAAACAAATTATCAGTCAAGGTCTATACAATACCTGATCCAGCCAGGATCTATTAAAGCTCCTCTAATGAATGCAGAGCACAAGTGAAATACCCACAAGGCCAGCAGAGTCCAGCTTGCATCAAAGGTAGCTCACGTAATGAACAGAAAATACAAGACTTAACATATCAGAACCTGAAGCCACTCTGATTATCATCTAGGCCAGGGAATAGAAAACCTATTCTGTAAAGCCCCCAAAGTGCTTAGTACTGCAAGATGGCAGACTGGGACACCGTGAAACTGCAAGCTTTAGGCTGGTGGGCATTTACCAACAATTCTATAAATAATTAATATTTAAATAAAGACAATCTCAGGATTATTATTTTCTCAGCCTCCAACATGCCTCCATGTGACAGAGTTGGTGTTCTTAGTCATTGCTTTGCTTTTGATAAGTTATTACTGACCTTTAGTGTCATCTCAAATTTTGAACATGCAGCTAGTGCCTCTCTTAGCCTCTCCAAATCTGTGCCCTACCTCATGATCCTGTCCTCCACCCATCTCACCTTCATTCCTTAGTCTGTTTCCTCAATGGCTCCACTTAGAATCAGATGGAGTCCTCACTACTGGCGTGCATGTTTTCTGACAAGTAGTCATGTCCCATCTCCTTGGGAGCAAAAATAAGCCCTCCCCCACAATCCACTTGGAGTAGTTTCCACCTTAAGATCCTTGGAATGGTCGGCTCCTTCTCTATGTCCTCCCCATTAGCTACTGGGAAAACTATCCTTGTCCCATCATGGTCGTGCAGATCCATGCAAGGCACAGGAAAGCAATGTGAAAGGAGGACAAGAATCCCCAAATCTCAAACACCTAGCACAAAGACCTCTACATGTTTTTCTCACATTTAATTAGACATGTCTTTTTCTTTAGGGTTCAGATAGATAGAAACAAAGTGGGGAAACTCAAGGAAGAAGAATGCCGTGGAAAAGGAATGCAGCGCTCTTCTATGCACTATATGAGTTGGGATGAAATCACTGGGCATCATCAATAGCACTGGATCCACAGAAACTTAGCAGTCACCACTCATACCATATACAGCTAGCCTAAGCAGGAACATCCATGAGTCACCCCAGCCTACGGAAACTGACAGAGCCAATTCAGAGCTAAATTACCCTTCTCAGCTAAACCTTGTTCTTCAACTCCTCAGCTTTCCTTTAACCCATTTATTTAATTTCTTTTTAACATATTTAAATCGATCGAAGAGAATTATGAGGGAGACAGATGAGACAGGTCACAACATTTGTATGCACATTAAAATAAAGAAAATTAAATGAAAGATTAATAGGGCAGACAGGTACCCATGTAACATGATTTCACTTTGAAGCAATTTATTTCCATTCAAACTGTGATAAATAACCACCAAGTGATATAATAATTACGCATTTCTTGGTGTCGAATAGGATGTGGCAATTATTCTCTGAAGTGGAAATATCCTATGGACTTTCAAAAGGGAATGCTGTACATTCAATAAAGCTACACACCATGACCCCAAAAGAAATTGAATTGGCCTGTTTATATTCCCATCGCTATGTCTGAAAAGTGTGTTCTCATCCTCCAAGGCAAACTTCCCTTTCTGTTTGATAAAGTCTTGTGATTTGTGACCACAGAAACTCAGAGGACTCCATAAATTTTGTACCTTGGCACTCCCTCGTGAGATGGAGCACTGGAAAAGATGGCTGCCAGAGAACGCAGAATCTTAAGGCCACAGAACATTCCTGGTTTGGGTTGTGAGTCTGTGGGCTGAAGGGTAATCAGATGTATTTTAAAATTAGGTCTTGCTCAGTTCTAAGCAAAACCTTGCCTGTAAATCTGCATCTGCATCTCTTAGCAGGATCTGCTTTGCTGGGCCACTCTATTGTTCATTTTCACACAAACTGCCATGGCTCTCTGGCCCACACTCTGTGCTTATGTGTATACATACAGGAATCATTTCATGCCAGAAACTCTGCTGACCAGGGAAGGGAGGACACAGGGCGAGACACTATGATGGGAACACACCAGAGTGACAGTGAAAGACGTGAGATTCGGTCCTGGGCAGGCCCTTCACCAGCCATGGAAACCTGAGCACTGTTTCTCATTTATAGAACAGTAACCCTTCAGGAAATTGTGAATTGCTATACAAACTCTCTTCAACTTTATGTGCATGTGTGCGTGTATGTGTGTGTGCTTGTATGTGTGTGTATGTGTGTGTATGTGTGTGTGTGTGTGTGTGTGTGTGTGTGTGTATTTACCAAAATAATACAGAATACTCTAAAATGATAAGGGAAGTTAAGGAATCTGCTATGAAAGAAGAAAGAGAGAGTCCATAGCCATCCACTTGCTGTGTGCTCTTATTTCTTCTCTACTCACTTAACAAAACTTCATTTAACAGTGTGCTCCCTGGAGAGACAGAGAGGAATTACAGTCTAGTAAGGACCCTGGCTTAGCAACCTGCAACAGGCACTTTAAAATAAACCTTGTCTCATTTTATCTTCAGACCAGCTTTTTGGAGGGAGCAGTACTCTCTCCATTTTATAGGTAAGAACACCAAACTTTCCAGGAAAAGAAGTGATTTGCCCATTCCAGGGAGAGCCGATGACAGGGACAATGTGATAGCTATGTAGTGTTGATTTCAATCAAGGGCTCATCCTTGTAGGCCACAGGTGTCTTGCAGAAGAGGAGCCAGCTGTGAGCTAATCCCATGAATCCACTCATGCTTGAGTTCTTTTTTTCTCTAGAATCCACTAAGACCTGGAAATCCTCCATAAGAATCTAGAGTCCCTCCCCACTTCCCTACATAGACTATGCGGAGGCATTCCTCTGAGCCATGACGTTTAAGTCCCTGCTACCTACAGCTGAGTACCTGGTTGGGGAGACCCCAGAGCAGTACTCAGATAATTTTAATATACTGAGGACCTCACAAGGCAGTACAGCTGTAGGATGAAGATACACTGTGTAAAAACAAAGCTATAATCGCATTCAAGAAGGAGGGGGCTGTTCGCAGAGAAACGTCAGGTAAGAAGAAAACAGAAGAGACTGTGGTTGGGGACAGAGACTAATGGGCATGTTTTAAGCTGAGGTATCAAATAGCCTAAGCTGTGGAGGAAAGTAACTGGGAAGCTCTGGGGACACACGGTGGATGGGGCAGCAACAGCAAGAGATGAGGTAGAGAGAAACATTTGCTAGGCAGACACTGCATCGTGCAAGGCCTATGGGAGAAATCCACTCTTCAATCTGAGAGCTGTGAGATGTCTCAGAGGGATTTTTTTTTTTTTTTTTTTTGGCTGAAGGTGCTACTGCCAATTTGGGTTTTAGTCAAGTGACTCTGCTCTATTGCAAAAGTAAACACAACAGGAGAGACGGAAGCTAAAGACCAGCTCTGTCCATATCTCAGGGGGAAATAAGGAGGAAAATGTAGAGATAGAGTCAACCTCCTGGCTGGTGGTGATTCTCAGTACCTGCTTGAGCCAGTGCCAGATGAGGCCACTGAGGTCTTGAGCAGGAGTCACAATATTTTCACTTACCTAGAAAGCCCATCCCTTATGACTGTTATCAGTGTCCTGGTGCTTAAAAGAGGGAAATTTCATGCACTATCCCAGGTTTAAAACTTTAAATATACTACCTTGCATTTAAGAACAAAAAACAGCTTAATGATGCAAGCATAGGTCTGGCTCTTGTTTAAAAAACTGCAGGTTCCTAGCCCTTGGTGGAAGCATGCTAAACTTGCATGTCTTGAGGTGGTACCCAGGAATCAGTACTGAAGATCCACCGATGATAATGTATGCTAAATTTTACAACCACAGCTATGAACTACAAAGCATATGACATTTTTATTCTGGGGACCGGCTTTAATTAGAAAAACATAATTTCCAGTCCAAAAATAACTATTTCAATTAACCTGGGCTGCCTTGTACTTAATGACATACGAATGCCCCAAATAGTATGAAATACCCCAGTGACAAGCAGGCATATGACATTTAGCTGGAAGGGAGACTGACGGCACTCTGAATAAAGCTGAGATATTATTTCAAAGAAAGGTATAATGTGGGTGCTCAGGCTAAAGAAGCAGACAGGAGCCTGAGTTTATGGGGTTAAGACACACAGAATCAGACTGAGGAATTGGACCTCAGTTCCAAGTTAAAGTTCCTAAAATACCCTGAAGGAAGAAGGCAGGAGCTGACCTATTAGGGTCTGTACTTTAAGATACCCAGCCTCGCTCTTAACTCTGCAACGTATTAGGCCTGATCTGGAATTCCTTTTGAAGTGGGGCAACTGCAAATTAAAAAGGAAATAATGGAAAGGAGTCTGTACAGTTAACCTCTGTCATCTGTGTTCCAAATCTCCAGGTGGTGGATGGACTCAGTGTGAGTCCAGCACTGTGTAGACATGGTGCCTCTGTCTGCAGCTGCTAAAGATCTCCAGTTGCAAGCAACAGAAATCTACTACTCTAGATTGCTCAGGCTAGCTGCGCAGTGGTCAGAAAATTGAGCAATCTGAGATCAGATAGGCCAAGAGGCACAGAGCTCCCAGGGTCTTAGTAGTAAGAACACAATGAGTGACATATAAAATGACTGGTGTGGTGATTCTGGACTGGTTTATGGGTCATGCCTCCCCAAATGCAACCTCCAGAAGAAGCCAGCACCATATTCACCTGGGCCAGGAGAGTGGGAAGATGGAAGGAAAGACAGCAGAGGACATTCAAGGCAGGGTGAGGTACCCCACAAGCAAGTAGTTGCAACAGCATGCCCATTCCTTATGACTGTTACCAGGGTGACCTGGCCCTTAGAAGATGGAGGTTTCATGCACAATCCCAATTCTTCTCCCTCTCTCTGAAAAGCATTTGATTTAGGCTTGGCGCACCAGGCTGCTGTCAGATCCTGGTGTGATTTATCTGTAGCAAGAGCCCTGCATGGATTCATGACTCTCACCTCAGAGAAGTAAAAAATTAAGATCAGAGAAGTTACGTACAGTTGCCCAGTGAGAAAATGGCAAAATCAGGATTAAAGTCTAATCCTTAAACCCATTTCCCTCGCCTTGTTGCCAGAAGGCAGATAGATACACTGTGTGCTTTGCAGTCATAGACAGATTCCCCCCATGGGTTCAAGATTCATCTCTGCTACCCAAAATGTGAAATCTCTTCGGTCTCTTCCTGCTGAGTCTAGATTCAGGGTTAATTATCACCTGATTATAGCCCATTATTATTTAGGAGGGTGTTGAGTTGGGTTTGCAAACATATTTCAGTGGTACCTCAACCCCTCGGGCCACTAGGGCTGTTGCATTTCTCACTGTGTGCAGTTTTTACAAGTCTCTGTTGTTCATTAGGGTTAGAATTTATAAGCCTGACATCTTGGCTGGGAATGGCGCATCACTATTTCTGAGTTAGGGCCCTTCAGGGAGGGTGGTGTGGGGGGCAGAGCTCCTGCAGCAGGCTAGAATTCCTGTTATTTGTAGTCAGGCCCATGCCAACACAATAGCACATTCTTCTCTACAGATGTACATGGCACCCTGGGGTAGAAGAAGCATGGTGCCTTGTTGTCTTAAATCTGCAAGACACTGCTCTGCTTCTGCACCACCATGTGATCTTGGGCAAGTCACTTTGGCTTGAAATACATGAAATAGGAAGGACATCAAAGATCCTTCAACCATTGGTCTTTGTCCCAGTAAATAGGGTTCAGGACAAGAGACCCTGTGAGGTAGGGGGAAACATTCCCAGAGTGAAGGAAACTTGGGAAACCCTACATTCAAGTTACATTAGTGTCACTGCCAGTGAGCTTTGTGTGGCTTTGAGCACGCATTGCCTTGTAGTGTTGACCAGACAGTTTTTGCCTGCTTGTTTGTTTGATTTTTTGTTTTTTTGTTTTTGGTTTTTCAAGACAAGGTTTCTCTGTGTAGTCCTGGATGTTCTGGACTTGCTTTGTAGACCAGGCTGGCCTTGAACTCACAGCAATCTCCACCTGCCTCTGCCACCCAAGTGCTGGGATTAAAGGCATGCACCACCATGCCCAGTGATTTTTTTTAATATTATAGAAAGCTTTTTTTTCTTTAAAAATACCTTGGAATATACCCAGAAAATGTTCTACCACACAACAAGGACATATGCTCAACCATGTTCATAGCATCCTTATTCATAATAGCCAGAACCTGGAAACAGCCTAAGTGTCCCTCATTTGAAGAATGGATAAAGAAATTGTGGTACATTTACACTATGGAATACTACTTAGCTATTAAAAATAAAGAAATCCTCAAATTTGTGGACAAATGGATGGGACTAGAAATGATAATAATGAATGAGTTAACCCAGAAGCAGAAAGACTCACATGGTATGTACTCACTTATAATTGGGCACTAGCCCAAAAGGCACATCCCACGAAAGTCTTCACTTACCAGGAGATTGGGATAGATGTGAGGACATCCTACTGAGACTCTAAGTAAGAGAAATATAGGAGATGGGGAAATAGAAGGACCCAGAGGGTGCTAGAAACCTACAAGAAGAACATTGTGATGGGTGGATGGGGGCTCAGGAGGGTCTGCTCAAACTATTTGCACTAACCAAGGACAATACAATAGTAAACATCAAACCCCTACTCTGACTAGCCAATGGACAGGACATTCTCCACAGTTATGTGGAGAGTGGGGACTGACTCTGACATGAGCTCTGGTGCTCCATATTTGATCACCTTCCCTTGGTGGGGAGGCCTGAGGCACTCAAAGAAAGAATAAGCAGGCTACCAAGATGAGACTTGACAGCCTATGACCATATAGTGAGGGAGGAGGTCCCCCTCGGTCATAGACCTAGGGGAGGGGAATAGGGTGAAAGTGGGAGAGAAGGAGGAATGTGAGGATACAAGTGATGGGATAACAATTGAGTTGTAATCTGAAATAATTAATAAAATTAAAATAAAAAATTTTTAAAAAAGAACAACAAAAAAAAAAAACTTTAACATCTCATGGCACATGGTGTTCCCTTGGAAGAGACTTAGAAAAATTATAGAGCAGAGAATAATGAAAAAATTTTAGGGTGTGTGTGTGTTTGTGTGTGTGTGTGTGTGTGTGTGTGTGTGTTTAAATGCACATGACCACAGAGAATAGACAAGGGCATTAGATCTCCTGGAACTGTAGTTACAGGTACTTGTAAGGAGCCTGATAAGTGTTCTGGGAACTGAACCCAGATCCTCTGCAAGAGCAAATGCTCTTAACCACTAAGCCATTGTTCCAGTCTCATTGTGTTTTTCTTTGTACTGCAGTAAGACTGGTACCCATTCTGCTGAGGTCAACTCACTGCTGTACCCAACTCACTGAGGCCGATTTTGCTCATTCCAGGCTAAACCAACCTACACCTCTTCATTTCTCCTATGGCTGCCCCTGTCCAGGTGTTTCTCATGTTCTGTATCTGTCTCTATGCCTCTGTCTGTCTGTCGGTCTGTCTGTCTGTCTGTCTGTCTGTCTGTCTGTCTGTCTCTGCCTCTGTCTCTCTGTCTCATCTTTGTCTCTCTTCTCCTTTTTTCTCTCTCCCCCCTCTTCCCTCCTTTCTCAACATTCTACCTTAAAACCCACTTATTTTCCTTAATCCTCCTCTTAGTTTTTAATCCTTTTGTCAAAAAGTATTCAGGAGTATTCAGGAAATCATACTAGCTATTTAGTGGCTTAGGATGCTTCCAGAACACCCTACTTTATTTGGGCTAAAAGCGAAGGCTCCGTTATGGTCTATAAGGCCCTATACAAATCTGGGTCCACTGTGCCCACTCTGACCCTATCATAGCACATGCCCCACTTCTCCTTATACTCTGGCAACCATACAGCTGCGTCTGCTGTCCCCACTCTCTGGCATCCTCACTTCAGTCCTTGTGCTACCAACCCTTATGGGTCATAGCTCAAGCACTATGTCCTCAACCCAACATCCTCCGTCCACCTTTTCATTTGTCCCAGCATGATTCTTCTCTTACAGACACTGACTCGTTTAGTGCCTAGAGTCTAGAGGAGTCTCTAGAGTAAGGGACTTTCTTTAAGGCCTAGAAATTAGTTCACCTAGTTCACAGATTTACTCCAAGGGTCTAGAACGGGGGAGGGGCACACAAGAGGCATTCCAGAAAGATGTAGAATGACCACATTCATTAGAAGTAGAGATGATGTTTGTACAATCTTCCAACTTTCAGATGTGTGGTCCCAAACATTTCTGGGACTAGTTTCTCTTTTTAAAAAGTGGAGATAATAGCAGATCCATCACAGGTACATGATAAAAAAAAAAAAAAAAAGGAAACTTTTGGCATATTTCTACTTAAAATGCCTGTCTAGATGATAGTTTCATCCTCATGTCATTGTTTATGGAACCCAAAGCCCACTATTTAATGTCCAGCACATAGCAGGCTCACAGGAATTGTTTTCTGAATGACTTTTCTAAAAATGCCTCAGCAAGTCACATGTATGAAAACATCATACTTCTATAGTCTGCTCTGATGCTGTCACCATAAAGTGGTGTGATTCAAACCAGAAACTCCAACCAGAGAGTAAAAGAAAGCCTGTAAAGGCCATGCAAACACCCTTCCCTGTAGCCTGGGTTTGAGATACAGTTTAGCTATGAGCAGAGGCGTGGATAAAATGTCAGTTGAATTCTGGCTGAATGGCTGTTCTATGTTTGACGTAGACAATAAGGAAGACCCAGACTCCTGTCCTTACTGACTCATATGCCACTAAGGGAAACACACAAAGGTGCACTTACAGTGTTGCTGGACCAGTGCTGAAAGACGTACACTTGCAGCACAGAGGCAGGAGTCTAAAACAGATTCCAGAGGGAGGGATTTTCCTGCAAGGAATGATGCGCAAGATGAAGCCACTCACCTACCCCAAGGAGATGAGGAGATGTGCAAGACTCTAGTCAAAAAGAACCCAGCTTCTGATTGGCTGGAAGATACATGGACTAGGAGCATGTAAAGGCTGACACCCAAATTCTGGGGTGGGTGAGCTGGTGGCTCATGAGCCCCAGGCAAATGGCTTCATGAGGACCTCTCACATGTGACTGGCATCAGGCTTGCATGTGTCGCCTCAGGAAACATCAGATTCTGACAGATTCCAGCTTTTCATCAACATCATCTACTCTGGCATCCTAAAGGATCTGTTCTCAGAAGCTGAGGTGAACTTCCGTTAACTAAGAGTGAGCCTAGCCTTGTGGTTGTGGACCAGATTCCCTGGGGCTTTCTCATACTAGAGAAACTAATTTTTTTTTTAATTTTTAAAATAATTTATTCAGATTACATCCCGATTGTTATCCAATCACTTGTGTCTTCCAGTTCCTCCTCCCTCCCTCTTTCACCCTATTCCCCCTTCCCCTAGACCTGTGACAAAAGAGGACCTCCTCCCCCACCATATGATCACAGCTTATCAGGTCTCATTTGGATACCCTGATTCCCCATCCACCAGAGTGCCACCAGGCCTCCCCACCAAGGGGAAGTGGTCAAATAGGGGGCACCAGAGTTCATGTCAAAGGCAGTCCTCCACTCTCCACACAACTATGGAGAATGGCTAGAGCTGAATAGGGGGTCTAGGCTTACTGCTTGCACTGTCCTTGGTTGGTACAGCAGTCTGTGCAGGTCCTCTTGGGTTCAGATGTGTCAGCTTGATGGTCTTCTTGTAGTGTTCCTAGACCCTTTGTGTCCTTCTGTCTCCCCATTCTCCCATACCATTCTCACATAGAGTCCCAATAGCAAGTCCTAGCATCTTTCCCAATCCCCCACTGAGTGAAGACTCTCAGAGGACATCCCTGTTGGGCTAGTATCCAACTATAAGTGAGTATGTACCATGTGTATCTTTCTGGGTCTGGGTTAAGTCACTTGGGACTATCATTTCTAGTTCCATCCATTTGCCTGCAAATTCCAAGATTTCCTTGTTTTTAATAGCAGAGTAATATTCCATAGTATAAATGTACCACAGTTTCTTTATCCATTCTTCAACTGAGGGACATCTAGGTTGTTTCCAGATTCTGGCTATTATGAATAAGGCTACTATGAACATAGTCAAGGAAATGTCCTTGTTGTGTGGTAGAGCATCATTCGGGTATATTCTCAGGAGAGGAATAGCTGGGTCGTGAGGTAGCCCTATTCCAAGTTTTCTGAGAAAGTGCCAAATTGATTTCCAAAGTGATTATACAAGTTTGCACTCCCACCAGCAATGAAGGAGTGTTTCCCTTTCTCCACATCCTCACCAGCATGTGCTGTCACTTGAGTTTTTTATCTTAGCCATTCTGATGGGTATAAGATGGAATCTCAGAGTCATTTTGATTTGCATTTCTCTGATGACTAAGGACATTGAGCATTTCTTTAGTATTTATCACAATGCACAAAACTGAAGTCCAAGTGGGCTAAAGACCTCAGCATAAAACCAGATACGTTAAAAGTGTTAGAAGAAAAAGTGGGGAAGAGCCTTGAACTCATTGGCACAGGAAACAACTTCCTGAACAGAACACCAACAGCCCAGGCTCTAAGGTCAACAATTAATAAATGGGACCTCATGAGGCTGAGAAGCTTCTGGAAGGACACTGTCAACAGAACAAAACAACAGCCTACAGACTGGGAAAAGATATTCACCAACCCTCCATCTGACAAAGGGCTAATATACAAAATAATATATAAAGAACTCAAGAAATTAAACACCACCAAACCAAATAACCCAATTAAGAAATAGGGTTCAGAGCTAAACAGAGAATTCTCAACAGAGGAATATCAAATGGCTGAGAAACTGATTTAAATGACCCTAGTATCGTAATTAACACGTTCCTTCAACAGTCCATGATGCTGCAGGGACAAGACATGGCTGCCATGCCAGGGAGCATGTGCAGTCCTTGAGAAGTATTCAAGGTCCTTGAAGTACAGTAGCATCTGCGGATATGAAAGACTGTCATAAAGGAGAGTTGCCTGCTGCTTTGAAGTATGCAAAGCAGTTTTGTAAAGTTCCTCTCTGTATTAGGACAATTCTAAGTGGTAACATTTTTAAAAACATGTAGGTATTATGAGAAATACTCCCCAAAGTCAACGATTTAATATTGCCTTAGTAAGACTTAATGACTCCATCGTTATTGCTGGTGTGTGACATTGGTGTGGAGAGCATCATGAAAGAAGAAGAAATGGATGGAAGAGTGGATAGCTAGTTAAACATGACAAGGTCCCTTTGCCATTACCTAGAAACGTGCAGAGACAGTCAACACTGACTTTTGGTCTCAAAGTCTGTTAGTTGTCAAGCTTCCCCAGCAGGGTCATCTCACCATCTCAAAGGTCAAACCTGGCCCCCTGCCTGTTTTTTTTTCAACATTGTATTGAAAGACCACTGTGCCCAGTCATTTATTTATTGTTTCCCAGTGCCCATATGCAACAATGGCAACAGCTGAGCATTACACAAAACGACTTAAAGCCACATAACTTTATTTACTAATAACCTTTTGCTGACTCATCAAGCATGGTACTACAATACCGAGACTCTCAACTCCATTTCTGTCTCCATGTCTCCCCCTTGGAGGGCAGAGCCAGTGTGCAGTCAGTGTGCTTTGCTACACCTCTGCCGGATGCTGAGCTTGGCATACACTGAAGCTGGTCTATGCTCATGATCTATTGTTTGATTCTGTTATATCGTTCTACTGACAAAGGCTAATGCCAGGGTGCAAGTCCCCAACCTTCTCTGAGTTATATGGCCAGGTAACAGTTTAAGGCACTAAATAGAAGTGAAAAATCTACTCAAGTGAGGGAGAAAGCACTTACTTTTGGCTTTGTTTCTTCATCCTTCCTAGAAAACAGGACAATGATGGTCTGAAGTAACCAAAGACATAGGAAGAGCTTAAGTCCCTGGAGGCATCTCTTTTTTTTTTTTATTAATTTATTCTTGTTACATCTCAATGGTTATCCCATCCCTTGTATCCTCCCATTCTTCCCTCCCTCCCATTTTCCCCTTATTCCCCTCCCCTATGACTGTTCCTGAGGGGGATTACCTCCCCCTGTATATGCTCATAGGGTATCAAGTCTCTTCTTGGTAACCTGCTGTCCTTCCTCTGAGTGCCACTAGGTCTCTCCCTCCAGGGGACATGGTCAAATGTGAGGCACCAGAGTATGTGAGAAAGTCATATCCCACTCTCCACTGGAGGCATCTCTTAACTACTGAACTAATGCTAGCAACATCCTGTTCCTGGAGATTCTTCTAAGGTGAGAAAATTAAAGTGTACTGTGTTTCAACCACTGTAAGTTGAGGGTTATGATCTGGCCTGGTGCTGTGCATGATCCTGTCTGATACAGTAGCCAAGAGTTTCAAATCTTGGCACATCAGCAAAGTCATTATCAGGTACTTGTGATATACACAGGGCCCATCCAACTCCTGCATCTGTATCCTCGTCCATCACTGAACTTTTTCTCTTATAATATTATCTTTTTGTTCAGGCCTGTGTGCATGCACAGGCACACGCATGCCAGGGCAGGTGTGTGACAGAGCATAAGTCAAAGGATAACTTTGTAGTGCCAGTTCACACTTCCCACCTCTTTGAGGCAGGCTCTCATTGTTCCTGCTATACAGCACACTATAGCCCTGGCTTCCACCTCCCCTCACAGATGCATACCGCCGTATCTAGCTTTTTACAAGGGTCCTGGGGATTGAACTTGAGTCATCAGACTTGCATGCAGCCATTCTTATTCACTGAGCCATCTCTCCAGTATCTCGTACCATTATCCACTATCACACATCTCTTAAACTAGACAGCTGAGTGGGCTCTGAGGAGGAAGCAGGGGTTCCAGCTTTGGTCTGCTGCAGGCTGCCTCTTGGTCCTGGAGTGTGCTGTTCTCTCTAGGTTTCCAATGGCTTCTTCTGTAGGATAAAGAAGCTAAATTTCAGGCTCCTTTCTTCCCATTTTCTCATTCTGTAATTCTGTTCCTGAAGGTTCAAACTGTACAGCAGGAGGACTATGGTAAAAATTGTAATTGAGCATTTGAAAAAAACCTATCAATGCTGGTAGGCAGAAAAGAGAGTAAAATATAAGATTTGCATTAAATTTGTTTTTTTTTTTTTTTTTTTGAGATGGTATCTCACTGTGCAGCCCAGGCTGAGAGCAACTATACCATCTCTGCTTTAGTCTCCCATGTGATGCAAATATAGACACATGGTTATCATGTCCAATTCAACCTTATTTTTTTACACTAAAGAAAAAATCACAAACTTACAAAAGGGCAGTTCCTCCTGTTGCTTTAAAATCAAAATCAGTCCACAAACAAGACAAGGAATCACTTAAAACATGGTGCATTTGCTGGAGGACTTACAAGACCTCTTTTTAGGAAGCACACAAAGTCTTATTTGTCAATGGTTATTCATACTGGATATTAGTAGCATCCTTCTTGCTACTGACACAGAATGGCGACTAGCTCTTGGTGAGCAATTTCAGTTCCTAGGGCACACCAAGTATTTCTCTTTACCTCTCCTAAAGCTTAGAGGCTTCATATCCTTCAAAAGAAAGTCACTATTTGAACTACTAAGAGGCCTATGTGTGCTTGGAGCCTTCTAATTACAGTGTTTTTACTCTACTTTTGGCCTGGCTTATATCATAAGCGGCAGAGGTCGAATAAGGATTATATCCCTGGTTGCAAATGAAAACGCTGGCTCAGAAGTTGGAGTCAGGACACAGCTGAGCAAACTCAGTTCAAGACTAAAATGAACCAGGATGTCCATCCTGGGTTTCCTTAGAATTCCATGCAGGCATCACTCATGTCTAAACCCAAGCTGCCACCTCTCTCCCAAATGGCCTGATGCTTCATTGAGTGGCTTGGAAGTAGCAGCATCACTTTATTTCTGTTTCGACCACTGTCACACAGAATCAATGAAGCTGCAGCATATTATCACAAATATATAGTCCTGACAGTGATTCCATGCCCTGCAATAGCCTTATTACAGCTGATTTCAAAATATTAAGATTAGAAACAGGAAAAATGAAACAAAGTAGAAGTGAAATATATGAATCAAGTCTTGGACTGAAGAAGCAATAAAAGATAGACATGACTCACTGTGGGCCTCTCCCTCTGAACCTGACCCTAAAGAACAGGAGACTAGACAGGAGCAGAGAGAGGATCAAAGTCAGTACTTCTAGACTGACTAACTGACTGCCTGACTGCTTCACTCACTCACTCACTCACTCACTCACTCACTCATAAACCAGAGCAGAGGTGGCCCAAATGAGGCAAAGTAGGAGAGGCTATGACCTAGGGATTGTGAGGTCAAACAGCTCTGTGCCTTGGCTTCCACGTCACCAGCAGTCATTGCAAATAATGGCAACGACATGGAAGTCACTGTCATAAACATATCATACTCATTAATTCACTTGGAGTTTTACAACCATCAGTGAAGTAGGCTCCATTTTAACTCTCCATTTATAGTTGAGAAAACTCAGGAGCAATGAAGAAGTAAAAGAAAATGGTGAAGACCACATACTTAGGAATTACAAGTCTGGACAGTATACCTTCAGAGTCTACGCACACAAATGCTATACTATTCAGATGGTAGACCAGTACTACGTAGTAGAACTTTCTACTCTTGTGGACAGGTTCCATGCCATCTAATACGGGAACTACTAGGTACCTGAGATTGCCCAGTATTAGCCGCTAGACTAGCCCCATGAAGCCATCCAGATCTTGATGGTAAAAATCATAGAAATAAATTTTAATGAAGTTAATTAATTTATATGTAAATAACTACTTATGACTAGTGGCTAGCACTTACTCTGCATGCCTCTAGATGGTGAAATGTGAACAATGATGCTACAATCATCAGGAGTTCCAATATCTTAGGCAGGAAATGGAAATCTATTCTGTACAGTGCCTGGCACAGAATATGCATTCAATGCGCAAAAGCACTACAAGTTTTAACAGTAGCAGCAAAGATTTAAGAAATCTTCATTTACAGTCTCTTGTCTGAATTGTAAAACCAAAAAGCTCTAAAAACTCAAATTTTGTGTATGTACATTTTTATGCATATCAGGCTGTGTGTATTTAACTACTTTAGCAGTGAAAGCTAAACTGACAAGACCGCTTCCAGCATATTCACCTTGCGTAGTGTATATTCTACAATAATAAATGTTATGTGTATGAGTAAGGGTACTGGGCACAAGCCAGGGGTGTGTGTGTGTTACATATTAAGTAATAGATATATCATGTAGCCTTTCTCACTTCTAAAACACACTAGGATCCTAAGGTTTGTGTATCTGTATTTTTACACCAAGATCATAGTGACAGACAGTGCAGAGAGAATGATGCCCAGAGATTCAGGTCCCCACTAAAGTAGCTACTGGGGCAAAAAGCTAAGTGTTTCCAGTCAAGCGGGAGCAGAGTTTGGACTTGAAGCCTCTCTAGCTAAGGACAGCAGGCAGGCCTGACCACAGGACAGAGGAGCCTCCACAGCTCTTCTCCTGCACGGCCTGCCATACTGCTCTAGTGTCTTTAAACAGCCCTGCAGCGAGAGGGCATGATACTCTTATTTACTGGGAGGGTGAGTTGTTCTAGATGCTCTTTGGAGACTTTGGGCTCACAGGACACAGAGCCAGCTGCTCCCCTGTGCAGAGCTAGCCTTTGTTCATCTCTCTTTCCCCTTCCTGCATGCCTTCCTCTCAAATCCCCCAGTGTCAGGGATTTAGGAAGAAAGGAAAAAAAAACCCAAAGGTCTCTTCAAAATAGCTCCCCCCTTCTAAGAGCTGGCCCTGCCTGGTACCTGAAATGTCCTAAGCTGGCCCTGCCTAGTACCTGAAATGTCCTGAGCTGGCCTCATTCTTTGGGATCTGGTGTGTGATCCTGTGGAGCTCCCCACTTGCAAGGTTACTCACAGTGGGTGGTTACCCGTGGAGGTAAAACCTTCATGTTCAGAATAAATCTCTTAGATTCCCTTCTGAGTACAAAGACCCCTGAAAAGGGTTTTTGTAGGAATAATTTACCTGAACATGCACAAGCACCGTACAGGAGACACAGTGGGACACTTGGTAAGAGGCAGCTGGTGGTTCTCAGTGCGCTCCTGTCATTGGGCCTGTAATATAAAAATGTGTGTATACACACACACACACACACACACACACACACACACACACACACACACA
>OU015754.1:41267602-41280748 GCA_907169655.1 Acomys percivali | reverse complement strand
CTCTCTCTCTCTCTCTCTCTCTCTCTCTCTCTCTCTCTCTCTCTCTCAGTTTCCCTTGCCCCCTTCCGTGTGCAAATGTGGGCACACATGTGTGTGTCCAGATGCATGAAGGCCAGAGGAAAGTGTTGGATTCCTTGAAGCAGGAGCTACAGGCAGGTATAAACTGTCCAATGTGGGTTCTGAGAACTGAACTTGTTCCCCTTTGAAAACAGAACAAGCAGTCTTGGCCTATTCCCTCAACCCCAGGAATAACTTAGGAGACACCTTTGAATTGACAGAGGAAGGAAGGCCTAACCTGAATGAGGAGAAGGGGGGAAAGCACCGCCCCATTGGCTTTAGTCAGGTGACTCAACACAGTGATGAGAAAAGTAATAGACTATATCTAAAAAGAGCATTTATGGGGAAGGTGCCCTCACCACCCAGCACAATAGACTCACAGCCACCTTTAACTTCCCAGAGCATTAGGCAGGGAGTGCTTGGGAAACACTTTCTTCAAGTAGAGGAAAGGTGTGTTGTGGGCCAGCTAATCACCTGCTCAGAGGTTTGGTTTGCTCGTGTGCGGAAGCAGTACTGGGCAGCTGAATATCACAGTTACCAGAGACCAGGCATGGATGCCCACATCACGGCAACAAAGTGGCTGCTAGGAGGGAAGCGCAGAAAGGACATGGCAGCATGCATATTTGATATCACAGGAAAACACAGCAGTCCCCAATTCTCCAATAATGGACTTGGGAGCAGGTGGCCTGGAAATAAAGGTCCCCTGGTAGCAGTGGCCCCAGTAATAGTGTACATTAAGGTAAGTAATTATATGAGAGTCTATATTGAAGAGCATTTATGGGGAAGGTGCCTTCACTACCCAGCAGTTTTTTTCACTCTTTAACACCTCAAAGAAAGTTATGTGACTTAGTGTCTATTTCCTCTGAAAGTGGGGTCACTCTCCATGCTGTCTGAGTGGTTTCTTGGGTCCCCGGGCAGTCACATCCTCCAGCCCCATGTCCACAGCACATCAGACACAGAGGAGGTCAGTGTCCAATGTCCTCTCCATATCCAGGGCTGCATTAACACCGGGCTGCACTTGGTGAAAAAGCTGAGCTCACAGTTCACAGCCAGGCTCTTGCGATGCCGGATTTACAACGTGCGGAAGCCATTTGTGAAGCTCCACATTTGCATTTCCTACTCTGCTGGTGATAGATTGAAAGCATTAGCTTCAAAGCCAGTAAAACCCAGAGGCTGGATGGAACTCAAATCCAGTGAAATCTACTGCAGGCAACAAGTGCTCTCTCCACACCTACAGACCGCAGAAAGGAGACTTTTCTTTATCCTGGTCATAGAGACCCACCGCTTTCCCTGCACAGCTGTCCCCTTTAATCCTGACTTTGAGACATTAGTGACAATATCTGACAGGTAAAAGAGGCTGAGAATGAGATAACTTACGAAATACCACAAATAAGTGTGGAATCCAGAATTTGATACTCCAGTTGTCTGGTTCTAAACTCTTGAGTTTCGTACTAAAACCAAGCTGCCTTCTCAGGTACAGATGAAAAATAGATAATTGCTTTGGTGCCTAGGAACTAGTGCTGGCACAAAGTGACATGACAGGAAGGGCACAGAAGTGAAAAGTGGACAGCACTGAGTAGAGAACCATGTGTGTTGGTTTGCTTTAGTCTCTGAGAAAAATAACAAAAGAGTACATGCGTATGAATATATATCTTCAACACCAGTTTTAAAAGATTCTGAGACTAAAGGAGAGTTGAGGGGCCAGCCCTAAACAAGTTATACTGTACCCCTAAGGCTCAGGGAACATTAAGGAAGGAAGCGAGGAAAGAATGTAAGTACCAGAAGCTAGGGAGAAGGCCTGTGAAACACCATCTTCTAAGCACAACATAACCGTAGCAACCATGAACTCATAGTAGCTGTGCCTTCTGGAGCTGGGACCATGCAAGTGGAGCCCGCCTCATAGTCAGCTAGGGATGAGGAAGAGAATCATGGGGCTCTCCCAATTGCTGATGAACTATTAGCAACCAACAGATTCTAGGGGCAATGGAGGCATAGTATCGAGCTATGTACCTATCATTAAATACACCAGGCTCTACAAGGTAGTTCCAAACCCATGCTCACACAGATGGCCCTAGTTAAAGCCTGGAAAATATAACAAAACGTCATGAACATGGGAAAGGGATCTATAAGAAAAAATAGAGGATGGCAGAGATAGAAAAGAAATAAAACATGGCATGGAGAGTCATCAGAATACATTATATACTGTATGAAACTATGAAAGAGAAAAAATTATTAAAATGAATATATACACATACACGTACTTTTTCACCTCCAGAAATCAATTTTACTCAGAGTCCCTACAACTCATGTTATCCAAGTTGACTGTTTAAAGATAATGAAAGGGGTCTTTCAGACACCTTAACTGCGTTTTCTGAGGTCACAGTACTAACAGAAGTTGACCTAGACCCCATTTCTGCTTCTTTGTCTATGGCACATCCCATTATGTTACTTTTGGCACTTCAGTTGAGTCCAAGAAAGTAAGCGTGTGATTTGTATCAACCCATCACTCATCTATCTGCTTGCTTTCCATCTATCTCCTTTCTATATGTTCACTCACTCAACCATTCGTCTACTATCCAATCATCCCACTCATCCAACTCCCATCTACCCACTCATGCATCATTAGCTAATCTATCTACTCTCAATTTCCCCCAATCTCTCCTATCCATCATGTATCCACCCATCCATGTCCTTGCCCTGTTCTAATCCAGACCCTGGGCTTCTTATTTCTTGGGGCAGAACCTCCCTGTAGAAGTGTTAGTAAATGTGATCCAGCATTTTATACCATGGTACAGGTTCTAAATTCAAGTATCAGATGTAGAATAGAATATATCATAACAAACATTAGTGGGTTCTCAGGTCTTGGGCTTACAGTTTCCAGTCTGTTGCGCTTCTACAAACAAACTGATGCTAAGCCAACATGCATACATTAGACCCAAGGGGTTATGGGAAGAAGATGTTCTGACACTTGAGAGCTATTCCAGACATAAAGTTATAGACTATAACTGTCCCAAAGAGATGTTTTCTTCAGAAAATCAATATTATGACTTCATTTAAAAAACATAATGATGAGCAGCAGTATCATTTTCATCTATATATATTTACCCATCTATGGATATTTATTTATTAACTACGCATGCTTGTGTTTTTCATTCAGTCAACATATCAGATAGACAATATCTTTCCCAACCTAACACTATAGACACAGAAGCCAAGCTCAGAGGCAATGTGCTCAGAGTTTTAGCAATTGTAAATGACAAAGCCACAGTGTTGGTTCAGGGCTCTTGGTTCTAAATCACATACTAGCTTAAACTAGCTCCTTTAAAAGCTTATGTCCAAAGACAAAGGAATAATTCCTTGTTATGGAGCTCAGAAATGTTTCCTAGAATAGAATTTCTACCCCTCCCCGCAAAAATGGTAGGAGTCTGGGATAAAGAGGGCTCCTAAAGTCATTGTCAGAGAAATAAGCAGCTTAAGTGGTGACATAGAAACAAGAAGCAAGACCAAGGCTCAGGGAAGAGCTTCACTGAGGCAGGAGAGCTTTGGCAAAGGATCTCAACCCTGGGAGGTATGGTGTAAGCGACAAGGTGGAGCAATAAACTCTGTGTCCTCAAGATACTCAGCCTCAGGGTGAGAAACATGAAAGCTTGAGGGAAGATGGTGACTTTAGCAGAAAATGATAAAATGGCTCCTCCAGAGGACAACGGAGGAGGACTGAGTTCCTAATGGGGATAGGGGTGGCACTGGGAACAAAAAGGAGCAGAAAAGTATGAGACATGAAGGGACAGGATTCACGGTGTGAGGGTCTGTGTGTGGTTAGATGGAGTTGGGGTAGAGAGGTGGGTGAATGAAGGGATGATGCCTTCTCCAGAGGGACTTGACTCCCTTATCTTGAACTCCACCAACAGTGTTCATAAGCTTAGACTTTCCCCCTTGAGACCCCAGTAACCACCGTCAACTGTAGCCACGCCTACCAGCCAAGCTGATCTGAACTGTCCCTGACCTGAGCCTCCCTTCTCAAGTGACTCTAGGTTGTACCTAGTTGACAGTTAAAACTTGACTAGGACATTTGCCATTCTATTTAGATGTATGAACTTGGGAAAAATACTTAATTACATTCAAATTTATCTGATAAACGGTGATAACATTTTTATTTAGAGGGGTATTTGGAGGGTTCAATGAGCTAATATAGAAAATAGTGCACAGTAGTTAATAAATAAAAAAGTCACCATTAAGCAATTTGAATCCTTACGATGAGATAAAGAGCACCCTCCTTCCCTTTATAACACCATGTTTTCCTCCTGGATCACTAGCACCTAGATACCCTCATCATAGAATCCTGCCTCGGCAGATTTTGTACACCTGAAAGATGTGTGGTTCACCACGAATCAATAGACCGAACACCCTTCATCTAACAATGGGTAAAACCATCCTTCTTCCTTCTCAAGTCTTTCCCTACACAGGCAAATTCTCATTGTTTAGGTAAGATGCCACGTCAGGCTAGATAAGAAAATTACACTCTTTTCCTTCCCCCAAGTATTCCTGAATGCAATCAGGTATTACAACTGTGTCTTCAGCACTGACATGGAAGGGAAGTGACATTTTCAGCAGAGCTTGCAGGGGGCAGCATGTGATCAGATACCGAAGTGCTTAGCAAGGACAGGCATTTGAAAGCACTTGTCTTCTTCCTCCAGCTTCAACAGTATCACAGTACTGGAGGTGCTTGGGAAATTCCAAGAAACACAGAAGTAGGAAGGCACAAGGGACACGATTTCCTCTGACAATATATATTTTGCCCCATTAGGGGTTCAGAAGCAAACATTAAGGAAAGTCCCAATGATACGCTCTTTTTGCTATTCATCTAGTAAAATCCATCTGCCCAACTTATCTCAATCCCAAAAGCCAAACCTACGATCACTTTGTTTGCCCTGTATCCTAAAGGCTTGCAGACTATTGGGCACACATGCCCTTTGGTATATCTGTTAATGACCCAATGACTGAATGAATGTATTTATGAAATAAGCAATATAAATAAGTCACCAACTTAGCATGTTTTGACTTAAATGTTTTGGATTTTATAGATGAGACAAATGTGACTCACAAAAATTTCTGTAGAAACCATGCATCAGATTGGGATCTTTTCCAGTCCTGTGACATGCAGTAAGGTAGTCAGCCATTGTTGGATAGCAGCAGCAAACCAAAGCTCCCAGTCATCCATTGTGGGGCCAGGGTAAGTGAAACCAGGAGGAGCTGTCCAGAGCAGAAATGGTATCAAGTCATGTCTAACCCTGGAAATCTCATCTCAAGAATGGTAGGAGTGAGGACCACTCCCTCCCCTGCCCTGGGCCTGCACATCCCTGAGCATGTAGTCCTGGGTCCTGCCCCCATTTGCCCACACCAGAAGAGGTCACATAATCACAGCCAAGTTAAATAACCCTGTCATGTCCGGCAAGCACATGGAATATCTCTTACGCAAATAAGACACTCCCACCACCTTGGTCATGGTCAATGATGCACATTCACCCTGAAAGCCTCTACCCACTCCCTAGAGGCTTAAATAGCCTTTGTTTCCCCCCCCAACAATACAAGCTGCTCAATGAAGCCTGCCTCCCAAAAGTCTATCCTCATCTTGCTGACATACAACCTGGAGGTCTCCATCACCCACGGTCATCCCTGCCTCGCTTTTCCTCTCAGGTCACTCGTCTGATTATGAGCGATCACTCAGTTAAGGGAGGAGGAGAATGAGCAGGCACAAGAAGCCATATAATCCAGATAGAATCATGTGGGTCTCCGCAGTGCACTGTCATTGAGTTGTGATGTTTGGGAGGTAGGTGGCATAAATATACTTTCAGTTTACTATCTTTTGACCATTGAACATTTTATTGGGATGTAACCCCCTTGTAAGAATAAGGGTATCTGTAGCTAGGACCAGTATGAATGCTGATTCTTCTAGAAGGTAAGGCAAAGCATGTTAGATACTGACAGAAGATGTAGAAGCAGCCCACCAGGACTGGAAAGGCCTCCCCAAAGAAAGGAAAACTGCTTTGAGTTTTTGAAGTGTGTTCAGAGTGGGAAAGAGTCTGGGGAAAGTACCTCAGGTGAGGGGAACGAGCGCGCATGAAGGGCAGCTGCAAAACGGCACATTGAAAAAACTTCAGATCATGCTTTTGACCTAGAGAAAGTGAAACAGACACTTTAGAAACTGCTTTGGCTAAAAGAGCACTGACTCCTCCCTTAGACCCACAAGGCATATTAAAGGAATACTGAAAGCCTGGCATCTCTGGCTTCTTTCTGTGTCATCTCCGTCCCTTTGGGCTACCTGCTTACCTCTGCAGGTCAATATGCTAACCACTCTGGTGTCTGCCTAACCAACCCCATCTGTCTTCATGTCTGAAAGCAGCTATATAAGTCACTGGCCTGACACTGAGATCACCTTGGATGCCAACCAAAACAAATCCTACCAGAACAGACCATGTTCTATTGAGGACAATCACCCATGACTGAGGTAGAAGTCATCATCCCCTGAAAGCCATCTTCTCCCCTCAACCAATAGGGACCTTTTCTGATCACCTTGTAGGACTAGGGTTGGCTCAATGGTCAACCACACCATGCCCAGACCATTGCTGGTTCATTATTCATATCTCTCAACTCCTGCCCTAATTCTTCTGTTTAAAGCATTTTGGTGTCCTGAATATGGAACTCAGATCATTAGACACTTTTATCTGTTATTCTTCCCATGAAGCCCCATTGAAGAAGTGCTCTTTTCTGCTTTCACCATGACTTGTCTCTTTAATTGTTGCTCTGTGCACAGTGTCCAAGCCAAGCCTTTTGGTGCTGGGAGCCCCATATTTTGCCCTAAAAACTCCCCGTTGCAACTGGACCTTCCATTTTCAGTCTTAACCTGATCGCCTTACCTGAGTCAAGTCATGAACACTTTACTCTGTCCCAAAACCATGGCAGGCCTGTGTTAATCACTATATCTTTATACATGCTCTTCATGGCCTGTCTACATTTCAATCAGCTTTTACTAGACAACACCATGGCTAATGCCCCAGGAGCCTGTTCTGTGGGTTCAGTCCCTGAGCAGGGGTCGGGGTGGGGAATACTCTTTCATCCAGTTGGCTCATCCTAGATCTGAGCTGTATTCTCCCATCTTCATCTCTCCAGCCATGTTCTTGCCACACCTCAAGCACCCTCTGCCACTAGCTAGCCTTTGTCCCTTGGTCAGACACAGAAGAGGCAGCTATGGTGATGGCAGCAGCTTTAAGCGGGTATTGCAGAAGCGGTTTTCATGGAACAGTGAGCTAAGCATATGATTTTTAAAAGGAGAGTTTCCAGATGAACTGTTAATTCCATTTTTAATTTCTTTGAGGCTCCCTGGGGCACAAAGCAATGGTGGTTTTGTTTCTAAAAGAAATGAATTCTCTTTGGCCTGATCTAGGGGATGGGCACTGCCTTCAGATGACAATCTCATTCCTGGCTCTGGGAAAATGGAAATTGGAGCTTTTCAATGCAAGCAGGGGATTTCCTTGGACCGAATTCTTTGCTTCCTTCTAGTCCCCCAGGGAAGCCAAGAAAAGGAAGACTAGGTGATAGGGACCATCTTCTGGGCTCCAGCTTCAGACCTGCCCAGCTCCTCCTCACATTCGAAGGCCTTGCTCAGAGCTCCCACCAATCTCCACTTTTCCTGATTGTCCTACTGTGCAGTAATTGCTCCCTTCTCTCAGCAACCAGGAGAAACTCCATCTTAATTATTTTTTTTCGTAGGCCTCCATCTTAATTATTCTTTGAAACTAATCTTTGTAAAAAAAAAAAAACAAAACAAAAACAGTTGTTTCCTCCTTTTATTCTGTAAGCCAGGAGTTACCTGAGGCAGTGGTTTTCAAAGTAGCTCCTAACCTGTCACCATGTATTTGGTGGGAATATAGATTCTTACCTTTTCCTGTTATGTCAATTGAGTCAGATACTCTAGGTAGGGGGCCCAATAAGTGGAGTTTTAATACGTGGGCCCAGAAAATTCTGAAGCATGTTGAAGTTTGAGATACACTGATCTAATGGTAGGAACAGGAAAGAATTAGTGCCTGGCAGAGTATAAACACATACACACAGTAGGCCCTCAATTAAGGTCTTCTTGGTTGGAAGCATGTAACTGCTACAGCCTCTAACATAATAGGAATAGCCCGAGGAAGCATTCATGCAAAAAGCGAGATGAGGGTTGCATAGGGAACTGGCTGGTTTTTCATCTCACCAGTCCATCTTAAACCAGCATAAAATGTTTCAAAAGATCATTCCACATAACAGCAGGTATCAGTTCAAATCAGCTGATAACTGCTTTGTTTCTGAGACCTTCCAACAGCATTTACCTCCAGGAGTTCCTTATGATTAAGGATGCTGTCTGGTTGGACAGTTCTGAGACCTCCATTTGCATTCAAAGCTGTTTCACATCCTTAAGAGGATGAACCTATAGGGAGAGGAGCCTTGACAGAGGAGGCAAGCAATGGCAGTGCTTATTATGGTATGGATCCAATATAAAGCAGGTCAAAATCCTGGTCCCCAGAACACAGAAACTACCTACAATAAGAGACTGAAATGACACAGCTGTCCTATAAGCTATCATTATTTCTCTCCAATCCCAGCATTTCAGGGGGTTTCACTTTACTTGCTTTCTATGATGAAGACTGTTAGTGAGAAAACAAAAGACAGCAACCTCCTGCCTGTGCACACCACCGCAGCCCCCACCCCTGGCCTACAGCACTGTCACAGTCTGCATGTGTACTTCATCAACCAGATTTCCACCACACAAATAAGAACATGTCTTGACAGCACATTCCCCCCCCTTCCTCATTTAATTCTTTCCTTCCATTTAGTTTAGTTGCACTTGTATTTCTTTAAAGAGGGCCAGCACATTTTAATCACAGCTTTCTCTGGCTTGCTAGGGCTATCAAGGGAAGCATTCAAAGCTCAGCCATTCGGTTCATTCAGATGGGAACCACCAAGTTCAATGAGAAAAGCAAAAGGTAAAATGAATTATGCCACCCTTTGGCTGATTTCCCACTTTGGCACATAGAAAGGCACAAGATGGCCTTTGATGCCCTAGATACAGGATCAAGAGTGCTCTGGAAGGAGTTGGTCATATAACATTAATAGCATGTTATTGAGGGAGATAAATATAAGACCTATTTCTCTTTTTAAAAAAGGACTTAACAAATAAAGATGACCAGAAGCCCCATCTCCTTATTTCAAGGTAACGATCACCCCAATGTAGTAATCACTAACACGTGTGCAGGCCACCGCAGTTTACAAAATGCTTTTATATCCATTAAGTCTGTTAACCAGCATGTCATTACTAATCACTGAGATTTATAGAGAGCTTATGATACTCTAGGCACCACGCCAAGCATGTTATATGGATTACGCAACTTAATCTTTATCGCCACCTCATATACGTGCTCATTGCACACAAACAAAAACAGGGGTTAAGTGACTTGCACAAGGTCACACAGCCTGTACGTGCTGTGTGATGCAAAGGCTGGCTACTTGGTCCCAGTCATGCAGGAGAAGCAGCGGCATTTCACAGGAAGGAACTTCAGACCCAGCCAGGCTAAGAGATACACTTTGGGTCACCCCACGATGGTCCCGATGGTCAGGTGTAGTAAAGAACCTCTTGGCATGATGCCAACAAATGGGCCCAAGAAAGACAATGGCCTCCATCGCTATTGCTTCTGCCAATGCCTGTGTTTAATTTAGTATGTATGGAACCAATAAAGAAAGGGATGAAAAAGGAAGAAAAAGAAAGAGAAATAAGTATAACTGAGGAGGTGTATAAGCCAAACAGAGCGGGAGAGTTGAGCTGTTGATGGAGTGTGAGAACGCAGACAGAAGGTGAGACCTTTTGGTTTTGTCATACTCAGAAAGGCCACGTTTTGCTGTACAACTGAGCCAGCAAACTCACTTCAAATGCCAAGGAATCCCATTCCTGGTGTGCTTCTCAGGGTGGGTCATCTGGCAGAAGGAGTCAAAAACAGTAAGCTTTGCACACCTCCCTGACTAGGTCATAGACTCTCTGAGGGCCACGTCTGTGCCTACTGCTGTGCCATCAAGAAAATGACTTAGTTAAGTGAAGTCTAATCTTTGTTTAAGGCCTTAGTTGATGCTCACATGTCATGAGCCTGTACTGATGCAGAACATCACTGTGGAGGAGCCCAGTGGAGCCAAGCTGCATAGCTCAAGGTAGCTGGGAAATGAAAGGAAAGAAGACTGGGCCCCTAATCATCTACAAAGGCATGTCCCCAATAACCCACTTCTTTCTACTCAGTCTCACTTTTTAAAGGTTGTTTTTCCTCTGATAACACCACGGCTGCCACGTGGAGGACATTTTAAATTCAAACATGAACAGGCATGGTGCTCACTGTCTAAGCCACAGTGCATCCAATAGCTGATAACAAGAGTTGTTATTATTAGCTAATTTTAATCATCAGATGAAGCCACATCTAATGTGCTCATGTTACAGGTGAGGAGGCTGAGGTCCAGAGGGAAAAGCGCTTACCCATATTCATGCAGTTCTTCCAAAGAAGGTAAAAGACAAGAGTACTGGTATACCCAAGGTTGGCAAGCAAAAGGTTGAAGGAATTGATTCAATGGCAAAGCCAAAGAACTTTCCTATTCATTCATTCATCCATTTGTGTTACATATTAAAGTTATATGTTATATGCACATATATGCAAATAGTGAATTCAATCCCACATGCAAGCAAATTAAGACATCCATGATCTTAAGGAGATAAACATGTGTGCACATATGTGTACATGAGCTGTAAAAAGTACCTAAACCCAAGGTTCATTATTAGTGCATTTTCAGCATTTGATGCAATGTTTCTAACTACTCACCATGCAGTAACATAGTTTCCAGTCATCCTTTAATTTTGTATTCTCTTTGACCTACATCTCTCCATTTCTTCTGATCTCCATCTTGGTAGCCACCATTCTAATTGGTCTTAGTGTACTTTAATTTGTTCAGATTCCATATATCCATACCATAAGGCATTTATCACTTAAAATATACTTATTTGTTGACATTTTCACACATAGGCATAGTGGGTTTGAATTTGCCTCTTTTGCATGCCTTATTTCACTTAGTATATTATCTTCAAGATTCAATCATATTTTTGTTCCTGACTTTACTTTTTTATGGCTGAAAATTAGTGTGTGTGTGTGTGCACATTCATGCACACCTGCATGAGTGCACATGTTCTTATACCTATCTGTTTGGTTATCTATGTGTATCATGGTTTCTTTATTCATTCTATTAGTAGACATGGTTTTTTCCACATCTTGGCTACTGTGAATAGCTGTCAAAGACATGTGATCATTTCACACCTGTTAGTGTAGTTATGATTAAAAGGACAAGAATCAGCCAGGCATGACCATGACAGCACATGGCTTTAATTCCTGCACTCGAAAGGCAAAGGTAAGCAGGGTCTCTGTGAGTCAGAGGCCAACCTGTTCTGCGGAAAGACTTTCAGGCTAGCCAGGGCTGCACTGTGAGACAACATCTCAAGAAAAAATAAAAAAAGGTAATGTGATCCCAGGTGTCAGTTAGAAGAAGGGGTCTGACTAGTGACAGGAATGTGATTAGGGAAGATAATACAAAGATTCCTCAAATGTAAAGGTAAAATGACCAAGAAATCCCACTTCTGGGAGAATACACAAAGCAAACAGCCTTCTCTAAATCCTAATAGGTATTTTCACAAATACTATTTCATTTGACATTTTAAAATGCATCCGGAAAAAGCCCATTTTGCAACCCAGGAAAATGAGGGTTTGAAACCGTGAATTAGAAAGCTACCTGCTAGAAGATAGAGAAATCGCTCACAAGCGAACAGTGCTTTCTGTTTTGTTGAAGACTAGAGTTTTATTCGTAGCGCACACAGTAGGTTCACAACTGCCTGTGGCTTCAACATGCCTTCTGGTCTCTGTGGGCATCCATGCACATATACAAACATAAATAAAAAGTGAATGAATCTAAGAAAGAAAGACAACCAAAAGTTTTCCAGTCAATACTCTAGGAGGTGTTGGGACAAGGATTCCATATAGGTCAGTTTCACCTTGAACCTGTATTCCATCAGCAAAATTTACAGAATCTGGGGGCAAGAAGGTAAAGTCTGAAATACCAACAAAACCCCTACTACTTTTGTTCCTAATGATAAATAGAATCCAAACTTCACAAAGTCATGGATAGTCCTATGTAGTCATAATCTCAACAAAATGGTCTCATACGGACATTGGTCAACTCTTGATTTCAGTCACTCTTGTTGCAAGCTGACTTACCACATGAAAACCCTTCCACCATCACCAGCCATACATGTCTTGATCACACTAGCAATAATTGATTACCAAGACCACTGTTTCTTCCCTCTCACAGCCCTTCAGTGTATTCTCCATATGACAGGCACATTGACCTATCCAAGTACACATCACATGAGACTGTTCTTAAACTGCTAATGGCTTCCTGTTCCTTTGGAACAAATGCTGAATTTCCAGCAGAGGCCCTGAAAGTCTTGCATGGCTTGGATTCTGCCTGCCTCTCCGACCTCATGTGATGTACCTAGCATGTGACACTTGGCCCACTATGGTTTATTCTAATTACAAGTACAAATCTGGCCAACCCAAGATCCAGGTGCAGACTCCTTTATAGCTAAGAGACTCACTCTTGCCAGTTTCTTCACATGGCTGCCGCTTCTTGCAATATTAAGGACTCAGTCAAATGTTACTTCTGCTAATGGTCCTCCCTTGGTCACCCTGCAATTATAGCCATCCTCACTCCTCATCCTCACAATATCATCCTCATCTTCATAGAATTTCTCACTGACAAAGGTACTTGTCTATATGTGGTCTCTGTTCTCTCTCTCTCTCTCTGCTTCTTTGTGTCTCTGTCTGTGTCTGTCTCTCTCTATGTCTCTGTCTGTCTCTATGTCTCTGTGTCTGTCTCTGTGTGTCTCTGTGTCTGTATGTGTGTGTCTGTGTGTCTGTTTCTCTCTATCTATATCTATCTATCTATCTATCTATCTATCTATCTATCTATCTATCTATC
>OU015754.1:41222997-41241283 GCA_907169655.1 Acomys percivali | reverse complement strand
TATCTATCTATCTATCTATCTATCTATCTATCTATCTATCTATCTATATTTTTATATATGTATGTAAAAGTTAAGGTCAATAACAGGTGTTTCCCACATTATTTTCTGAAACAGAATCTCCCACAGAGCTTGGAACCCATTAATTCAATTAGATTGGCTCACCAGTCAGTCCCTGGGATCCTCCTACCCTACCAGAGACAGCATTATAAACATAAGATGTGTCCAGTGTTTCAATACTTGGTGCTAGGCATCAAACTTAGGTCCTCATACTTCCATGGCAAACACTCTAATAGCTGAGCCACCTCTCCAGCCTAAGTCATAATATTTTAGTAGGTGTATAATTATTATATATATAGTTATACATTCATAAAGATGCAAATATATCTTGTATTTGCATACAAGAACATCATATGGTTTGACCATATTTATTCTCACACTCCCATTTCTACACCTATTATTCCTGTACATCCCCCAGTCTCATTTCTACATCTATGCCCTGTTTACATATATGACTGTATACATCTATATAAAAATCTAAGACCCACCACTCAGAGTCTGCTGTATTTTCCTTCATATGAGGCTCTCCAGTTACATCGATTTTTCTTGCAAATGACAAAATTTTGATCTGTTTTGTGACTGAATGAAATCCTATTGTATATTTATACCACATTTTCCTTATCTATTCATCTGCAGAGGGACCCCCTAGAGTGATTCCATAACCTGGTTATTATAGATAACGCTGCAGTAAACCCTGATGTGAAGTGTCACTGTGGAATGGCAACTCAGCAGTCTTTGATGACATACCCTGGAGAGGTAGAGCTGGGTCATATAACAGTTCTGGTTTTTTTTTTTTTTTTAGCTTTTCTAGAATTTCCTGATTTCCCTAATTGTTAGACTAATTTACCTTTCTCTGGCATCTAACAATCTGGAACTTATGCAATTATATCATGAGTATGTTACATGTGATGACAGCAGTTCTGTGTACCTGCCACTCTCAAAAACTAAGCAAGGGGAGTGGATGTTCACTGGGCTAGGGTTTGTATTCCATTATAAACCTGCATATGATCAAAGCTGGAGGGAGCTAAGCCTTCAGTAAATGGAAGTTTGTGTACCTGAATTTCATGGGTCTTGAATGTTCCACAAGGGAACCAAGCCCAGCAAAAGTATTTATACATCAGGACCACTAATCAGGGTTTAATTAGCCTTATAATTAGAAGGGTAAACAGAAGTACAATTCCCAAATCGCTCATTGTTTTTTCTTGCATGTCTATGGAGTACTATTTTGTTTGCCTTTGTACCCCTAGCCGTTCAACATAAAATTAATCATTCAATGTTTTAACCATTGAAAGGATCGCTTCCTTGACTCCTTCCACGGGATTCTGCTTTATCATATTTGGGCAGTTACCGTGTCTGAATGTATGTCCAGATCTGTGACTGTGGCTGAAAAGGGAAGGCTTTGTTTTGATCTTCCCCATGGGCTGATGTAGTGTAAAACAGCTGTGCAGGGTCATACGCCACACTGTGACATCAGTTGCTCTTTCATGAAGCTCCCTTCTGCTATCTTCAGAAAAGTGGGTTCAAACGTCATCTGCTTAATGTTACACATGATGACGCTGACACGTTGAGAAGCAGCTTGCCTAAAGGCCATGTTACCTAGGACAGGCACCTCTAAGTGTAATAACATGATCATCCCATTGCTATGAGAGCAGTGTCTGTAACAGACACCTAATGTGCATCACTGGATGTGTGCTTGGATCCCATGATGTCAGCCAGTCTGGTAATACCCAACTCAGTGACTTCCGGCCCTGTCAATGGCCATGTCTTCACTTCTGAAGCTTAAGACATGACAGGGTCTATCTGACACCCAGATAGACTTACAATCCAGAAGTGCAGAGTAGTTGCCTTTAACCTAGGCGGATGAAAAATAGCAGGTAATTCTCCTCCCTGCCACTCGCTCCCCCACCCTTAGTCTGATCACCCTGAGATGCTATGGCTCCACAGGCCACTGGGGAACAAAAGTCACTTCACACGGTGTGCTGTGATAACAAGCGCACCACCCTGTCTCTCCTTCTTTCCTTTTACTCCTTTTGGCCCCTGACACTTATCTAGGATTTTAGTGTCCAATATAGCAGTGATATAAACTATTGCCTGAGGGTCCATTTTCTGGGATGCAGGCCATTTTTACTGAATTAGGCTTTCTGAGAGAGGAGTGTGTGGTGGTGGTGGTGGTGGTGGTGGTCGTGGTGGTAGTGGTGGTGGTGGTCGTGGTGGTTGTTTTTATGGGCTCCTTGTCACCCTACAATCTGATAGGAAGCAGATCTAGAATGCAAACCCAGTACAATAGATTTATGGTTTAACATTTGCTTCCTACTCACAGATGACAGGCAAGAAAAAAGGATGTGCTATCATGCCTGGTTTAGATGGAGCAGAAGCCCAGACTGGCTACATGAGAGAATGCTGAGTAGTTGCTTACACCAGAAAATACCCATTCTCACACAGGGAACCATCTCATCTGCCTGTCTGGGCACAGGGCTAGCCTGTTTGAGATTTACAGACATGTGATGTCAGGTAGGTGACACTTCCTAATTTCTTGTTCACAGCTGTCAATTGTACTGCCTGGTGTTGGCCACAATTTTTATTATATTCTCTTCTTTCTCCTCCTTTTTATCCATTTCTTTCTCCTCCTACTTTTTTTAAACTATCTACTTAATTCTAAAGAGTTTGGTGACTTATCTATTGAGGCTTATTGAGAAAATTCTAAGCTAAAAATAAAATAAAATATAGTGCTGTCTACCCCCCAAAAATGTCCTGGGGCAGAGGCCCCTGGTGCTTGGTTATAGCTTGTTTCATTCAGAGTGTCATATTTTTGAGGGGCTTTAAAAGGGACAGCATTGACAAACATCTTTAGAAATGCTATAAATAGCACATCAGCAAGATCATGAAACAAAAGAGAAGTGCAGCCAGTATAATTAGCTCACTGAGCAAGTTCACTGTTCCGGGGGCTGAGGATGGTTTTCCAGCTGATGAGCCTGTGCAGTGGAAGTGGAAAAAAATCAGCTTCCTGCACAGGATGAGGATGGGCATGGGCATCAGGACCCCCTGCCCTAGCCCTATTGGATTCCAGCACCCTGCCCAGGCTATCAACATTAGTCCATCAAGGAAATATTGGAAGCCAAGAAAACATTATTTGAGAAAGGAACCAAAGTCTGAGGCCAGAAAGCAAACAGAAATCTGGAGCACATGCAGGGCAAGACTCACGCCACTGGGAGAGGAGTGACGATGGATGGCCCATCCAGAGTGCCAGAGTTTCCCAATTAACAGTGATTATGGCCCTGCCACATGAGGGTCCTTGCATACTGAGTTTGAAGATGTACACTTTTAAAAAGCAATGGGATGCTTTTTATTTATATATTTTTGGTTGGAATCCAAATAAGGAAACAGCCTAAATGTCCCTCAGTTGAAGAATCGATAAAGAAACTGTGGTACATTTACACCATGGAATACTACACTCAGCTATTAAAAACAAGGAAATCCCAAAATTTGTGGAAACCAAATGAGGAAAACACTATGGTGAGGGGAATGTGAGAGTGCTGAAAGCCGCTAATCCCAGCTGGGCACAAGCTGGAGATCAGAGTAGGCAGCCTGAGGCTACAGAACAGAGAACCTGTGGGCATGAGCCTTCTAGGGCCCAGACCAAGCTCCTCAGAGCACTGGAAGTGGCAGCTGAGGGGATGTCTCTCAAATGGTTCATCTCCCTGTACCCACACTGTACTGTGACATCAGTTCTGTGCATTTGGCCACTAATACACTGACCTTCGCCCATGTCCCCTCTGCCTCCTGTGCAGGAGAGCCTTATGGGAAGAGTCCATGTAGCTTCCTTGGTCCCAAGCACAGAGACTAACACTGCAGAAGGACTCAGTAAAGCTTATCAAGTGAGTGGATAGTTTCATGGACAAAGAAATGAGTGGATAAACATATGAATATCTTTCATAAAATCAAAAACTAAGCAAAATACAGAGGAGTACTGTGCCTCACAACCACAGTTGGTTTTCACAACTGGGAGAGGCTGCTATTCCAATTTTTTTTTAGATTAAAGACCTCAGAGCTAGAACACACAGCTCTGTGAGTTCAAAGCCAGCCAGGTCTATTCAGTGAGTTCTAGGCTAGCCAGGCCTAGATAATGAGACCCTGTCAAAAAAAAAAAAAATTAAAACAAGGATCACAGAGAATATACTTTGGAACCATAGTTAGATCTTGTCCTCAAAAAAGCATACATTCTCATAAAATACATATTGAAGGACAAGCATAGCTACTATACAGAGAAGAGGGTTACAAGAAGAAAAGAGGAGGGAGAAATGGATGTGTGCACCTTGGTATCTATCATATATTAGATCCTCAGGGTGGGGATATTGTATTGGTTGAGTTTATAAGTTCAAGACAAGAACAGAGATGGTGACAGTACAGAAAGTATCAAGTTCTAGAAGAAAGATAAATGTTTGATATCAGAAATTCATTAATAGACTTTTTAAAGGGACACATTGGTACAAAGACACAGAAAGGACAGCTTTTACAAGGATGGTAGTCTAATAAGGACGAACGAGAGGGAGACGACAGGGAGAGGAGGGGACTGACGCTGGACAGCCAATGCTCCTGTTATTTCCAGAGCTCTAGGACTTGTCTGATCTCTGCCCCCAAAAAAAATAGGAGTGAGTTTTATTGAACACGGTATAACTCATATCCATTCACTCATTTATTAATTCAGTAAATGTTCTAAGCATGTTGCTCAGAGCAAAATGGTAGCAAAGGTAAGTAGGAAAATAACTGCCCTGTGTTCAAATCATTCACTTTATGAAATGTGACAGATAGAGAACAGTAGCCATGACATCAAACCCTAACACTTATCAACTGTGTGCTGTATATTACATACTAAGCACTAAGCCATGTTATTTTATTTGGATTTCACAAAGCACCGGTGGTAACACCCTTACTGCCTCTTTTAACAAGAGCCCACCTAAATTTAGAAACATCAGTAACTTACCCACATAGCAAATTCAAAAATCAAAATCAAACCTGTGACTCTCTGACTTAGTTAGGGTTCTTAGTGCTCTGATGTCCCACCGTGACCAAAAGCATCTTGGGAAGGAACTAGTTTATTTGCTTTACACTTCCACAGCATTGTTTATCACAGAAGGAAGTCATGGCAGGAACCTGGAGGCAGGAGCTGAAGCAGAGGCCGTGGAGCATGCTGCTTACCAGCCTGCTTTCTTATAGAACCCAGGACCACCAAGCCCAGGGATGGCATCACCTGCAATGGGCTGAACCCAACTCATCAATCACTGATTAAGAAAATGCCTGGCAGGCTTGTCTACAACTTGATCTTCTGGAGGCATTTTCTTATTTGAGGTCCCTTCCTCTCATATGACCTTAGCTTGTGTCAAGTTGACATTGAACTCTTCAGAAACTCTCTTGACCACTTAACTCTTAAGAATTACAAAATTTTGCCCCTAAACTATGGTATGCTCTTTGAAAAGGTCTAGGCAAAGGGAACAAACCAAGCCATGAACAATGATTTCAACCAGGCCTGTGAGAATCCTACAAAAGGTTTCTCAGCGGGACTGAGAAAAACCTTGAAAGATAGAGATCCCTATTGAAGAATCAGGTGAGGCCAAGAGGTGGGAAGTGGATCGCAGGTACGAGAAGCAGCCTGCAAAAATACACGGAGTCGGGTTTGAAGTTTACCGCCTGTATTGTCCTTGGCTGGTGCCTTAGTTTGAGCGGGATCCCTGGGCCCAAATCTGCCTATCATAATGTTCTTCTTCTGGGTTAACTCACTCATTATGATCATCTCTAGCTCAATCCATTTGTCCACAAATTTCGGGAATTCCTTGTTTTTAATAGCTGAGTAGTATTCCATAGTGTATATGTACCACAGTTTCTTTATCCATTCTTCTACTGAGGGACATTTAGGCTGTTTCCATGATCTGGCTATTATGAATAAGACTCAAATGGTATATACTCACTTATATCTGCATACTAGCACAATGGGCATGTCCCATGAAAGCCTTCCCTTTCCAGGAAACGGGGACCGAGGGGAGGACATCTTATTGGGACTCTAGATGAGAGAACAATGGGAGAATAGCAATGTAGAAGGATCCAGTGGATCCTAGAAACCTACAAGTAGAACATTATGATAGGCAGATTTGGGTCATGGGGTCCCGCTCAAACTAAGGCACTAGCCAAGGACAATACAGGTGGTAAAATTTAAACCCCTACCCTGATCTAGCCCATGGACAGGACAGTCTCCACACTTGAGTGGAGAGAGGGATTTGACTTTCTCAAGTACTCTGGTGCCTCACATTTGACTATGTCCCCTGGCGGGGGGAGACCTAGTGGCACTCAGAGGAAGGACAGCAGGTCACTGAGAAGAGACTTGATACCCTATGAGCATATACAGAGGGAGGTAATCCCTCTGAGGAACAGTCATAGGGGAGGGGAATAAGGGGAAAATGGGAGGGAGGGGAGAATGGAAGGATACAAGGGATGGGATAACCATAGAGATGTAACAAGAATAAATTAATTAAAAATAAAAAAAATTTAAAAAATTAAAAAAAAATAATGTTCTTCTTGTAGGTTTCTAGGACCCTCTGGATCCTTCTACTTTGCCATTCTCCCATGCCTCTCTTATCTAGAGTCCCAATAGGATGTCCTCCCCTTGGTTCCAGTTTCCTGGTAAGTGAAGACTTTCATGGGACATGCCCCTTGGGCTAGTGTGCAGATATAAGTGAGTGTATACCATTTGACTCTTTCTGCTTCTGGGTTAACTTACTCCTTATGATCATTTCTAGTACAATCCATTTGTCCACAAATTTCGGGAATTCCTTGTTTTTAATAGCTGAGTAGTATTCCATAGTTTAAATGTACCAGATCTAGCCAATGGACAGGACATTCTCCACAGTTGAGTGGAGAGTGGGCTCTGACTTTCACACATACTCTGGTGCCTCATATTTGATCACATCCCCTGGATAGGGAGACCTGGTGGCACTCAGAGGAAGGATAGCAGGCTACCAAGAAGAGACTTGATACCCTATGAGCATATACAGGGGGAGGAGGTTCCCCTCAGTCACAGTCATAGGCAAGAGAAGTAAGGGGGAAATGGGAGGGAGGGAGGAATGGGAGGATACAAGGGATGGGATAACCATTGAGATGTAATATGAATAAATTAATAAAATTTTAAAAAATACATGGAGTGAAAAACCAACCCTGTGTGTTCCAGAGCCAAAAGTAATTTGAAGCTGTTGGAGCACCAGATGAGGAGATGGGGCATGGGACAAAATGACAGGGGGTGCAGGGTTATGATCAAGAAGGCTTCTACATTCTGCCATGCCATGTAATTTGGGTTTTCTCTTACAAGTGGTGGCAACTGCTGAACTAGCTGGGGGACAGCAAGATGACAAATGCATGTTAGGTATCTCTGATGACAATATACCCAAACCAGTCCAACAGACTAGTCAGTTTAAAGAGTAACACATTTCAGGTGGAAAAGAGATATATCTTCTAAGCTAAACTTCCTAAGATCCTTTTAGGCAAGCTTACAAGGGTTGATGCTAATGAAATGGAAGTAGGAATGATGCACGTTACTTCCGGGCCCAGCCCATGGTGCCCCCAGAGGTGGTTTTCATTTCCCTACATTACAGCCTTATGCAGAAGAATTCTGCTTCTTGAAGGTGAAGTCACATACACATCACACATGACTGACTCTGTGGAACAGAGACACTTCTTGTCCTATCCTGACCTACCACAGGAATGAGACATTATCACTGTGCTAAGCCACAGAGACTCTGATGACGTCTACTTTGAGACACAACAGAGGAAGATACCACAGGTACACAGAAAGTAAAACAGGCCAGACCAACCAGGTTACAGCCTGGACCTTGGAATCTCCTCTCTTCCTGATCTTAGAAGTATCTAAGGATAAAATATGGACATACCAGAAAGGAATAATCAAGATTCTAGTAAAATTCAAAACTGCATTTGAATTCTACTTTTTTTTCTTAACTTCTAACTTAACAGCTTCTGAGAGAATAATTGTCTGGCAAAATCTCACTTAGAAATTAAACCCCAGGCATAATGTTAGCTCAACCCCAGTGCATTAATGCTGCTTTGTACTTGAAAGCTGTAAATGTACTTCTGATCCATCGTCACAAGTCTGATTGGGATTCCCAAGTACTGTAGTTCACACCGCATCATATTTTCAGTTCCGACGCTACCAGCCATGAAGTGACTGTTCAAAGAAGGATCTGTCAACGTCATTGCTTGGGAGACAGGACTAATCGGCAATGTCAACATGTCACTGAATCCTCTGTTCTTCTTGATGGAGGAAGTGGTGAGAGCCTCCCTCCAGGGGCGAGAAAGGCAGATGAGAGGCAGCTGTCCTAACACTCGAAGAAAGCAGCATTTCCCTTGAGGAACTCAAAGCTGCTTCCTACAGAAAACAGTGGGCATTTGTTAATCTTCACACTCAATGTGAGGAAAGCTGTACAGGCTCAGGAGAGACCCAGTTAGAAGAGTATTAAGGTGTCCAGTCAGAAGACAAAGGTCAACTTTTAGTCATGTGATATGTATTCCTGTGTTCGTTCATACTGCACCAGTCAGTGTACTGGATGGTATAGAAGTAAAGGTAAAAGAGACTGGTCCAAAGCAGGAAGCCTAGTTTGCTGTGGCTACTGGTTGTATGATGTTAAATGAGTTCTTTAACTTCTTTGGGTCTTGGGTTGAAACAAAGGTCATAATGTTGCTTTGACTGCCTGATATCCTTTGGTAACATCATCATATTCTCCCCTTCTTACCTATACTCTCAGTCATGCACTTCTGGAAGAGTGGACTCAGGAGGGATGCACGACTCATCTCATGGAGATATTTCCATGTTTTGGGCTACCATGGTGGATCAAGAGTGAGTGCAGGACCAAACCCAGAAAAAGGCAGGACATTAATCTTCAGTACTAGAGAGGGGGGGGGAAACTCTCATTTCTGCAGTTGGTCAGACTTGGAAGACATATGGTAGAACAGCAGACGTAGATCCTAATGAGATATTTGGGGAAAAAGAAGAGGCAAGTCAAGAACACGGGGAAGCCTGGTTCTGGTGATGTCTCCTGAAGTCCTGGCTTGAACATATATGGTAATAGAGTTACATGTACCTTTTATTTTTTAATTTGGGGTAAATAAGATGGAGCTGGGGTTCTTTTGAAAACTTTCAGTAAGATGTCTCCTAATCAATGTGCTCCTCTTTTGTAAGCTCATGGGAACAATATCTGACTTGCTTTTATTAAAGAATGCTCTTATTTATTTGTTGACAGTTTTGTACATTTATATAATGTATTTTGATCACACCCATCCACTGACACCTCCCTCCAACTCTCTCTGGTGCCTCTCACTCTGTCTCTCTCCCAACTTGATGTCTGTGTTTTGTTAGTAATAAACCAATAGCAACCATGAACCCAAGTAGTGCTGCCACATATGCACATGAATATGGTGCAATCCACTGGAGCATAGAAGAAGAATGACCCACCCTCCCTCAGAAGCCATTCACAGACATTAGTTTCTAAGTTCCACCATTGCTAGAATTTCCACTGGAATAACCTTGTGTGTGTAACCATAGCTACTATGAGTTGAAGTGTCCAATAGCCACCATCATGTCCAGAAATCAGTATTTCATACATTCTCTCCCCATCCGTCATCTTTTACATTCTTTCCACCTCCCTCTCTCCTGCAATGTTGCCACAGCCTTGGATGGGTAGGTTGATATAAATGACCCATGTGCAACTGAGCGCTTAAACTCATCAGTTTATCCAGGTACAAATCACTAATGGCTGCAAAAAGAAACTTCTCAGGGGCTGGAGCAATGGCTTAGTGGTTAAGCACACTTTGTGTTCTTCTAAGTCCATGTCCCAACACCATAACTCATAATTGTCTATAATTCCACCACAAGAGAGATCCAACTCCTCCTTGGGCCTCCTTGGACATCTGTATTCATATGCACATACACAGTCCCACACAATACAACAGGCACATACACTCACATGTACATAAATAATTTGGAAAGAAGCTTCTCTAACCAAAATTGAGAGCAGCACAAATTTATTGGTATAAACATAAATATTTAAAACTCACTTAGACAGCAAGGCCATTTAGCAAATAACAACAGTAGGTTTCCTCACAATGTTCATGATCCCCCTTGTCATGGGCTTTTTGCCAGCTTTACAGTACCAGGCATAAACTCTCTTGTGTAAAATAAACCTTATATCCAATAAAAAAATCAGTTGGTCACCCCTATAACCTTGCCACTATTGCTTCAACGGTACACCTTACCAGGTATAACCTTCCCAATTCAAAGCTCTTATAAGATAGATCGTTGGTCTTTGTTAACCGCCTGCCCCTTGGCCACTTCAGTAACTTCTCTGTGTTTTCATTTTCTTACTAAAAAAATAACAAAATCAGTTTGTTGAGTTCTTCTGAGGCACAAATGAGTTCAAATACTGCTGTTTCTTAGACTATAGACACTTGTCCTTTGAATATTTACTATAATGCTACTACTACTACAATCTAGAATACGTTTTTAAGTTACATGGTGTTGGGGAAATCTTTTTGTGCACTGTGTGAAGGTTGTCTCTGTATATTCAAATGTTGGTTGCTGTACAGGCAGAGAGCTGAGTACTGGCCAGACTTTGTTACTCTTATGGCTTGTCACTGGCATCATATTTTGTAAATATACACCTTCCTCACCTGTCTATTGGCTTAATAATGATTTGACAGGCAATATCTAGGCAGGAAAGGGAAGTCAGGACTTCAGGGCGGAGAGAAGATCACTGGGAGGAGAATCAGACACAGAAGGTTCACCCGGGTAACAAGGGAAGGGACAGATGTACCGGAGCTGTGAGAGAGAGGTTAAAGATGAGCCATGTGGCAGGATGTAGACCAAGATTATTTGGGTTAACTTGTATGAGCTAGCTGAGAATCTCTCCAGCTATAGATACTAAGCTTATATAAATATTAATACATTTCCATGTCTTTATTTACCCACTGTTGGGTCTAAGAAAATCCCATTATAATGTGGGGTAAAAACTGATGATATTATTATCTAGAGAGTTAACTTTTCAAACCCTAAGTTTACCTTCTCTCATTAATCAGGGAGAGTGGTTGATAAAACACACAATCTCGAAAATTCACTGTTACATCTAGCTCATGCCATGTGACATAAAATACACTGATGAGACGGGAGAACGTTACTCCACTCTGCCATGTGGGAGCCAGGTTCCTTTTATTGTATGGTTCTGCCTTCTTCTAGGTCATTGGAATGACAGTCACCATCGAAATAGCAGGGAAGGAAAGCAGGGGTTAAAATAGAATTACTTAAAGGCCAGCCCTGCCCACTCAGGTGTAGGCACTGGCCAGAACTCAGACCCACAGCCATATAAGAAGAGACTGAGAAGTGACACTGATCTCTGCCTGGCGGTACAGAAGAGTTAAAAATGGTGGACACCAGCAATTTCTATGACATAGCAAGAGGCCCAGCTGAATGAGAGTAAGTCAGGTATCAAAATGATGACATTGTGAGAGATGAAGGACCCCTTAGAGAATGCCAAGCCCAGCCTACTCCCCGCAAGGTCAGTTAGATATACATTGGCAGTTAGCCCACTTCTAACTTCTAGGGTGTCCTTTTGTTCATCCACTAGCCTCAACTAAGTTGTCCTCTCCATATCTGATGAGCTCTCATCTGGCTGTTCATTGCCCTAGCTCTGCTTGCCTTTGGAAGATAATTTACTGCTCCTTTATAGGGATTTTATGCCCACGGACTTTTATTACCTAGTGCCATCTGCCTCATTTCGTGAGAGCTGGGTTTGAAGGTGAGAAGATTAGACTAGAAGTGTTTGCGTCCCCGTTCTTACCAAGTCACAGCGACAGACTGCACACCAAGATAAAATGCTGACAGGGTGGCGGAACACTTGGCCTGTCTGGGACTACGGTTCCACTAGTGACAGTTTATTCCATTGCAATGAGTAAACAAGTGAGTAAATGATATGTGATTCTATTTAAGACACTAAGCATTTTATCAAAAAGCCAAGTTATATTAACATATTTAACTTTACACCATATCACCAAACATAAGTCTTAGGAAACTAATAATTAGACAAACTTAAAACTACAAACAAGAAGTTACAGTTTAGAATTTTGCCTGTGATGTTTATAACCAGCTTGATTTGTTTTTTTTTTTAAACAGGTCCATGGATGGTAGCAAAATCAACTCCTGCCCTTGAATGGCATATCCTGTTGATTGTGGTATTGTCATTTTTGTTGTTGTTGATGTTGTTGTTAATTCAATTGTCCCTTCTGAAACTTCAGGCAGCAAACTAGAAGTGCCCTCTACACATGGCCTTTCTGTACATGGAGTCTCTGGACATGTCGCTCTCTCTAAATTTTTGTCTGTGCTTTGCAGAATACCAAACGGCTAGAAACAGAACCGATGAATAATTCAGCGGCCTCCCACCTCAGCATCCTCACAGGATCATCACATCCACACACATTAGGAAACACTGCCAAGGATATCTATAATTCTGGAAGTTGACAAATGTATACTTAAAATAGACGAAGGACCCCAAGTCTTCAGCTTCACTGAGAGACCCGTTTAGATTCTGAGCCTACTGGCAGCTTCAGTCCCAGAAGAAGCTACTCAAGAGATATAATTTCCTCCTAGAAGACACCAGGGCCTCCTAGCAGAGCTTCACATAGACTTTGATTAGTTACTGATCTCTGGATTCCTTTGATTTCTCAATTTAAAAAAAAAATTTCCAGATTTCCTTGGGAAATTCACATTTTCTCTCTTTTTCAAGTCTTGGGAAAGTTGTGATGTTACTGCTGAATTATTTACTTCCCGGGTAAACACTCCTGTTCTGTCATGACTTGATATCCAGGTGATGACACAGCTGGAAAGAGGGAACATGAGAAGAGAACTCTCTGCCTAGGTTAATATGCTGAGCTCTGCTTGTACCATATACTCTGGGCAAGTACCTCCACTCTTCTATGCCTCAGTTTACCCCACAGTGGAATGAGGAAGACAGTCCCACCCATCCCAGAGTGTGGCTGTGAGGAGCAAACTGGTAAATGCAAGCACCTAACATAAGGTTTGCACACAGCAAATGCTTTCCGAAATTTTTTTTTTTTTAGTTTTCTTTTTCTTTTTTTTAAGTTTTTTATTAATTTATTCATATTACATCTCAGTTGTTAGCCCATCCCTTGAATGCTCCCATTCCTCCCTCCCTCTCGCTTCCCCCCCACTCTCCTCCCCTATGTCTGTGACTGAGGGGGACCTCCTCCCCCTTTATATGCTCATAGGGTATCGAGTCTCTTCTTGGTGACCTATTATCCTTCCTCTGAGTGCCATCAGGCCTCCCCATCCAAGGGACATGGTCCGATATGGGGCACCAGAGTTTGTGTGAAAGTCAGATCTCCTTCTCCACTTAACGGTGGAGAATGTCCTGTCCATCAGCTAGTCTGGGTAGGGGTTCGAAGTTTACTGCTTATATTTTCCTTGGCTGGTGCCATAGTTTGAGGAGGACCCCAGGGCCCAGACCCGCCTGTAGTTTTCCAGGACCCACTGGATCCTCCTATTTCCTCATTCTCCCAGGCTTCTCACACCTAAAGTCTCAATAGGATGTCCTCCCCTCTGACCCACAATGTGTCCCTCAGTAGAAAAACAGATAAAGAAACTGTGGTACATCTACACTATGAAATACTACTCACCTATTAAAAACAAGGAATTTCCGAAATTTGTGGACAAATGGATTGAACTAGAAATTATCATAATGAGTGAGTTCACACAGAAGCAAAAAGAGTTAAATGGTATATACTCACTTGTATCGAGACACTAGTCCAAAGGGTATGTCCCTATGAAAAACTTTACCTACCGAAATGTTAATTTTAAGGAAAAACACAACTTGGGGCTGAGCTCACTGTCCTTAAGGCAGATCCAAGGCCTTACCATGTCACCAGTTATGCATCAAATGGCTCCCCTAAAAATAACTAAAGGTAATGGCTCCAATGAAAAAATAACCTCCCTTACCTGAACACCTACCCTGCCCCTTATAACATAGGTACCACTGGCCTTTTCCATAGGTAGCCATAGCTCTGGCTTGTTAAGGACTATGGTCACTGTGGTCGATTCAAGGGGAGGCAACATCTTTGGCATCCTCCTTTGGAGAGCTGCTGTTCAGTTGTGTTGTTCTTGATGCTGTGCTGGTTGATGACTAGTTTATCCTCCAGAAAGCAGAAGGAAAAGAATTCTATTTGTTCTTGTAATAGATTCCTATGCCCAGGGAATAAAGATTGTGATGATACCTGCAAATCCCAAGTCTGCAAGTCTGTTAGGATCAAATAAGTTAATAGCTGTGGGTGTATTCTCTTAAGTGCAAAGCACTAGAAGCATCTGGAATTACTGTCATTTGCATATGCTAATTATGCCACATATTATTCCATAACAATAAAAACCACCTGCTCAACTGGACCTCTTGGTCGTCGATATGTGTGTAATTTAGATTGTCGGGGCCTCAGGAACAATGTGCGGCATCTACACTTCCAAATTACTCTCCAAGGGTGGCTCCTGTGTCTGCAGCAACAGAGCGTGTGTGTTCATTTCAACCATTTCCACTTAAAGTGGCACGTGGGACAAAGCACCATACGACGTTTGTTTCCGGAAAAATCAGACTGAGAAATAGTCGTTGAGCATCTTGGATATTTGGCCAGTGAAACTCAAGTCATGAAGGTCCTGCTTGATTTCAAGGGCTTAAAATGATGACAGAAAAAAAAAGCAAAGAGAGGTGGCATAGTTTAAGGGACCTCCAGGCAAAGTTATGATAAACTGCAGCCTCTTCCGTCATGTCAAAATGAGTTTCGTCACCTTCCATTGTGTGATAATAAATTAGTAATGATTTTCTTTAATCAAGACATGCTCATATTGAAAACACTTTATCCATTGTGACTTGGCATAAGAAATGTCTGGAGACCTTCATTATTTTAGGCAATGACATGATGGGTCTGCGTCAGGCCAAGCCACAGCCAATACGCACACTGTTCTTTTAAGCCAGCTCTGGACTTACATAATCCAGGCAAGCTGCCTCAGTTTCTCCTCCCATACATACCCAGTTCTCTCCACATGAACATGTAACATGCACACAGAAACCACAGACTCTTCTCTCCTCTGTCAAAACATCTTGTAATCTGCTGTCACAGTGGTTCTGACATATGAGGACATCAGATCACCAGAGGGCTTGTTAAGACACGGATCACCTGCCTGCGCACTACCAGAGTCTCTGACTCAACAGGGGGCACCTGCAATTCCAAACTTTCAGGCGATTCTGCAGTTGATGCTGTCGACCTGAGGGCGACACTTAGAAAACCCTGCTAAAAATACATCGCATCGATCACACCACATAGCACTGATCTCTTTGCATATCTCTTTCAGCCTAAAATGATGGATTAAGTGTCTACTGTGTCTTGCAGTGAATGTGCAGGCATCTATCTTCTTCTGCTTTGTAAATTTTGATCCCAACCTCAAAGTCTGTGTGCAGTAGACTTGGGAATGCTTATTGAACAAATGACTAACTATTGCATATTAAGGTCAAAGGGCAGAGAAATAATGGGCATCTGAACACAGTTGTGTGCTTGTTCTACCTTAAAATTAATGGCTTGGCTGCCACAGTGACTACACTAGCTGAACACCAGAAAGTGCCAAGTTTATTATTAGTCTCGGGCTTGAACTACCACCATTTGAGACTTTCCTCAGAAGCACATGGCCTAGGATCTAGAAGAGAGAAAAAAAAAAAAAAACCTGGGTCCATGCTAGGAATGGAAGATAAAGTTGTTAGGGAAATGCCTCATTCAGACTGCTTGCTGTGCTCAGATTTCCTAGCACCTTCATAAAAAGGTGCACAGTGATGCATGTTTATATCTCAGGGACAGACAGACAGACAGACCCCTGATATTCACTGGCCGGCCAGCCCAGCTTAAACAGTTAAGCTCCAGATCAGATGAGAACTTGGCTCAGAAAATGAAATAAGAATGACTGAGGAAGACACCTGACATCAACCTCTGACCTCCACATGCATCCATGTACCCACCCATACACATGAACATGTGTACTATGCACATGTACACACACACACACACACACACACACACACACACACACACACACATACATGTGCATACACACACACACAACTTCTAATTGTTCCTTAGGAAAAAAACTTAGTTTGGCCATGTGGAGGTTGATTTAGAAGGAATGGAGACATTCCCCTGGCACAAAGGGCTAGCATGAAACTCCAACTTATGTGTTGGGGGCTGAGAGAATAGAAGGGCCTCAAATTCAAATTTCCTTTAGTAAACATTTGTTCATGAACTCAGCACCAAAATGCCAGAATTCAGAAAGGACTGGGGTTCAGCACCCTACTACCTTATGGCACAAAGGACTTTATTTGGTTTTAATTTTTAAGTTTATGTATGATATACAAAACATTAAAAATGTATAATGAGATGTTTGGCTACACATAAAGTCTAGAGCAGTGTTTCTCAACCTTCCTAAGGCTGAGACCCTTTAATACAGTTCATCATGTTGTACTGACCCCCCCAACCATAAAATTTGCTACTTCATAACTGTAATTTTGCTACTGTTATGAACCATAATGTAAATGTCTGTGTTTTCCAAAGGTCTTATGTGACCCCTGTGAAAGGATCACTTGACACCAGAAAGGTTTGTGACCCAAAGATTGTGAACCAAAGTAAGACTGATAGAACACGTGATTCTGGGTAAGATCATGAGACCCTATTTCAAAACACAAGCACAGGTAGATATACAAACATATGCATGTATGAAACATGTCTGTCTTCCTAGACACTAATCATTTGTCTGTGGTAGAAACATTTAAGGTCACTTCTTCTAGCTTTTTGAAATACATGGTGCATGATAGTCATCTATGGTTGCCTTAACGTGCCACAGCAGCACAACCTCTTGTTCTTGGGATAAAGATAAAATGTAAATGGTTTGTTTGCATCTATATCTCTATGTTGCATTATATACCTGCGGGAAGGAGACGTGAGACACAACAGTGCAGGAAGGCAATCCCAAGGCTGGCAAAATACAGATGGCCTCCATGGGTAAGCATGGGACCCCTGGGAAATGATGCAAAGTGTGGCCCTATGGTGCAAGGAAAGAACCAAATCCTGAGAAATATCCTGACTTTATCTTGTGCACTGTGGCATATGTGTGTACTCTTAATAATAATAATAATAATAATAATAATAATAATAATAATAATGATGATGATGATTATTATTTGCTTCTGATTTGCCCCAACCAACAAAGAAGACAGAGTGTTTATGCATCAAATCTCTTTTGTAGTTGTTTGTTCCTGGGATATTGATTCAGCCTGCTGTGCTTACAGGCAGGTACAGCCAGCAGCCTTCATACTAATGAATATGATTGAGGCACCAGTAACATTTGCTACACCTACCCTTTAGATACAACAGAGGTGAAAGAAAACTATGCTCTATGATGTAATTTCACCTAAATAATTCTCTAAATGGTGTTGCAAGCCATGGCTTCTAAGATCACCAGAATCATGGCAGCTATTAGGTTAGGTGCTTTGCGACAGCACTATCCATTTAACTGACAATTCTACTTCAGTTAAGGTGGCTGATGTGACTTGCCCATCACACCATGGGCAGGGTTACTCAGGAGCTCATCTATCCCCAGTCTCTGCTTCCCAACTCCACAACCCAGCAGCATCCTGAATGCACAGCCACGAACAGACAGGATGCCATCTGGGACCAGTTGTCTCTGGTCAACCTGCAGGTAATCCTTTCTTGTATTATAACCCTGGTCCGATAACATGCTGCTGAGTTCCCTGAAGGCTTCCTCCATCTGACTCATCTATTTCCCCCCTAATCACCACCCTCCAAGGCCTTCTCACTCCATAGCGCATGACCTGGCTTATTTCCACATCCCACATCAGATTCCAGCACTCCTCCACAAGGGCATGATTTTCAAACATGTTTCTGAAACTGCTACTGTTAGAAGTCCTCCCACACACAGCCCCTTGAGGCCTTGAGACCCTATTTGTCTAGTTAAGTGCATAAAGTGGCCCTAAAGTAGATTTTAATTAATTCAGCTGTTTAAGTCATTGGAAAAAGAAAGAAAGAAAGAAAGAAAGAAAGAAAGAAAGAAAGAAAGAAAGAAAGA
>OU015754.1:41188511-41222987 GCA_907169655.1 Acomys percivali | reverse complement strand
AGAAAGAAAGAAAGAAAGAAAGAAAGAAAGAAAGAAAGAAAGAAAGAGCCAAATTAAATGGCTTGTTCTTAGTCTAGTGTTTTTATTATTTCACCAATGATTGGTGCAAACCATCTGATTCCCCTTACATCACCATGAACATTCTTTAATTTGATGAAGAATGTGCCAGCAAAACTTGATGGACACAGACTGAGGGAAATAGCATGTGAACATCGAGATGGCACACAGCCTAAGGAGCAGGCCTGTCCCATCCCCTTGCCCCAGAACCCTCTCTGATGGCAGCTCCTCCTTTAAGTAAAACAGAGTCAACCTGCCCTACACTTAGCAGGAAGCTGGTTTGTTGGTGCCAAGTTTATATTTCTTTAAGATGCCAACTTGTGATGCCTTTTGCAACTGGCCACCTGAGTATTCTTCTAGCTATTCAGAGCATCAAAGATCCATCATTTGAGGATGCACCTTCTCAGCAAGCATATGTCACCACTGCATTACACCTGTGCTGTAATTTCATGCAAAAATTATATGCATAACTTACTTATTCCCTTTATTGATAGGTACCAGAGTTCCTGGCTCTTGATGCTTTAAAAATGGTAAGGAAAACACTTACAAACATATAACAGGTATCTGCTAATTATGTGGCTTAGATGCTTCCTTTAAATTTGAATGTTTATTGATCAGTGACAGATTGTAAAAATGCCCACGATCTTTCATCTCATCCATATAGTTACAGGCTATGTTGTGTGATTTGAAAACAAAAGCAGCAACATTTCCCCTTCAATCTGTGTTAGCCTTATCCTGTATTGACCAATGAAATGCAATGAAATTATAGTAGACAATTTCCCAGCTTTGGTCCACATGCACAAATATGTGTGCGTGCGCACACACACACACACACACACACACACACACACACACACATAATTAATAAAATTAAGGCAAACTATTTTATTTTTTAAAAAATGTACTTAGTACTAGGCATATAAATAATTGAGGCTCAAGGTCCTATTCTTCAATTTTTTCTCATCTAATGAGGACGAATACGGCCACTAATCCTTGTGTATTTTGCAAATGTCCTAATTATAACACCAGAAGTTGCACATTTTAGGAATCCCCTCAGTGCCGGGAGAAGTGAATGGATATTTTAGTGTGGATGTAAGTATTGATATGGCCAGTTGTAGTTCCATCAGCCACAGCAGCATCACCAATTCTAGTGCCCAGCATACACAGAATGACTCTGAAAGGTCAAGCCCTACGTAAAGTACGCAGTCAACATTGCTATTGTCATTGTTACTGCTCACATCAGACTTATAAAGGCACATCACTTCATGGAAGAAAACAAAATTGCATCACAAATTAGTAACTTGCCCATGATCACAAAGCCAGTAATTAGTACTAGAACTCAAATTTTATCCTGGTCTATCTAACTCTGAAACTAATTCTCTTAAGCACCTCTGCCTTCGCACATACACACACCCATCAAAGCGAAGGCTAGAACTTGAGGAGAGTGTAATGGGGTCCAAAAAAGGTTAGAGTACTCACAGAAAGCTTCCTGGACCAAGTGTATAGGGACAGAAGGCTGTAAGGACCACCTTATGTTTAGACAACATGGAGGTGAGGTGGATATCTGGCATAGGCCAAGATGACTAATATTGGACAAAATGTCTGACATGTGATGGTAGGGGAAAGACAAAAGCAAGCAGTGATATAATCTGCTACATGACTGTCCTGGCAAAATACCCCCTTTGTGTGAATTTTAATATAAATATGACTGTAAGGTCAGCGACAACATCATTTAGCCTTTTTCCTTTGGCAGTCTGCCTGCACATGTCTGTCTGCAGGCCTGTGTGCCTACCTCTGTGCAGTCTATGTGCTGGTGTGTGTGTGTGCCTGTGTGTGGCCTTTCTGTGCTGATAGGTGCCTGCATGCCACCAACATCTGCCTACAGCAGTCTGTATGGCAGCCCTCTCCCTGGGTGAGTAAGCTACAGCTTTGTCTGCTCATGGCTGTTCACAGTCTCTTTAGTCTTATGGCCTCTGGTGCTCCTTTCCTGACACCAAAGATTAAACCTCACAAAACTACCACTGAAATGCATCAAGAGAGCTAAGTAGAGTTTTCCAAGAAGTGAAGAGGGACATTCAGGGTGTCCTGAGAGATCGGACACCCATGGACAGCTTGGACACCAGGACGGCAGTGTGGGTTGAGGTGGAAAGCCATAGTGCCTCAGCCGGAGCCAAGGTGGAGTCTGAGTTTGGTTCTGGTAGGAAGTAAGGAAAAACTCTATTTGCAGTGCTAGCAGCAACAGCCCTATCAGAATCCAGAGCTTCCTTCCATTTCAAAACATTAACATCGGGCAAACAAGTAGTTGGCTTTGTTGTAGAACATTACCCATGCGACAAACTGATCCGAGAACTAACACTGCTACACTTGCAAATCTGAAGCACAAACATTGTCATCTCACATGCTGAGAACCTGAGGCTAACAAAAAGTTGGGGGAAAACACCTACCTTATAAAGAGTCATTGGTAAATGTGCTAAGTAGCTGTTTTCCTATGCAAATAGTGAAGAGAGTGAAGAGAAACTGCCACTTAGTCATTACTTAATGTTCTCTTAAAGACCAGGAACGTCAACCTTGTACAGATCCCTTAGCAGAAAGACTAAATATGTTCCATTAACACATATGCAAGCTGTGAGCAAATTAAGGAGCCAATCAAATGCCTAGTCCAATTTTCTTTCTTATATTGAATGCAGTTTTCTACATATTTTTAGGAATAATTCATGTTTTCATTAATTGAGAGTCACCCAGCTATTACTATATCTGATATTATTTGTAGGGCCATGAGGAAATTTGGAGACTATTGAACTGTCTTTTAGGTCATAACAGAAGAAACAGATATATAGACAACTGGAGAGCGATGAAAAACATGAAATAACAGATACAAAGCCAAGGTACATGAGAAAGCTTTCTTTAGTAGACCAAGCACAACTGAAGAAGTGCTCTTTGATCCGAGTCATGCTAAGAAGTTATCCCAACCATTTAATAAGACTATGAGCCACTCAAAGCAATACTCATTTGCCAACCTATCACCTACAGTGGCTGGATGAGGTGCCTTAACAGTTAAACTGTGACAACTGAGTCTCCTCAAGTCTAAGATCTAATGGTTACATTTCAAAATAAGATTTGGATCTGTATCAGATCAATTCCAGGGCTCTTGACCTCTCATTGCACATTTGATCACCTGAAAAAAGGCATCTCAGGGCAGACAGAGACCAGCAGCAAGGAACAGAGACCACAGCCAGCACACACATGAGCCATGAGCATATTTGTATGCTAGGAATGTGGAGCACTATGGGAAATAGAGGAAGAGGATTCTAAAGCCATATCCTGGAGCTCTGTGTCTGTGCTAAGAAATAGTTTGCACACTCCCCACACACCTCAAAAACTGGATTGTCAGGAAAAGGTAATCACCGAGCATTCATTCTAATCAGAGTTCTTGTCTCAGCACAGAAATGTCCATTTGCAACACATGACCAAATCTTTCCCACGGCCAGCATGAGAATGAAAAACATCAGACTTCTCTGATCCAAAGGGCGTGTGAACACTGTATTGTTATGGTGTCGTCGTTCGGTCCCTGGTTTGGAAATAGTTTCTGCTCCAGCTCTTTTCTGGCACCTGTTGTGTGTTGGCTCTTATACACGTTGTGTGAACTTACAAGTAAGTGCAATGAACACAGCCTCACTTGAAGAGGCTCAAGATAGAAAACAGACAGCCACCGAGCACCAAGTCACACACTGAGAGAAGCTCGATAAGGTGCCTCAAGAGTTCAAACACCAGGAAGCTGACAGCTCAGATGCATTCTTTGGGGAGATATTCGGTGATAACTCCAAAAGCAAAGCAAAGAAATTAGTTTGGCAATAACTTTTAATAGTGTTTTTTATAGTAAGATGTAGGAACATGAGGTAACCTTGAATGTAAACATCAGCTAGAGAGACCAGGAAGGGCTACAGAGACCTCACAAGCCACAAGTTCAGTATATGGATCCTTGTGAAAACATTTTAAGAAACATTTCTGCTGCCTGGCACATCCAGATACGTAACTTACAGTAACTCCCTTTTTGTCCTAGTTGCTTAAAAAATTAGAGCTAAAAATATTTCAGGCATTCCATTCAAATCAATATGGTAATACATAAGTCTCTTCAGTTCTTCTAGAAATTTCCTCTGATGTTCTATTGGTTTCTCACATTCTGGAAATACATTCTAATGAGATAGCTCACTCTGAAGAGCACACTGTACCTGCTCTTTCCTTTGTGAGATTTAGACTGGATTTTAGCCAAAGTGTGGGGATTTGACTAGAGCCAGAGGTAACTCGTCCACCTACATATTACAAGCAAACAAATGGAAGAGGAGAACAGTAAAACCTATAACTCAGGAGAGACACGCGTTTAAAGCGGCACAACCATATTAAGATGACACTTTCTGTTGCCTGAGATGTCACGGTTTAAATAGTATCCTCAAAGCCCTTTTTCCTGAACCCTGCATTGTGGCCTCATGTAAATCATGATTTGCCCATTTATGTTTTGCCTGAGCAGATGTAGGCAGTGAGAAATGAAATAACTTTCCCTGGTGTCATAACGACTGTTGGAAGCGATGGGATTTAAATGCAGGTTAAGATGCTAAAGCCAGTGCTCTCTGCTCTACACCTCACTGCCCACAACAAACACAGAAATTATTTTCAGATGCTCACTCCTTGGGGGATGAGTCACAGTGCAGGCTGACAGTGAAACATTCTTCCAGTCCTTCACGTCTCACAAACTTACAACCTTATGAAATAGCTGTGATCCCCTGCTCCCCAGATCCTACTCCAAACCCTTTCCCTCCTGCTGGGTTAAGCATCACCTCACTGTGTGGCTCGATAAAGGAAGCCCTGGGAAATTAATAGCCTTGTTACCACCATTGGTGCTTAATGACCCTGTAGCTTCCTGTGGAGTTTATTCTCCCTGGGCCGGTCGTTAATGAACCACTGTTTCATTCCTTGGTTCCAGCAGAAGGCTCTTACAGCAGCAGCACGCGGCAGAGCCAGAGAACAGATTGGACACCAGCTAGGTGCCCAGTACTGTGCGGTGTGCATTGCATGAGTTCACTTGTTTGTGGCTCACGGCATATAAAAACGATCCTGGGCACGTGCCATGATTATTCCCATTTCACAGATGGGCTAAATGAGTCTCAGCACAGTTTGGATAGCCACTAAAGACCACAGCACTAATATGAGAGGCACATTTTGAATCCATGGAGGTGGATTGCAAGGCTCGGGGTCTTAAACTTTGCAGCACAAACAAAACTTCAGCTATCCAATCCATGGCAAATTTGTGTGTCCTTTGAAGACTGGGCAAGCCTTCCTCATTTGGTACAACAAGGGTTAAAGAAACTCATCTCTCCTAGACTTAGAGCTCTCTAAAATCAAGATAAATGCAGTCAGTGAGCAGAAATTTAAGCCCACCCCAGTTTATACTGATTTAATGGGGATTCAATGCATGAGGTGTTTATTTCTTTGAGTTGCCCCACTCCCAAATTAAAAGGAAAAGCCCATCATGAAGACAGAGGAGTGAAGCTGGGTACCCAGCCCTGAAATGGTGAAGACAGGAGTGAAGCTAGGTACACAACATTGGAGTGGGTTCTAGATTTCCTCATTTCCATTCATTCAGACATGCACGTGTATGCGCATGCACACACACACATATGGATCTGTCTAGCTGATGTATATATATGTGTGTGTATACGTATATATGTATATATATATATATGCATATGTGTATGTATATATATGTATATATATAACATTAATGAAAAAGTTATGAACCTGAGAGGGAGTGGGGGAACATGGGAGGACTTGGAGATCAGAGATCATAGGCTGAAAATAGTGTAAATACAGTGCTCATATGTAAAGTTCTTAAAAACTAATGAATACTCATTTTTCCAAGAGATTACCATTTCCTAATGAGTAATTTCAAGGTGACTGCTTGGGACAACAGGCCCATGTGGCTATGGCCTCTTTGCCTAAAGCTGGAGTGAGGGCACTAGAGCTAAGGAGCCAGGGCTGGGGGCTCTGCCAGAAGAAAGGGGCTCAGGAGGAGTGGGTTTAGAATGCCTTTGTCAGAGAAGCCAGAGTGAGAAAGGCCACTTAGAGAGATGGTCTGTTCCTCCTCCCACTGCACAGCAGAAATGAGCCCCCTGGGGTCTTTGGCTTAAAATGGAATGCGTTCTGGTGGCCAGGCTGCCTTCTCTGACATTCTGTCTGTCTTTCCCTGGGTCTATAGGATGGCGACAGGTGCCCAGGCTACCTTCTCTGACATCTGTCTCTCTCTCCCTGGTCTATAGGTCATAACCATCCTATGCTTCTTGTTCCTGCCTGATGCTTCAATCACACTTTTGTCTCTGGACTTCTACATTTGCTGTTCCATTTACCAAAACTTCTTTACCAAGACCCTTGAAAGGTTGGTTTCTTCTTGTCATTCATGTCTCAAAATCAAATATGTGCCTTTCAAGGTCCTTATCTCCCATCCACAATGAGGCGCCCAATCCGTCAGCCTCTGACCTTCTCCCTGATGGTATTCTCTTTCTAGCATCTTCAAAAGAGCTATATGAGTGCATGTTTCAGTGTTCACTTGTCTATATCCCTTCACGATATTGTTGTCTTCCTGTCAAAAAAACCCATTAGTCATCACACTCACATCTTCAACCACCAAAAAGTACTTTTCAAGCAATTCTGTTCTGTGCTAAGGAAGTATGTAATTGAGAGTTTGCAAATGGCCACAAGTTATGAGCTCATAATCCAAGTTCTCCTAGATCCATCAATACTTCAGTTACTCCTTGTGGCTCCTCCAAAAGGTAATGTCTAGTATCGACAGCATCGATATCCTAGTTAGATGTTAAAAATGCTCCATCATCAACTGACTTCTCAAACTTAAGTAGCATGGGGACTGTGGAAGTTTGGATTTTAAGTGTAGCTTCCAAGTCAATCATGGCTAACTGGCCACCTAGTTCTGTAAGATGGAATGGGACCCCACATGCTGCAAGAGATTCCAGCACAGCCAGAGACCCTCTTTGATAGATGTGGTTCTATAATTTATCCCTGTCACCATTCATCCCTCATGGAATGCTTACAGAGCCTTACAAACTCTGTTGCTTTTCATTCCTTCCTACTGAATACGAGGAGATTTGCTCCAAGTGGGCGCTCTCAGAGCTCCCAGAATTCAACTGGCAGTTATATTTTAGGAAGAGTTTTACTAAAAATATGTAATAGAGTAAACATCTTATGACATTTAAACACATCCTATACATCAATTCTCAAAATAGCCCAGGTGTTCTTATCTTCATGTTACAAATTTAAAAAAAAAAAAGTTTAAAGAAGCTAACAGCCTGTCCAAGTCGCAGCAGCAGCTGAGATGTGATCCCAGGCCCAGTGGGCTGCAGAGGCTGCACTCTCTCTACTCTGTCTCTTCTCAGGCCAGAGGTGAGAAGGGACTGGAACCTTGAAGCCTATCGAGATCGGCTTCCAGGGGTGAAGAGCAATAGAGCCTGGCAATGCCAGCAGATGTGGCGTCATCGGGCAGGAAGATGTGCAAGCTGAGAGAATAGCATCCCTTCCCCACCAGGCTTACTTTCCCATATTCCATCCATTCCCACAGTGGGTTCCCCTTCTTCACCTCATCAGGCAAGTTGGGGCCATGCTGTGAACAAGGAGATGTGAAAGAAACTCAGCTGATCTGATCCTATCTAATCTGTCATGTCACGTGGAGTATATTTGGAGCCCCAATGTTTCCATTTAGAGATGAGGAAGTTAGGATGCCCATTGCCTACAAGCCTTCTGGAGATTACAACTCATTTAACCTATTTGTCCCTTCCTTACCATGATTTTTAGTACGCTTATTACATAACAGGCAATTTTAGGGACTTTGTGTGCATTCCCTACAGTGCCTAACAATGATCCTGGTATTTGGTATCTGTTACAACTTGAATGACTGGCTGGATAAATGGAGATAATAAGTTTAAGCTAGCATCGTAGAAAATTGTTGGTAATGGAATTCTAAGGCCATGTGACTCACTTTTTCAGCCACTCACCATGCGTGTATTTCATACTTGTGATTCATTTCTTCAGCTACTCATTGCACATATATTTCATGTCTGTAATATATATCTAATCTTAGATATATTATATACAATCTATATATCACATAAGTATACATAGTGCTTATCTTAATATATGTTCAATAAATATTTAGTATATGACTTCTGCTGTGCAGGGCACTGGTAAGAGGTCAGGGATGTAGGAATAGAAGATACTCTCCTTGCCTCTAGTCTGGCTGGTCTCCATCCCAGAGGATGAAGAGAAGAGAGCTGACAAAGAGAAGCAGATGCAGGCAGACTAGGAACGGGGGATACACACTCCAGACAGCAGATCCAGGACTGAATGGCACTGACCAGCTGTTGACACCAGGGTGAGCATGAGAGCAAAGGATGCCTTAAATGCTAGCATGTACATTCTAAAAGTCCTAGTGGACCTGGTCCAGAGCTGAGGTTGGAGACATCCCAGTTGTAAGGAACCCTAGAATCCCACAGCTCCAAGGTGAAGACATCTGGCCTCCTCAATGCTGGGGTTAGGATCTTCACCCTGGCATGTGCTCTACCTCTGGTCCCAGTTTGAATTTTAATGACTTTCTTGGCTGCGGACAGTTTTCCATGAGCCAAGCTGTGCCTGTGTTGTTCATGGATGTCATGTACTACACGGTGAAAGACTCTCATTCAGGAAGTGCAGGCTCTCTCTATAAATAGCTCTTTGAATGAAGGGATCGAGGGACCTAGGTTTTCTCATCTATAAACTGAGAAAATCTTTTATTATTAATCCTGCTACGTGCAATTAGAATGAAATCAGGCACCAGCAACATTGCCTGGCCCATTAGAAGGACTGGCTTTTTTACCTGCTCAGACTATTCTAGTGTATTCATAGTGTCTCAGAATGAATTGGCTGCCTCCTGGGCCTTGGGCATTCTGTCATCTCTCAAACAAAGGAGGGTGAGGATTGTGCAAGGGTAGTGGCCATGACTCCAGAGGGTGCTCTCCATCTTGACTGTGCCTTAGAATCACTTGACAGCTGAAATCATGTCCTCAATGACTGATGACCCAAATAGTCTGGTTTCATTGGTCAGGTGGGAGTCAAGCTGAAGTACTGACTCAGCACCAGGGGTGACTCTAATGGAGGTCAGTAGGACTGTGGTCTGATGGTTTAAAAAAAAAAAAAGTTTTATTGTTATAATTGCATTATACCTATTTATTTACTTACTTATCTATGTAAGTACACATATGAAGATATTTGTGCCACTGGACATGTGTGGAGGTCAGAGAAGCAGGAGCCAGTTCTATTCTTCCTTCATCTGAGTCCTGGGGTTCAAACTTAGGCTACTAAGACCAGGTCCCCAGTTTAAGGTGAAGACAATGATAATAATAAAATTCCCATAGAGCACATGGGGGTATTTAAAAATAAAATGTAGAAGGGGCCCACCAAGTGCCATCACAGGCCAAGTCCTCTGTGGTACACTCTGTCTATGTGAACGCAGTCTATAACGCAAGAGCAAGTGTTTAGCATTATCATTGCAATTACAGGCCAACCCACCTGGAAAGCTATACAAACAATTTTTTTTTCTTTTATAAATCCAGAAACCCTTTCAGACAACTGTGGTTTGGTGAGATTTGGTTGAGTATCCTTAAAAAACATTCACACTTATACAAATGCATACATGCATGTATGTACATACATAGATTTTTTTTTTAAACATTTTCATGCACTCCCACAAAGCTTCAGCCTAAGGAAAAAAAAACCAAATCAAATGTATACTGCTGTGTTGCTTCTCCCCAGGGACGGTGGGGTCATACATACATTGCTAGAAATTATCTACCTGCCTGTAGGCTGTGCTAGCCATATAAAACTGAACACCTAACACAAAATGATAGCAAAAATGATTCAAAGTGTGCATGGAAAGAAATGAAATTATGAGCAGATTCCTGCTATCAGCTTGTAAAATGATACCAACATGTGAGCATACGCTCGCTAGCGCATCCTTGCAAGTGAGCCATGTCACATTCCGTCACACTGCTAAGACCTCCAGGGCAAGGATCATCCCAGTGCGTGTGGCAGCCATAGCCCATACACTAGGTGAGTAGTGACTCTAGCCCTTGCTAACTTTGTGGCCAGAAGAATGTCCCCTCCTCTCCTGGGACCTTGTTGCTCCATCTGAGAAATTAGCACATTGAGAATGTCCCTGGGTCTTTCAGATGAAGAGTCACTGACACTATGTGCAAAAAGGTGCCAGTGCCCCATGGGAAAGTTGTGCACATACACAGTCTCATCACCAGGTGTGTGCCAAAGACAGTCAGAGTCATCGAGGATCCTGGACCACTTGGGATCTTCAGGGGACTACATTTTCAAAAGAGCAATCAAAAGCCTGGACGGCTCATGCAAGTGCTCCTGATCCCCCATGCCAAGTGGTGGAAACAAAGCAATCAGACGTGTCTGCTAATTGCTGATGGCATCTGAGCAATCCTCTATACAGTGGGATTTCCAATACTCTGAAGCTGTGGAACTCAATTTTAGTGACAGAAGTGGCTATTAGTTTACTATAAAAGCTCACTGAGAGTCTGTTATTCCTTGTATAAGATATATATATATATACATATGTATATATGTATATATATATACATATATAAGGGATTCTTGAGTAATCGTTCTCTCTCTCCCTCCCCCTCTCCCTCCCCCTCCCCCTCCCCTTCCCTCCCCCCCCTCTCTCTCTCTTTAAAAATGCTGCTTAAAAGCAGGTCCTGCAAACAGTCACTCACTGAGCTAAGTACTGACAGCAAGCTTCTGGGCATTGAGCAGCTTCCCCATTTCTGCAGAACTATGTCTTCTCCTCAGCCTATTAGTTATGCTGACAGTGATGTCACAACAAACTCCTTCTAGGGTACCAAACCTCACAATGTGCAAGGTCTCTGCCATTTATGCCTTTCTGGCAGAAAAGGAGACCTAAAGTCACAGAGCCAACTGAGCTGAGCCCTGCATCCAGTGTGTGTTTTCCAGATCTGTATTCAGCATTATCTTGAGTTTCCCGATGCAAATAAAAAGAACTACTCACATTAATATTTAGCCCTTCGTCTCTTTCAAATACCACTACTTACTTCTGCTGTACACAGGGATAAGTGTTTTATACAATGTATGTGACTAAACACACACACACACACACACACACACACACACACACATGAGGTTGGGGGGATTCCTTTTCTTTCAATGTAGATTTGTGTCTTTTTCTTCATCATGTTTTGGGTCAGCTGTTTTCTTTCATAATTATCCCATGAATATGAGCAGATGGGTGGTTTCTAGCAAAGTGCATGTGAGGGCACCTTCACAGGGAAAACAAGCACAGCAGCATTGTGTTTCATATAAGGAGATTCCCAAACAGCCCTCAAACTAAGTATGACTGACCCCATTTTACAACTAAGAGCACGGAGGCTTTGAGATGAAGAAACAACCCACGGATGCTTCCTGCTCCGACACGCTCTCCCACACGTTTGCTCTGCACACGGCAACTTGCCAAGCATCTGCTTCAGACCCTCGCAGCTTCTACCACTTTGGTGAATAACATTTGCTGAGACTGTGGCCTCTCCGAAGGCAAGGCCTCATCTGAACCCCAGGTCCCCCAATAGTTCACACTACTATATTCACGGACCAATCTCTCAGGGCACCGGGAATAAGCGCACAACTAGGATTTCAAAGACACATCTCAGCCCCAAACATTTTATCTGGCTCTGTCAAAGTGGCCCCAAATAGGCCAAGCACGTACTTGTGCCTGATGGGTAAATTTTCCCTCTGCGTTGGGTCGTTCTCACCTTTTCTCCAAATTAAAACCAAAGGTGTAACCAGTTTTCTGGTGAAAGAACTCCAACCGTGTTCCCTAAATCCACAGCTCCTGGAAGAAACCAGAGCAAGCCGAGCACAAATATCAACACCTTCTCCCTCCAGTCTGCCTATAAAGAATGAACTCACAATTATAAATTTCCCAAGAAAATTGCTCCTTGATTGCACAGGGCAGGTTTTCAAAGACTTGACACCTTCTTGGTTTGCTTGCTTATTAGATAGAGAAGTTGGGGGCCAGGGAGAGGTGTATTTAGAAGCCAGTTTTCAAACCTTTATTGGTCTGCAAGAGGAGGTGGGGGTGGGGAGGCAGCACCAGATCTGATAAAAGAGATTAAATGGCCTCATACATCCGACAGCAAAGAACAGTCCCCATGGGAATCCCAAATCCTGCTGGTGCTAATAAAGACTGCGATATTACCCTGGTAATATAGTGTACAATATAGGGTGTCCAGATGCCGGGCCCAGAGCATGACCTACATCTTCTGCAAGCCAATTTGCTGTCGGGTTGGATGTGTAAAAAAAGAATCCAAATACAGACATTTTCTCTGAAAGAATTGCTTCCCTGGACTGTTCCCTTGGCCTGCCTGCCCCTCCCATCCCCTGCGTTCCAAGAGTGAAAAATGTTTCTAATCCACTACAAGAGAAGCCAGCGCCTTCACAGGGCGGTTACAAGACAGCTGGGATTCCTGTTGGGTTTGCAGGGGAGTATAAGGCAGTGAGCCTGGAAGCTGCAGTCAGACAACACAAGCCCAGGTCCTCATCTCCATGAATGAGATGCGACCTTGAGTGTTTCCTTGGTCATCTGAGGCTGGGTTTCACATCCACCACACTGAAGCACGAGACTACTGAGGATAACTCACATTAAGTGCCCAGTGCACAGGCTCACAACACAGGCTGCACTTAATAAGCAGGAAGGAGTAAGTGGTGGAGGAGCAGCCACTGCCCTACAGCCTCATTAAAACCACAGCACTTTTTGAACAAGGATTTGGGTGGGGGGCGTTAATGTGGGTTATTAAGAAGATGCACAGCATCTCTACCTGGTTTCTATATTGCTGGTTACCGCACAGTTCTGAGCACTCGGTGGTGTTATTAGCATTGAGAAAGTGTCAACAGAACCCATCCCTCCCAACACCTGAATGTCACAGCACATGTTCTGAGCCATGGTGTCCCCATGGAATTAACTTCTCAGTTGATCTCACAAAAGCATCTAAAAGGGGTTGGGGGGGAAGACTAGACTCATTATCCTATTTGGTAGATTTAAAAAGAAAAAAGGGATGATGCAGTGGTTAAGAGCACTGGCTGCTCTTCCAGAGGTACTGAATTTAATTCCCAGAAACCACATGGTGGCTCACAACCATCTATAATGGGATCTGATGCCCTTTTCTGTCATGCAGGCATACATGCAAATAGAGCATTCATATGCATAAATAAATAAATCTTTTAAAAATAAAAGAAAAAGAAAAATTAAATGTGAACACAAATCCCCAACAGTTGAGGCTGAGAGTGTGGAGGTGGTGTTGGGAGAATAGAGCTTGCCTCTGGCCAGGCCTCACCATTGGGACAGTTCTGGGTTGCTTTTGGCCCACCCCCCTGGCATGCACCAGGTTTTGCCAGCACCAGCTCCAGCCTCTGACCTCATCCTTTGCCCACAAGTATTCTGTTCAGAAGATGTCAGGGATTTCCTCAGAACCGCTTCCATGTGCCATGTAAGAGGTGGTATGCTCATGTTATTTGGCTGATTATAGCGAGAGAAGTAACAATGGATACATCAATCACATCTTTCTTTCATTGCATACTTTTCAGTCAAAAACAAAAAGATTGCACATGTGATGTTACCAGTTCTGTTTTGCTTTAATTTTTAAACAGCTCTGGAAGATGCATGTGTCCTTGCACTTCCCAAATAACAGAAAGGGGAGGTTCATCTTTCCCAACGCTACAACATGAGCACCAAACTGAGGCTCCGGGCATGTGGTAGCTGCCCATCACCATGACAAGAGAACTGACAGCTTGAACAGGTTTATTTTGTGGTTTCAGAAGTTTGCTTCCATCGTTGCTTGGGAGCAGCTGAGGCAGAGCATCACATGGTGGACACTAGACCATAGTTTCCATCTCACAACAGCCAGGAAACAGAGGGGACAAGTCAGGGCCCCGGTGTTGGTCATGGGCAAGCTCTCGATGGCTCCTTCCATCTAGCCCCACCTTCTCATCTTCCCAGCTTGTCCCAATTCCACCACCTGCTGGAGATCTAATTTATAACACACGAGCTTTAGGGGGACATTTCAGATGTCTTGTTTGCGTGTCATCTCTTGGAGGCCTGCTCTTTTCTGAAGAGGGAACAGAGGAGGGGTGGATCTGGGGGAGAAGGGAGGTGCAGGGAAGCTGGGAGAGGTGGATAAAGGGGAACACTGTGGTCGGGATATACTGTATGAGAGATGAATCTATTTTTTTTTTTTTTTTTTTACAAAAAGATGAAAGCACAACAGTAGGTGTGAAATCCAGATCATCCAACTGCTTGCATCTCCACTACCAGAGATGGCGCAAAAGAGTCTTCATTGACTGTTTGCTTTGTGCAACACTTTCATGCTTCTTAGAGATTATTTTCATGATCTTTACAAATAAGGTGCTATGATCACTTCATTTTGCAGATGAAGAAAGTGAATAACAACTTGCATTAGGCACAGAGGTAGCTTTGGGATTTGAACCCCTCATATTCTAATGCCATCACCCTCTGTTTAGTCTCTGGTCCAGTCTCCCGTTCATGTCTTCTGGAAGAGCCAATGTCTATTGGCAGCATGTGTTGATTGCCACTAAGTATCAGACACAGTCTGTCATGCTTCTTACATGGATTCATTTCATCCTCACAAGCATCCCATTACTATTGCCTATTTACTTCACCATCTTACAAACTATTCTGAGACACCAATTGTTTTCCTAATAGGGCAGAGTCTGCTAAAAGGCAGGATCACTTTTTTATTATTTAATTAACTTATTCAGATTACAACTCAGTTGTTATCCCACCACTTGTATCCTCCCATTCCTTTCTCCCTCCCACTTTCACCCTACTCCCCTCCCCTAGGTCTATGACTGAGGGGGACCTCCTCCCCCACCATATGATCATAGGCCATCAAGTCTCATCTTGGTAGCCTGCTTATTCTTTCTTTGAGTGGCATCAGGCCTCCCCACCAAGGGGAGGTGGTCAAATATGGGGCACCAGAGTTCATATCAGAGTCAGTCCCTGCTCTCCACATAACTGTAGAGAATGTCCTGTTCATTGGGTAGATCAGAGTAGGGGTTCGATGTTTACTACTTGTATTGTCCTTGGTTAGTGCAATAGTTTGAGCAGAACCACTTGGGTGATAGGGTCACTTTCAAACAGAAATATCTGGAGAAATGGTTTGTTCTCCTTCAACATTTGTAAAACCTCCAAGGGAGGGTCTTGTGTAGACACATAAGAAAGAGACAGAGAAAGAAAGGAGAGGCAAGAGAGTCAAACCAGCAGTTTCCGGGCTCCAAGTGCAGGAGCTACATGAGAGCAGAGAGATCAAGGGTCACTTTGGTTTAAGAGGATGGATGGGGAAAGCAAGACTCCAGGTGGGCATTGGTGGCCAATGGAACTTAGATGGACAAGGTGTTCCAGGGCAGGGACTAGAATGTTTAAACTTATGTGGGCCAAGAAACAGATTTGGGCAACAAAGGGGCCTGGTAAAATAGCACTCGGTTGAGAAAAATCTACTTACACGGTTCAAGCTGTCTGGGACACATTCCCAAGCCCAGCACCCATTGCACACTGAGGTCTCTCTGTTCTATAGCCCAACAGGTAACCAGAGCTAAGTGAGAATTGTGAAAAATTCTACAAGAAAGGGAGGAAACCACAAAGATATGACACCAAGAAGAGACTTGATACCCTATGAGCATATAAAGGGGGAGGAAGTCTCCCTCAGGCACAGTCATAGGGGAAGGGAGTAAGGGGAAAATGGGAGGGAGGGAGGAATGGGAGGATACAAGGGATGGGATAACCATTGAGATGTAACAAGAATAAATTAATTTTAAAAAACCCAAAGATACGACACCCATGTCATCTAGTAGCTTCGTTAGGGAAGCCTCCATTCTGCCCACACACAGCTGCTGCCATGTCCTTTGCTGCCTCATCTCTTTCCTTCTTTCCCTCTGCCCCTATGCTCTGTATGCAGCAGCAGGCATATGCCTGCATCCCAGGCTTAGAAGGCACTCTAGGGTTTCTTTCCATGGGATATCCTTGCATTCCTTCTTCCCACTGCTGACAACTCTGCCAACAGGAAATTCTCCCCATAAGATCACTAACCTAATACACACATCTGTGCTTTGAAGTCAGGTCATGGGCTGCTGAGATGGATCTGATGGAAAGACGCTTGCTGCCACGTGTGATGGCCTGAGTTCAAGCCCTAGAACCCACTTGGTAGGGAGAACTGATTCCTGCAAGTTGTCCTCTGATCTTTATATGTTCTCTCCCTCTCCCCGCCTCTCCCTCCCCCCTCACACATAGATAGATAGATAGATAGATAGATAGATAGATAGATAGATAGATGGATTTTAAAAATAAAGAAAGTGGTCTCCTCAGAGTGAGAGTGACCCTGAGGCTGTGGCCAGCCAGGATCAGAGGACTTGGTCCATTACCTGGGATCAGGGATTCCTCAGAGCTCCAAATCTGTCCTTATTTAAATGTGAAATAGTCCCCCACAGACTTGCTTCAGAACACGGGGTCCCCAGCAGGTGGCGCTGTTTCAGATAGAGGCTGAGCTGGAGGAGGTGAGTCACAAGAAAAGTGCCTTGAAACCCACATTTTCTTCTGGTTCTAGCCTAGATTGCTTTGCTTCTTGCCCAACATAAGATAACAAGCTGTCTCACATGCCTGTTGACATGGACTGAACTCTCCTACCATAATAGACTCAAATCTCCTAAAACCAGGAGACAAAGTAAGCCCCTCCTCCCATGAGTTGCTAAGTGTTATGTCACAGCAATGATAAACGTCAGTAGCAAAGCATCAGTACAGGAAAGGCCTCATGGGATGGTGTGTAGGAGCAAGCAGTCCTTGGCAGCACAGTCAGAGGACATCCCCGATGCAGTATGTGAGTTGGTTCTAGATAGTGGATGTGATCCAGCAGCAGCCTTGAACTATTTTGAAATCTGAATGCTGATGAGCTCCTGGGTAGTAGGTACAAGGCAATAAATGTGAGAAATGTTTTGTCAAGTGTGAATTTCTACATGAACATAAAGGATTGTAATTATTACTTTTTCTGAAAAGAGGAAAGCCGTATCTTTTATGTCTGTTTTGGAAATTAGGTGCCCATAATAGCAAATAAACTTAGAAGCATAGAATTTCAGAGCTGAGAGCAGGCATGTTGGACCACTCCTTGAGCGTCTAAAGACCATCTGATGGGCAGTGCTCTGGGACCTGGGTCCACAACATGACAAAAGTGATGCTCAGTGACAAGGAGGACCACTGGGGTGATGGGACATAGAGGTGAAGTGTCTCCAAGAGCAAGGGGCATCAGGGATGATGACCATTCAAAGGGACATGAGTGCAAATCTCCAAAAGTGGCCAGGCAAGGAAGCAGAGAACATGGCACAAATGGGTAATGAGGCAAGGCCTGGCCCCGAAACTTTCATGTGAACCCTAAATGAGATGGTCAGAGCTAGCCCAGCAATAAGTGATAGCATAATGGAGTCAAGCTAAGGTTTGCTTTTAGCCACTCTGTTACAGTGTGAACCCACTAAACATGAGATATAAAACCTTCAAATGGGTCAACAGTGTCCCCTGACTACAGTGGAGGACCTGAGATGGGAACACAGACCTTCCTGTTCCCAGATCATAATTCCCTGATTCTCCCAAGGCTGATTCACTTGCCTGTCTACCTCCCTGATATCTGAATTGCACACCACACTGTCTGTTGCTCCTGCATCCTCCCCATAGTCCTCACTGTAAAGCACACACATCAAGACTGATGCCTTCTTTTCTTTTTCATTAAACTGACAAGAGAAACAAGGTCACATTCCTGCCCATGGTCTTTCTCACCCCTTGAAAACTAGCCAGGTCAAGAAGCCACCAAACAGCCTTGCTTCCAAGCTGTCCTGTCAAAGGCCAGTAGATCTGGGAATAAAATAACACACTGGGCATTTAATTTTTAAACAGAGAGCAAAATGGCGAAGAGACTTTAAAAAGTGTTCCTTGGTTTGTGTGTAATCAACAGCCAGGCCGGAGGTCACCACCAATGCCCATCTCTCTTGAGGCTTAGGAGCAGGTGGAGTATTTGTATCTGGAGCCAGAGAAAATTGCAGACCTGACCCCTGCTTTCTCTCTCCTGTGTTCAGAAACGATGCACCTCTATGATCTGTGACAAAGCCAAGATTATTATTGAAAACTGGTTTCAGCTGGCTAGCCCCCTCCTCCAGCTTGACCGTTAACAAAGAACCTATTCGGAGGACAAATGGTATTCTCCTTACAAGGATTCTCCATGAGGGCTGAGCATGTTGCACATGACAGTTAGAGTCTGCAGAAAGACAACAGCTCCAGATAAATACCTGATCTTGAGATTCGCTGCTTTATCAGCGGTAGACACATGGCCAAACGCAGCAACCCAGTGAGCATTTATTACGCTGAGTCTGTGCTGAGTTTCTAGGGGGGTATACCATAATAATATTAATATTGATCTGATATTTATGATATCTCTCACACTTTACTTGGTCTCTCTGAACCACACAGCATCTCCGCAGAGAGCCGGGACCATAGCGTCAAGGTTGTGAGTGTGATGTGATGGATAAAATTGTGGCTCAGAGGCCTGATAGATGGAGTTGGAATTCAACCTATACCTCTTCTATCTATGAAACCTCGAGAAAGTTACCTGGCCTCTCTGTACCTATGTATCCTCAGCTTTGCCTTGCATATGAGTACTGCAGCAACTTTATTGGATTATGGTGAGCCAATGAATTGGCAGCACATATGGAGTACCTAGCACACGGTAAGAGTCGGTGTTAGTATCCTTGTTGTTGTACTTCCTCTGTCTATATGAAGAAACCAAGGCTAGAAATAGTAAATGAATTAGCTAAGGTTACAAGTCCAATAAAGGGGCACCAGAAAGATAATAACACAGAGCAATTATTTAAGTCCCATCTCGATCCCTTCATAGTCTGCGAATATTCTTATTTCAATGTTATATGTCATAGGCAAGACAGAGGAGGACTCTTTGGAAGATAATGTACTTTCATACCAGCAAGGAGATGTGGTTGTAACTTGTGACGAAGACCCTCCATACACAAATGATTTAACATGAAACACAAGTCTCAAGACACCTTGCTACAGTCTAAATATGAGGGAGGGCATGGTAGGACCAGACTGGAAAAGATGATTAAAATGCAGAAAAAGCCAGGCAACAGAGACACAAGGCAAGCAGGCCACTTAAAGTGCAGAATCACACTGCAGCCTGGTTAGGGCAGCTGTAATAATAACAGTGGTAGTTTTGATACCACACAGTTTGAAGCAGGGCTTTTTATGCACACACACACACATACACACACACACACACACACACACACACACACACACACACTGCTGGCCTGCTTGTAAGAGCACCCAGACCATACACTTGGGGATTTAAAAGTAACCAAATGAAAAACAAAAAAAAAGTAACCAAATGGGAACAGGCTGAGTATAGTGTACCAATTTTCAAATTTTAGCTATATTCAGACAGCTTCTCACTCTATATTTAGGACAGCAAGGTGAGGTGGTCCCATAATACTACAGATAAGAAAACTGAGATTGAGGTGAGCAATTAGCAGCTAAAAATACCAGCAAGTGGCAGAACATGGATTCAGACTAAAGTTGGCCCGACTCTAAATGGACGTTCTTCCCTGCCAAGTATTTTGTGTGACTTCATTCTTTCTTCTGTAAACTAATTGACATTGGTACCTTCTGCTCATGGCTTTAGACCAGCTCATGATGACACAAAAACACAAAACAAACAAACAAACAAACACATCATTTCAAACAAAGCCAAGCAAACATTAGAGATTCACCAAGATTGAGTAGCTTTTCCAAGGTCACAGAGCTGTCAGAGGCAAGTGACACCTGAGAAGAGACTGGGAGGAGGGTCCTGGCGCTGAACTGGAGGGACACGCCTCACATTTGAGCCTGTACAGCTCATGGGAAGAGGTGCCCTGGTGCCCCGAAAGTACAGCTCTCAGCACTGAACGATCTCTGTGGGGCCAGGCCATGTGCTTTCCATAGGTGGTCACGATAGGCTGGCACCTGAATCAATGGCTGCCTTGCTCCTTTTTCCCCTCCATGCACTGTTAATGAACTCACTCAGTGCCTGGCACCTTGCCTGGCACTGAGGCTCAATGGAAGAACAGCTTGTTACCCCAGAGAACTCAGGTCTAAGGGAAAAGATATTAAACATGAATATACTGAGTGACAGGAAGTACCAAGCATAGAAGACAGAATGCCTCTGAGAGTGGGCAGGAAGGGTGCTCAGAGCAGGCCAGGTGTGGGAGTTTAAAAGGACAAACTTGCTGTACAATGGCAAGTAAGAAGCAGGGACCAACATGGAAGAGGATGCAGGGGGCCATAGAGAAATATTGTCACCCTACATAGCCCTCTCCAATCATTACAGAGGGATCAGGACTCTGCCTTTCATCCTGCTTTATTGCTCTAACCACTTACTAGCTATCAGTGGCATTGTATCATTTATTTGTCCCTTGCCCATCTCTCCTACAGAGATGTAAACAGTATCCAAGCAGATACTGTTTGGTGCTGTGTCCCAGAGACTAGAACTCCACAGTAGATGCCCAATAAGTAAATACCTTTTCAGTAAATGAAGCTGTGTTGGCAATGTCTCTGAAAATACTATATCCATATCACAGAGAAGGGAGTGCTTTCATAGCCACCTCTCTTTCTCATGTTCTCCTAGTGTAAATTAAGTGTAGTAAAATATAGACCGGGCTCACCTGTCCCTGGGATTAATCACCGTAACAATGAAAGATGGAAAGAGTGGGGAAGAGAAGGGAGGAAGAAAAAATAAAAGGAGGAGGAGATGGGGAGGGAGGAAGGGAAAGGTAACACAGAAGGGTGAACTTTCAGTTCATAGAATTTCAATATTTGTAACAATCTGATGAGCAGCTATCTTAGTTAGGGTTTCTACTGCTGTGATGAAACACTATGACTATATTGGCTAGTATTATGTCAATTTGAAAGATGCTAGAGTCATCAGAAGAGGACACCTCAATTGAGAAAATGCCTCCATAACATCAGGCTATAGGCAAGCTTGTGGGCATTTTATTAGTGTTTGATAGGAGAGGGCACAGCCCATTGCGGATGGAGCCATGCCTGGGTTCTATAAGAAAAGCTGAGCAAGCCAGTAAGAAGCATCCCTCCATGGCTTCTGCATCAGTTTCTGCCTCCATCTTCCTGCCCTGCGTGAGTTCCTGTTGACTTCCTTTAATGATGAACTGTGATGTGAAAGCATACACCAAATAAACGCTTTCTTCCACAAGTTGCTCTGGCAATGGTGTTTCATCACAGAAACTGTACCCATAACTAAGACAATTACCAAAGACAACTCGAGGAGGAAAGGGTTTATTTCAACTTCCAGGTCCCCAGTCCATCACTGAGGGAAGTCAGGGCAGGAGCTCAAGGCTGGAAGTAGAACAGAGAGCACAGAGCAGTGCTGCACACTGGCTTGCTCCCTGTGCCTTACTTAGTTTGTTTTCTTACACGTCCAAGATCTACTTGCCCAGCATCCTTCCATATCAACCATTAGTCAAGAAAACATCCCATAGCCAGGCCAATCTTACGAGGTCATTTTCTCAACCGTGGCTCCCTCCTCTCAGATGAGAGCTAGAGAGCTTATGTGAAGTTGAGGAAAAACCAGGCAGGTAATCTTGTCCCCCAGCTGCCTCCGAAGGAACTCTGGTTGCCTGTGATTTACTCGGTCTCTCAGACAGTGAGTGAAGAAGCCTCCAGGGATGGAGTTTTCACCAAGAGTTACTTGACTACCCAGCAACCACCCCAGAAAGCCTGGTGTGCAGAATCAGAAGGTGTCCACCATCCCAGCTGGCGGATTGCATTCTCCAGGGGATTTGCCCTCTCTCTGACTCCTGCTGTGGTCTCCACCTCAAAGCACCCATGTCTTTTCTCATTTTCTCATTTCTCAGGGCTCAGAGCCTGAGAAAACTTGATGAAGGTCACCCAGCTACCTAAGGTCTGACCCCGCAATCTAGAAAGTTTCACCCCCTCAATCTGGGACCTCCCTTCCACCACGTTGCACTGAGCCCTGGACCACAGACATTTGAAATTGAAAAAGAACTCTCCATTTTAGCTCTTGGAACACATGACAGTTTCTCACCCCAGATTGTTCCCAACTCAGTATGAAAACATATAACAGAGTATGAATGCCTGAGTGAAAGAAAGACCTAAACTTAAATTATTCCAGAATGGCAAGCTATTGTCAGTGATTGACAGCCAGCCTCGACACTCACCAGCGACAGCCACACACAAAGTAAGCCTTCAAAGGGAGCTCAGTTTTCTTTAATTAGCAGAGCTGAAATGAAACCATTTAGGAAATTATACTATTGGGCAACTGGTGGATTTTAAACATGATGAGAAAAATAAAGGCTGAGCCCAATGGTAACCATCAGAAAAGCCAGGGCTGTTACATATGCCTTGAGTGGGATCAAGTGGGCCCTGGGAGTCACACTTTCCCACCCCCCGCCACAGGTCCAGCCCGGACACACTCCTTTTCTCATTTGTTTGAGTCTCATTGATTCTATGCTGCATACAAGAGTCCTGGCAATAGCCAAAGAGATCTAGTCCATGCTCCCTTCCACTCCCACAGTATGAGATACCTTTGTGACAGGTGGCATAGAAGGGAGCACAGGGTGCTGGGGCAGAGCAGAGAAAGAAACCTGTAAAGATGAAACTCCATAATACATGGAAAGCCATCACCAGTGGCATAAGTGCCAGCTCAGGGGGCAATGTGCTCAGCCATGAGGAGAAAAAAAAGAGCGGGGGGAGGTAGCCAGGGCAGAGGGCAGGTGGCCACAGAAGGAATAGAGCTCTGTTCTGCTGGGGCATCTGTCCATTTGCCTTAGTGTCTAAGGATCGCAGCTCTGGAAAGCTACAAGGGCTCAAGTCATTCGTTAACAGTCACTCAGCAAAGCCTATCTGCAGGTCCAGGACAGCCAAAGCCAGGAGGAAGCAATAACGGGCACACACAGAGGACTGCAAGTAATTTCCTGGGACTAGATTCCCTGGACTCAGTCCTCAAAGTGGGGGGGGGGAAGTCTTGTTACAGGATTGGACTTCCTCCTGAGGCAGAACAGCTCACACCTCTGAGGGTCCTGGATTTTCTGGGTGCAACACTTGGGAAAACTGACAAGGGAAGCCAGAGAAAGGCAGGCATCTATTTGATTGAAAGAGAAGTACAGAGCAGATTCACCTCTGGTCTGGATCCCAGTAGAATACAAAGAAGGCAGAGATTCAATCCCATCCCTCCTTCTGTCTCCAAATAGCTGTGTAAAGACAAGTCACCCCCGTGGGTGAGTCGTTCCCCGCACCCGGCCTCACTACCTCCACCTGTGCCTGGGTGGAGTTGGGCAAATTTAAAATGCTAATTAGCAAATATTTAATGAACCATTACTCTGAGGCATTGCTCATTTCCCTGAATCCAAACCAGCACACGGTGAAGCAGATCTGGTGGTTGTTAGCCTCACTGCACAGCCCTGGGAGCAGAAAGGGAAAGGTGACATGCTAGCTACTTTGTAACAGAACTGAGCATTGAATGCAGCACTCAGGCTCTCAGCCACGACATCTTCCTAATTCAGCGACCTTGCAAATAAATTTCTTTCTGCCTACCTGGTCCATAAGAGTTAAAAGAGAAGGAAACAAAGGTAACCCAATGCAGGTACGGGCACAGATCCTTAGTCCAGAAACCAGCATGTTCAACCTGGCCCTGTCATTTGCTTTGCCTTCCTGGAGAGTGGGGTGTGCCTGTTGCGGAACAAAGACAGGACGTAGTGGTTTCCCTTCTGCACTTTTGAGGACATCCTGTACCGATGGCATTCTACAAGACTCAGGACTAAGAGAACTCACACTTGGACACTATAGTGCAGCAGCATCTGTAGTCAACTAAACCCCTAGCCTGCCAGGCACCCAGAATAAGAGCTAACTGGAGAGTGGGCAGACTTGGAGGCCACAGTCTGATAGAAGCTGTGTCCTGGTCTCTCATAGGCAGCCTGATGATAGTGAACAGAACCCAAAGAGCCCCTCTGAGAGGGACCTACTCTGCTGGCCACGGGATAAGGGCAGCCCAGCAGCCCAAGGGAGGGAACTAGCCAGAACTTCAAGGTTAGAGAGGGCCCAGTCACAGGCAGCCAGATGCAGCCAATTAAAGCTAATTGGCCCCCTGTAGATGGGGAGCCCCTGGAGGCAGAGCCCACTGTTGGACTTTTGAGAGGCCCGTCTGCCTGCGACCTGCCCTCCTGCCCTCAGATACCTGCCCTGCTCCAACTAATGAGCCAGGGCTACAGAGGGAGGAGGCTACAGGGGGAGGAGGCTACAGGGAGGAGGGCACAACCTGCCGAGAAGCACTTTCTTCTAATAAACTTTCCAGGGATGCTCCTGAGAGCCACGGTTGGATTCTCCCATGAATGTAGCCCCAGGTGCTGAGGGGCAGAGGCACAAAGCAACAGCTCATTTAGCAGGGGACAAATGGCCTACTTTCAGGCCAGCAGATAAAATATCATGCTCGGCTAGGGCCCCATGCAAGACAGGAAGAGGGGAGGCAGCACCTATTCACTCATGAGAGCTTGTGATCGCTTCTGGATGATAAAGGAAAGGTGGTGTCTCCTTCAACCAGCCCAGAAGGCAAAATCATAGTGGGAATAATATTGCAATCAGATGAATATTAGCAGTCCCAGGAGCTTATGAGTGCGTACACGGGCCCTCTCGGTCCATCGCTTCAGTCCTCATGAAGCAGCTTTTCACAGCAACGCCAAGCAACAGGAGAGAAGAAAAGAGACTTCCTCTTACAGAAAGGCATCTGGGGGCAGGGATAGGGGGCTGGAAGCTTGAGTCCAGCATCACACAAGCCCAGCACTGAGGTCATGGTTCACACCAGACCTTTGCATTTCAGACCTAGGCTTTTTATGTTCCTTCCATGTTTGGTTGGTTGGGGAAGCATTTTGTTTTGCTTGTTTTATTTATCACAATATATTAAGAAAGGGAAACTAGAGATAATAAATACCACGATTAGCTTGCTCAGTTGTATACACACATACACACACACACACACAAAATCTCTCTCTCTCTCACTATACTACAATTCAAGGTCTGATAACTATTTGTGCAAAATAATAACAATATGATGTTTGTCCCTTTAAAACAGTAGATGCCAGCTAGTCAGCTGCTTTCAGTTCTCATAAGGAGATAGGGTAGAAATGCTGGTGTGGTGGGAGGAACACACACATGAGAGTCAGTAGCACTCCCTGCACACAGTAGGGGATCAATAACTGTTTGCTGAATTGAATGTGGTGAAATAAGCACAGAGCCGCAGGGAGAAGAGAGAGAAGGTATTCTGTAGAAACACAGCTTTTCTGTGTAAGACACTCTGCCGGGAGTTTGGCACAAAGAAGACATTTGCCATCTTCCAAGCTGGCTCCTGACATCAGCTGGAAGCTCCCACTGTCTTAACATCACACTCACAGAGAGAACACAGCAGGACAGGGGCTTCCAAACAGTCCCTGCAAAACGTCTGACCTTCATGGCAGTCCTGACACTGTATCATCTCAGTGTCATATTTTCCTTCTCCTTTTTAAAGGGAAAATTTTAGGGTAGAGAGAAGGTTAGTCAGGAAAATCCAGGTGACAGTACAGTCGCTGACGTCCGATGCCAGGAGACATTCTCCCTGGCTGCTATTAGGCTGTTCTGGGAGTGATTTTTGCCTGATGGTAACGTCCATCAATTTGTCAGTTTTCACTCCTCAAGGCACTGGTGGCTTCAAAGCATTCTGAAGTATGCTAGAGATATCTCAGATGACCACTTGACACTTCCCCCCAGGAAGTTTACTAGGGACCGTTACCATTTATTGGACAACTACAATAATAATGGCCATCATAGCATGATCAAAACAACCAACTTTCTTTCCCCTGCGTTTCACTGGAGCACCTCACATGTAGTATTTTATTGACCCTTTGAAGAAGAACCCTCAGATGTTTAACTTGGCAGCAGCTGTACAACGACATGGTGACAAGGTCATACGGTCACTTGAAAACCTGTGGTCCTCACCAGTATTCTTTCGCTCATTTGCATAACTGCTATATCCTAGGCATTGTGCTAGCCGCTAAGATACAGAGATCAAGACAGGGTACCTTGGGTAACTGTCAATAGCTCAGGTAGTCAGACAGACCAAAGTTCATGGCAAGGGTGGGAGACTAAGGGTTTTCTGGGGGGTTTTGGCCATCTGTGCAAGAGAGCATAGAAGGCTTCTCAGAGGAAATGTTGCCTCAGTCTGGAACGGAAGAAAAACTTTGTCAAATGACAAATGAAGGGCAGGAGCAGCATCTCTGTTCTGGTGGGTGCAGGGCAGCTTGTGCAGAGACATGGAGATGGAAGAACATGACCATGGACAAACGTATCAGCAGCACAGAAGCAAGAGAGAGCCAGGCAGCCAGTACGGAGAGCACTGAAGGGGAATGAGACTGAGAAAATAGGGTATGAGTGGGGGACAGCTTTCAGGTCAAGAAACTCAGGCATGGTCTTGAAGGCTACAGTGGCTTCTGGGGCTTTCTGAGCAAGTATGTGATGTGCTAAGGAACTAGTCACTGCACACTTCTACTGTATTCTCTGGAGGAGCATAGCAAGGTCACAGCACTTCTAGCCTGTCCTCTCAAAGAAAAGGGGTGATTTATCTTTCCAATAAATCCTGGGATAGACAGACAGCAAATGTGTACAGTAGCAGATACTCTCTAGGTTTGTGCAGTACCATAACTGCTCTATATTTGCGCTCTTTTAAACTTTCATACAAAACACCCATGACTATGGAGTGTTCGGGGACTTTAGCTGAAATGTTTGCTCAAGGCTTGAGAGGATGGGATCCAAACAGAGTAACTCTCAGAGCAGCTTGGATGAAGAACATCTCCCTGTCCTTGGAAATGCTGTTGAGCTCATCCCAACAGTTTTGGGGTAAGATGAAAATCTACCTTCAACTCCACATGGGGCTCTCAGGCCTCTGCTAGAATTCAGGAGGTTAGTCAACATCCTTAGTGTCTCTCAGCTCAGGTGATGCCACTTGCATCCGAGAACCCAAATGAAATGGCAAAACAGCTCTTCTTCTTGTGTCACTTGGTGTTCCAATCACAGAGGGTTCTTCAGTGATCCTTCATGAAAGGCCACCTGTGCACTCCGTGAGGGACAAGAAAAACTATGGCCATCAACCTAGACCAATTTAGAACATGCCAGCAGCCTGACATAGCTACACAGCCTAAATATTCTGATCAACTTTAAGAGAAATAAGACACATGGTTTCATCTTTTTCTAAACCAGGTTCCTCTCTTCTTTGATTTTTAATTTGAAGATGTTTATGCATCATCCCCTGAACCCTCACTCCTCTTTCAAAATGAAATCGCATTTCTATTTTGCAGACAGGGAGAGCAGTTGTAATCAGCCTCTTGGCTAAGGCAAACTCATTCTAGAGTCAATCTGAAGTAGGGAAGGCTTGCTTTCCTACTAATCAGGCAACAGGAGCCTGTGGGGTGCAGAGACTTCAGGCTGGAGATGATGCAATCTGATGATTACCAGGGGACCCTTCTTCATAAAAACGGTCAGATTCACGGTCCCTCAAACTCACTTGCGTCATTCTCAGGGGCCGATTTCCCTCCTTGACTCTCAGTGAGTTGGCCCAACCCTCCTGTTTGCAAGACATGGGGTCACCACACCTGAACCTCTGAAAGCTGAAAATGGAAGTTAAGTAGGAAAGAACTAAGGACAATCAACCTTGAGCAGAATCATAAAGGACTAGACTGGCCTGGGCTAAGTTACAGAAAAAAATCAGCCAAGAAACCCAAAGGTTCCCCAAGCCTTGCCTCATTGGTTACTTTAAATTTCTTCCTTGCAGTTTTCACTTTTAGAACAAGGAGGGAAAGACTGTAAATCAAGCTGTTCTTGCTGCAGAGCTCTTTACTACTCCACATAGCAGGGGCGGGTGCAAAGGGAGTGGGTGATGTCTGCGTTGCACACAAGTGCTGGCAAGCTTACAAGTGAGCTGAGAAGACACCAGAATGACAAGAGTCAGAGGGGTGGCTTGGTGTGTCCACCAGTACCCATGCTTGTCATCTTCCAAAAGTGGGACCTCAGTGCTGGCACACTAATCCAGTCAAAATAAAAGCAATAATTCTTAGCCTTCCCTCTGCTAGCAATGAGGACACAGGTGCGACGCCTGGCCCCATACTTAAAATAAATGGGAGCTCCCCTTCTGTCTGCTCCCTTCTCCCCCTTCCCACCCTTCAGCCAGAATGAGGACAAGGTGATGTCACACCAAGAATCACATGGGCAGCATGGCATCCTAGGGATGAGGTAGCATCTAGTTATGGGGCTGGAAGCTATAAGACTTCCTGGCTCACAGCATCCCTGTGAGGCCAGGCTTGTGCAAAACTGAGAAGTGCAGTTCTATCACTATAAAGATGCCTTTAAGATGCTTTATTTGAGGCCTTGGTTTCAAACAATTGGACAGATGTGCTAATTAGTGAGGATGGCATGTCCCCACACTGAGAAGTCTCACTTTAACAGGACATAGTTGCAAAGAAAGAACTAACAACAGTAGAGCAAAAGTTGTGTTTCTGTTGGAAAGTAATGATCATCACACTGGGGAATGGCATGCACACCAAACCTGGTGGCTCTAAAGCTATCACCCATCGGTATTTCAAATGAGTCCTGACTATGTTAATCAACAGCCATGGCAAAAATGGATAGAAATGCAAGAGCATTGAACATAAAAGTAGATCTGCTGACAATACCAAGATGCGAAAGTCCAATCTGACAGTAAAAGAGAAGATGCAAAAATATAAATCATAGATATGAGAAGTCTCAATCCACACATAAAAGTTATGATTTTAAAAATCCACGTGGTCACATGTCTGGGGCTACTCTTATTTAGAGGCAAACAATCTTGTGCCTCTAAATAGCCCACAAGCATATCAAGTGTATAGCTCAGCGTAATAACGGATGTTCACAACGATATTTCTGCATCATTCTATTTTGGAAAGCATGGAAGTAATTCATTTATAAGTATTTTCAGAGCATTAGTCATCTTGAAACTTGAGTCTTTGAAATATCTCAGTCCATGTGACACTGTGTGGCCATAGTTATTCCACACAGATCATTGTTACATGAAGTATATTGGGGGTAGCCCAGCGTGGTCAGTGTGTATAGTCATGTATTTTCTACCTCCACTTTTCAGGCCTTGTCCAGAGGGAATGCCCTAGATATAGATTACATACCCTGAATGTGGGTCTAGTCATTGCTGCGGTCAGGAAACGAAGAAATCATTGTAACCTGGATCACACCTCTTTGTGGGGAAAGATATATGTGATATAGATAAATGAAGAGAAAAATCACCATCCACCATATAAAAGGCACTCAAATGAAAGGAGACCCACCACCTAAAGGAACACTGGGCAAAGATGGTGAATTAGCCAATCCAAATCGAATAATGAATGTGAAAAGATGTTCCTGCCCATCAAACACCTAGACAACATGAAGCAGGGTAACAAGGAAACACCTCCCCTTACCTGTGAGGTTCAAGGAAAGAGAATGCTCACACATGCTGCCAGCAAGTGGGGAAAGGTTACTTCGCACATGGGAAGAGAAATGTGAACTAATGTATTCCTTGTAAAGTAACACGGTGCCATCTACTGCACTTTAAAAGAGACCTATCCTTCCGCTGAGAGAAATTCCTTTTGGGGATCTGCTCATGCAAGTTATAGCCTCAGTAGAAATAGCACATGTACAAGGCTGGCAATCTCAGCATCATTTGCAAAAATTTGTGAACAAAATTAAATTCCTGTCAGCAGAAAAATGGTTGAAATATCTGTGGCATATTCATTCTATTGAAAATTATACAGTCATTGACAACAGCAGAGTATTTATATTAAATGACTTGAAGGAGGCTGCAGTGTGTGTGTGTGTGTGTGTGTGTGAAAATATATATGCATAGATTATAATATTAGGAAATTTAGGCCATTAAGTTAATTTGTAAACAATCAAAAAGCTATGAGGAAGATGTCCAAGATAAAATAATAATATAACATTAATTATTCTAACAAATGTTATTTATTTGTTCATGCACATACATGTATATATAAATACATAAAAATCACAAAATGATGCTTAACATAAGGAACTAGAATTCAACTGAAATTTTCTAACACCTCACTTTCCTATAGTTCACTTTTACAATTTATTTCTATCACTTATATGTTATTAAATGATAAAGAAACAAAACTGCCCACATCAGTGGTGATCACCACTGGTATACCCTGCTCAAAGGGGTGCTGCAGGCCACAGCAGCTAACCTTCACTGTAAGAGACCATGGCATGTAGAAGAGGTGTGAAAAGGAAATGTTCTGGGCAGGAAAAACTGCATTGACAAAAGTGTTGAGAGGAGAAAGAAATCAGGGATTACCCAAGGTGCCCCAGCTTAGATACAGGAAAGGGTCAATGACTGAAGCAAACAGCTGAAGTTCTACTTCTGTAATAGACCCAACAGCTGGGAAATAGAAATGGCCACCACAGTGCATTTACAGAATGATCTTTACTTAACACTGACAGATGAAAACAGTTTGGCTTTAGCCAGCTCCACAAATGGACAAATATTTTGAGTGCTTAGGACTCTGTCCATGGTGTCACCATGTGTTTTACTCACATATAAACTTTAGTTCGGTAACATTTTCATTTGAAACCCTTCTTCCTGTTGGTTTCCAACTTGCCTGTAAATATTTACTTGGAGAAAAAAATGTCACCAAAAGATCTAAGCTCAAGTTAAGAAAATGAACAAATAAATAAAGGGTCATTTTCAAACACAAAGCTGCTGCGTTGTGCATGTTAACTAAACAAGAAGTCTCAAGACCTGTGGCTCAGAGCTCATTTCAGGAAAAGAAATACTTTTATTTATTAAAAGCCTCTGAATACAAATGAATTTTTTATTCAGTATTTACACTTGTTTCACTGCCTGCCTCTCTGAGGTAGGAACCATATGTGCTTTGCCGGGTGACCTAAAACGTTATCTGGTGTCACCAGGTCACCTACTCATTGCAATGTGGCTGCTTGGTTCATGTCAATACTTAATAATATAGTATTCCTGCACTGCCACTAATAAGAAAGGTCCTGAGGATCACTAACAACCCCACTTCCCATTGCAACCCAAAAAGAGAGACACCATGGTCCTCAGTAGCTATGCCAACCTGAGAGATGCTTCTCTCTCTGCCACAAGGTGTCTTTCCATCTCTAACCCGGGCTCCAAATCACAAGGAACCCAATTCATCTATTTCCGTCACTCTATTAGAATACACGACAGGTGACATTATTATTATATTCTAAGGAATTGAAAGAGATAAACAAAACGTCAGCAGCTCTTCATATACCTGACAGCTCAATAGGGAGAAAAGATAGTAGGAAAAACTCAGGTTAGTAAAATGCAACACTGTATCTTTTTAGACAGTGGACCCACTGAGCATTGAGACAATAGACAAAAATACAAAGAAGTTAAAATATCAAAATAACAAAATAATAAGTAAATAAATAAAATGCAAGGAAGTGTTCATGCTTTCATGCTTTGCTGGATGTTAAGAGCAGCAACAAAGACCAGTGGGAAAAAACTAGAGAAAGGAACCGAGAGCAGATGTTAATACCAGACCTAAAGGGTCCCAATCCCAATCCTCCTTTCAGTAGACTCCCAGCCTTCTAGAGCCTCACAGGGACTCAGTTTCCTAATAGGAAAATACGACATTGTTTTGAGTATGATGGACTGGCATAAGAAGTATCCATAAGCAAAAGATAAAACACACTCAATAGAGACAGCTGCTCTGAAGCCACCAACAATAATACTGCTGGTGCTGGTGCTGGTGCTGGGGCTGGTGCAGGTAGTGCTGGTGGTGGTAGTAATTATGGTAGTAGTGGTGACAATGGTGATAATAATGACAGTGGAGATAGTTCCAGGGGCTAAGAAACTATAGGATCTCACATAGCTCCCAGAATAATATACAACTGAGCAGTGGGGACCACAAGCGACTTGTGTTTGAATCCCAGCTCCACTGGTTGGCATCTCATGTTCCTCCCATATGGAATATGAGATGACCAGCTTAACACATCTGAAGCTTTGCACATAATAAATGTCTCCACTTAAATGGAGCACTTGGGTAGAAGATTCTGCAAGGCTGTTCTGTATGTGTCATGGGTTAGGCAACTCGGCACAGTGGGAGGAGTACAGTCTCCTTGGTCAAAAGGGCTTAAAATCAGATGCAGGCTCTTCTATGCACCAACTGTATGATCTAGGACAAGGTGCTCAGCGTCCTTGATACTTGACTACTTTTCTATTTGTTAAAAATCTCAGCAAAGATTTCATCATTGCCAGAATAGCACTGATTAACTGAGGATAAAGTGAGGACCTTAATACTAGTCATAGTATTAATACAAGGATGGAATGGGAGGATGGGGATGCAATCTCAACCAACTGTCTGGCTTACAGGAAGCTGGTAGTGGGTGGAACTACAGTGTGTTACCTTCTCAGAAGACAGATTCTATCAAGCCCAAATCTGATGTACTCCAGCATCTACTGCCATAGGACCGGAAGTGACATCTACAGCTATTCACCCAAGTCTCAAGCTGCATGGTTCTAATCCAAAGAAAAAGAACCTCAAGATACAGTTGAGTTGAACTAAAGGAGAGAAAGCTCTCTTAATGAAATTGTCCCAGAAAATGTTGACCCTTCTAATGTTTCAGTCTCCAGACACAAGTACCAGTAAAGTCCACCCCTTTCTAGTAAGAATCCCTATAGCCATCCTTCAGGCATACCAATGGAATCACTGCACTCAAGTGAAAGCAGAAGGCACCTTATGCCTTTCTGGGATCAGCTCTCGCATGCAAGGCTACACAATGACCCATGGCCTCAAATATCTGGGTTCAGTAAACTCTATCTACTCCTGTCTCTGAGAACTTGACTAATGCATGTTTGCTTGTCTTACCTACTTTTTTTCTGTGAAAAGAAATTGACACCTGTTTTAGTTACTTTTCTACTCCTGTGAGGAGATACAATAACCAAGTCAACTTATAAAAGAAAGATTTTAGTGGGGGGTTATAGTTTCGGAGGGCAAATCCATGACCATCATAGTGTGGAGAAGGGCAGCTGGCAGGCAGGCAGGCAGGCATGGCATGGCAGTAGCTGAGAGCTTACATCCCAATCCACAAGCGCTAGGCAAAGAAAGGTAATTGGGAACAGCACAGGCTTTTGAAACCTCAAAGCCCACACCCAGGGACACACTTCTTCCAACAAGACCACACCTCCTAATCCTTCCCAAACAGTTCCACCAACTACAGACCAAGTATTCAGTATATGATCCCGTGGAGGCCATTCTCATCCAAACCACCACAACAATTCACTGGAAAAGTACCTGAAGGCACAGGCTAGGTAACACCATAAACTTTCATGCTATAAGCAGATACTAGATGCATAGAACTAAATTATAATGCTTATATCTGGTGCCCTCAGATCTATAGACAGCAAATTAGAAAGAATATAGACAATAAAAATGAAGATCTCAGTTTCAACTTAGACTCTACTGTCTTTTCCCTTTCTAATTTGGCCAGTTGATATAGCCTCATGAAACTTAGCATCCATCTTCTGTAAGAGCGGGGATTGCAATGCTGTCACATAAGACAATGGTGTATTTAGTGAGACTATTTAATGTAACTTTTAAAATAAACTTGATTCATATTATTGTCTCATTGTTTCATGTGAACCCGGTGGCTTGTAGTGCTCACGTCTTCTACAGTTGCTAGGCTCTGCCCACATGTATGTCTTCTGCTTTAAGGAGCATATATATCTGTACTCTATGATCCCCAGATATAATCTAGTTAGGAAAATATGGCAGAAAGTCCAAGTAGCAGCACAAATGTTTAGTAGTATATTTACAGCATATAGGGTAGTTCATTTGAACAGGCAAAGGATGGATCATTACATGTATCTTAAACAGCAGTATGTCATTTGAATTTTTAAAAGCATATTATTTTATAAATTAAAAATAGAATAAAAAATAAGAACTGGGTGTGGGGGGCTCACACCAATAAACCCATCACTCAGGAGGCAGAAGTAGGAGAAATGCTGAGTTTAAGGCCAGCTTAGGCTGTGTAGTGAGTTCTAGAATAGCAAGAAGACTACAGAGTATTACTCTTTCCAGAGAGAGAGAGAGAGAGAGAGAGAGAGAGAGAGAGAGAGAGAGAGA
>OU015754.1:41170077-41188501 GCA_907169655.1 Acomys percivali | reverse complement strand
AGAGAGAGAGAGAGAGAGAGAGAGAGAGAGAGAGAGAGAGAGAGAGACAGAGACAGAGACAGAGACAGAGACAGAGACAGAGACAGAGACAGACAGACAGACAGACAGACAGACAGACAGACAGACAAGAAAAGAGGAATGCAGAGAAAATAAGAAACAACAGGATAATGTCCAGGGCACTGGCCATCTGTTAGAAGCTCCTAAATGAAGTGTTTATTAAGCTGCAATCATATGTCTGTGCTAATTGCTATGGTATGCCCTGGAAAGAGTGAGGAAAATGAACTGCCCCTTTCTTTGGAGGAATGTACAGCCTATTGGAAGATTCAGACCCTGGGAACTCCTGACACTTCCTTCAAAGGATGTGTGTGAGAAGGACAGAGGGAACAGGAACTTCACACAAGAAAGAGGCCTTTGTGTAGTGTGTCTTGTAAGTTAGATCTTGAAGGGTGAGTTCAGTTCACTAGAGTAAAGAACAGCAATGTGGTTTTCAAATGGGTAAAGTAACAAAGGTCCCAGGTACATGTGGAGTGCAAACAGGTTATGAATGCATATGGAGAAACGTGTGGATACAAGTGTGACATGTGTAAGCATGTGAGGGATGCAATATAACTGTGCCCATGTGTACCTCTATATGCATACAAGTCTTGTGTTGGTATGTTTAGAGGGAGTAAATAGGAGTGTGGTGCTATGTACCTGTGATTTGATATATGAGTATAAATAGACTTTATGTATGCATGTGAAGGTTTGTTACACTCTGCTTTTGTGTGTGCATGTGTTTACATATTTGTAAGCATACATGTACATGTGTATATATATTTGTGAGCAATATTACATTTTGTATATATAAAATATAATATATAATATAATATATAACATATAATATATAATTATATATAATAACATATTATATATTGTAACATATATTATATATAATAATAAAATTATATGTAATATATGTGTGTATATGTAATCTTATGTGTGTCTGTGTGTGTGTGTGTATATATATATATACACACACACAAGAGTGTGATGCTCTAAGTATAGCTTAGGTGTCCACAGGTAGGATTAGTGCAGTATATGCACATGTATGTGACACTATGTGTGACCATGTATGTACATATGTCAGGATTTGTGTTTACAGAGCATTATTATATGCATGTTTATGTGTGATTCTGTGTGCATGGGTATGAGGATGTGCAAGTCTGGGTGCAAGTACGTGAGAGTGCATGTGTTGAAATACATGCAGGAAACACTGGGATGGGGGGAGGAGTGATGGTGCGGGGGGGGGGGGGGGGGAAGAGGCCAGACAGGGAAAGGCCTTGATGTCTGTGGTCAGGAATTTGAATAATATGCTCTAGGCAGTAGGGTGCCCTTTATGGGTTTGATCTGGGAAGAAATGTGATCAAAGGCATGTTTTAGAAAGATGATGCCAGCGGCAGATGGGCGGGTTCCAGAGGGCAGAGGATGAGTTGGGAAGCTCAAATGATGCCTGCATGGGATTCGGGAGACTGAAGAAGAGAAACTCCTGACTCACTGCCCATTACCTCACTGCCCCTTGCTTTATTTTCCCAAGGTTAAATAAATAGTACACTCTTTTTAAAAAGTTGTCCATTCATGGAAGAAAGATCCCCCAGAAAGACAGACACCCCTTTCATTTCATTAGATGCTCTGCCTCATCTGATCCAGTCAAAAAGCAAGCTCTCCACTAGGCATGGCCACATTGCCATGCAAACCCAGCAGCTCTGGAGCCCTCCACACCAACAGGAATCCCCAGGCAAGAATGAGAGCATAAGAGATGGATGCAAAGGCGTTCTGTGACGGACACTTATTTACTATCTGATCATATCAAAGCTGTCTTCCAAACAACAAGCCTCTCTGGAACTACTCTTGTGAAATCTTTTTTTTTTTTTTTTATCAAGTCGGGACACAACACGACTTGCTTCCTATGAGCACTGTTCTCATCCTCTTGGTGCTAATGTCACTGCTTTCTGTCCCTGCCCCCTGAATCTCCTTCTCCTGCCTCCTTCTCTCTTTCCCATCTCTCTTTCCTTTTCCTCACTCTCTCGCTATATCTGACATCTTGAGCTTCTTCTGCCTCCTCACTTCTCACCAATGCCATTCCACCACCACCTCTTTTCATCTTCCTTTTTCTCTCCCATCATTCTCCTCCCATATCTCTTCCTACTATAAAAGGGGGGGGGGAGTCAATTTTAGAAAAAGAGCAAGATCTTGGCCCACACCAGAATCTACAACAAATATAGTCACTGAAAAGCAACTGGCAGAGTCCAACTTCTGGGGGGTGGGGGATCTTGACAAATAGCAAGTGTGGAAGAATAGCGGCTCGTTTTGAAGAAGAAAAAAAAAAAACGGTAGCCTATGTCCCGCAGTTGCCCCTGGACACCAGTATCTCTAGGCACTCTTCCAGCTGGGCAATTCCTATTTGCTAAGCAGCCCCAGCCAGCCCCAGCCAGCCCCAGCCAGCCCCAGCCAGCCCCCTCCCTCTGCACTGGTGAAGGAGGTGGCCCTACTGTCACATTGTACTGCCCAGCTACTCCTCCCACCCAGCACAGCAAGGGAAAAAAAAGCCATAAAATTCAGAACCAGCTCCTGTCAGCACTGCAGGCATTGCAGAGACCACTGGGTCCAACTCGGATCAGATCACTCTAGAGATCTGACACTGAAAGCCAAAGGAATCCATTACTTGAAACCTCAAATATAGGACCTGTTGCAAAACCGTGTCTGTCCGAGGAAACACCTCCAGGTTTTTGCTTTCTGAATAGGATTCTACTACCTTATATGCAGGTGTCTAAACAGCTTAAGATCGACATAAAAAGGAGTTAAAAACACAGGCGTTTGGAACCCACCGCATGCACCCAGCAAAGGACATGTGCTAAGGGAAGTGTGCAGAAGCGGAGCCTGCAGTAGTGGAGGGCTCTGAGCTCCGAAGACCTTTTTAATATGGCTGTATTGTAATACTGCAGTGCCAAAGCCCACCAGTGGCTCCGAAAAGGAAAGAAAAAAAAAAGAAGAAGAAGAAGACTCGCTATGCAGCAGAACTTCCCAGCCCTGGAAACAGAATGTCTCCCTTTTGCACCCATTTAATAACGGCTTTATTTAGCACAATCGGGGGAGATGTGTGTTCTGCTAGGCGGTCCACAGAAAGCTCCGTCTGCAACGAGGAGGCGATTCTTCCTGCACGAAACTAAGATGCAATCCTCTAAACTCAGCCTCCCAAAGCATGGCAAAGCCACTACGAGGAGCTGTGATTCACAGAGGGGTTCCCTCTGATTCACAGAGGATGGGGCGGGGGGGGGGCAGTGTCAGGCGTGCAAGGAGATGGACACACCTTTCCTCCACGCAATTAGATAGATACACCATGCTAATGCCTGCAAAGTCCACCGGCACTGTGCTCTCAAGGGTTAATTTCCTCAGCAAAAACTGAAACACACACCCTCCACCCCTACTTCATCGACCCCACCACCTCGGTCATAATCATACATTTGAATCTTCTTAATCTTAAATTCCAGGACCCCCCCTCCCCAGTATCAGTCCTATCTTTTGGGAACAGCCCCTGCACCTGGGCTCGATTCCCGCCTCATCACCGATGGAAGCCCAGAGAGCCAGACATAATTATTTTCCTACAAGGTTATGCCTAATTGGCCACTAACCTAATTGATTAATCATCTCATTTTTCAAAGCAGCATCCAAGAGTCAAGCTAGCGAAGAGATGGGAAAACATGTATGCAATGGCCCAAGGGGTTAAAAAAAAATACAGACCTAGGGAAAGACCCCAGGCCAGCTAAACCGAAATGGCCATAAATGAAAAGAAAACGCGACATGAGCTGGGAAATGCGCAGGACTACTGGAGTACCAAGCCAGGAAAGCTGCTAGAGTCCAGCAGGCTCCAACACCAATGAAGTTGTTTTTCCCGGGGACCGAAGGGTTAAAATGACTGCACTTCAACCCAGTCTCTTCTAATGCTGGAGGGGGAGCAGAATCCACCTGTCCCCTTTCTCAGGCAAATTCCCTGGGGGTCCAAAGGGTCGCCCTGGTTCTCTGGCCACAACTTGCACCTCTGCGCGCGGCCCTCGCCTGCGCCTTTGCGCGCTACCCAAAACTTTGCGCTCACTGCGGCCGCCGCCTGGCCGCTCTGCGCGGCAGAACGCGCCACTAAGTCCAAGAGCTCAGGGCAGCTCTTCCGCGGCCACCGCCGCTCTGCTTTGGGCTTCAGACTTTTCTTTCCTCCGCCTCAAGTCCCCACGCAGGGGCTCCCTCGTGGCTGCGGGAACGCGCGTCCCGGCCCGCAGTGGGCATCTCGACCGCGGCGCTGCAGACCACCACCCAGCAGGGTCCTTAAGGCGTCCACCCGATGGCTGGACGCCTGAGGCCACCCTTGCCCCTGCGCACCCACCCTAGCCTCCCACACCGCGGCTGCGGGGCGCAACACCTTCTCCTACCTTCCAGCCGCCTAAGACCACACTCTCTGCTCAGCCCTCTCGACTCATCATCCTCTGGCTGCAGAGCAGGGCAGCCGGACTCTGCTTTTGTTCCCTGGGGCGGGGAGGTCCGTGAGGGGCCAGGGAGCGGGAAATGCCACGGAGCTGGGTGTCAGGGAGAAAGGAGGCTCACTCCAGGCAGCTCTGCTAGCAGCAGAAGTGGCGGCAGCAACAGCAGTGGTGGCGGCAGCGGCGGCAGCAGCAGCAGTAGAGATAGTGCCGACTCTCTGCAGGCCACATCTTTCATACCTTATACATCACTACCGCATTCCCTCGAATAGGAGAGCCCCTCAGCATTTCACCACCTACTCAGGGTGCGGGCGCCAGCAACAGTGGCTTAGCTGGATTTGGCCACAGCGTGGGCTCTGCTAAGGAACAGGACCTCAGCACCCACTCGCCACTCCCTCCTAGATGACCACAGCACCGCCTATAACTATCAGTGGTATCCCCGCAGCAGCGCTCTCCTTAAGCGGTCTCTGCCTGTTTCTCAGAAGGTCTGGGCTTTAGGGCAAGCAACAGTGCTTTATTATGGAAACTCATTCCCAACTGCCTGTTTGGGTCTTCCCAGGGAGTGTCTTACCGCTGCAGAAGCTTCCTCCTGATTGCACATGGTTTCTGTATGCTCCAGGAGCAGGCTCTGTGGGCACTGAGAGAGCCAGCCAAGGGGTCCACTTGCAGTGGGGAGACCTTAGCAAATTGCCAAAGGATTGAATCCCTGTTGCTTCATCTATAAAATGGGAATCAGGTGAGCTTTCCTGTAAGGTCGTAGTGAGAATAAAAGGCGATAAGCACAGAGTAGTGGAGTTCCCTAAACTAAGCTTAGTAAGCTTAATGTCTTCCCTTCTTCCAATGCAGCCCTGCCCTTCCAAAAAAGAAAAAGAAAAAAGAAAGAAAGGGAAATGCCAGCAACAATTCACTCAGTAAATATTTGCCATGAGCTTACCTCTGTTTTACCTCAATCTCTGTTTTATAGACTACAGTAGAGCATGTCTTGGATTTTCTCTGCAGTGAAGACACAAGATAAAAGTAAATCAGAATTGTTGAGCAGTAATAATTGCCAAAATTAAAATAGTTGCTGGCATGCAACATAAAATAGCTGGGAGTGCTATTTAGTTTGTGTCAACTTGACACAAACTTGAGACACCTGGGAAGAGAGGTCCTCAATTGAGGAGTTGTCTCCATCACACTGGCCTCTGGGCACGCCTATAGGGCATATTCTTGATGGATGGTTAATGTGGGAGAGCCTAGCCCTCTGTGAGTGGTGTTACTTCTGGGCAGGTGTCTTGGGTTGTATAAGAGATAAGGTGAGCAAGCCGGTCAGCTCAGTCCCCCTATGGTCTGTGCGTCCAGGTCCCTGCTCCAACTTCCCTCGATGATAGACTGTATTCTATAAGATGAAATAACACCCCCACGTTGGTTTTGGTCAGTGTTTCATCACAATGACAGCAACAACAAATTGGAACGGTGGAGTCGGGACCTGCTTTGGTTGTAAGAATAAACTCCAATCCTATGTGATCAGGACCTCATCTCCACAACACAGGAAACAGTGACTGACGGCAAACGCACAGTACAGGAATAAGTGGAAGGCGTCTAAGGTGACTGGGGTTGAGGATGTGAGTGTGCAGTGTTTCCTGTGCGGTAAAATAAAATCTACTCGGGCTGCTGTGCAGAGAGTAGATCGGAGGGGGCTTGCGTGGAAGCCATAGGGACCGGAATCAGTGACAGGATCCTGCAGTGCTGGATAAAAGTCCCTCGCTGTCGTCCCATGATTCCATAATCACAAATCACTCCAACTCTCTTTCATCCAACAAACAACTGGGAGAAAGGACCACTGGTGAGCAGTTTGGGGAGCCAGAAGAGGAGTCATTCCAACCCACCCTCTGAATATCGAATATTCTTTTCTCCGTCAGAAAATGGAAATGATAACACATTCTCATGGCTCACTGTGATGATGAAATGATACTAGGAAGGTGCACCCAAGGGACTTTACATCTTTACGACCTCATCACTTTGGGTCCCCCAGGAGCCTCTTGTACACCACATACCCCACCCCCATCCCCCACCCCCCTATGCCCCCCACCAACCCCCCCATCCCCATCTAGAGACAGCCTCTCCTGGAGCTGTCCTGGTCAGAACCAGGAGGGGACAACCCATGGAGGCCAGATGCCTCTCTTAGATGTGTGAGGAAGACACTTGCATTCACGTACTGGTCCCTGAACCCATCTGCCATCTTCTCAAGCAGAAAACTGATTTTCATTTTGTTTAGATCCTCTTGATGCTTCCCTGCCTGCCACCCTCATCTAGCTCGAAGCAGACAGGACATCATCCTATGCTGCTATCGAGCTATAAAAATAGAGAGGAAAGGGGGTTGGCATAGGGACTGGTAAAGCCAGAGACAACAGGAGAGGAAAACAGATAGCCTGTTCTCTTAGCAACAGGAAAGGCTCTTCTCGGCTGAGAAACATGATTGCTGCTTTACATGTATGACATGGCAGCTTCCAGAAGGCACAAGATCCCCTGTCCCATGCCACCAAGGCCCCAGGAGGTAAAACGAACATCCTTACATACTGTGACTGCTGACAGATGAAGGACCATAACCCAGTTAGGAGAGGTAACACAGCTGGGGTCTGAATCCCTTCCTCTGGGGTCTGTCTGCTTTAGATGCCTTTGGCCCTGATGGTGGTGCTGCCTTCTAGAACCCAGAGGAGTTTATACATCTCAGGCCCCAGAACTTAGATGTCCAAAATAGCCACTTCATTCCCTTGTACCCAGCCCAATGCATTATACTTCTCTTTAACTTCCTTCGAGCCCCAAAGCTGAGCTGTTGAAATTCAAAACAGATCTTAAAGGCCACATGGTCTTAGAAACTGAGCAACATGTTGTTACCACCGCAGTGCTGTAAAGCAGAAGAACTGATCCTGCTGGGTGTGAGGCATCGGGGATGCAGTCCCAGCTACACAAGAGACTGAGGCAAGAGGGTAATAAATTCAAAGACTATCAGGGTACACAGTGAGACCCTGTTTCAATTTTTAAAAAAAAACCAAGCTGGGCGTGGTGGCGCACATCTTTAACCTCAGCACTTGGGAGGCAGAGGCAGGAGGATCTCTGTGAGTTCGAGGCCAGCCTGGTCTATAAAGTGAGTCCAGGACAGCCAGAGCTGTTACACAGAGAAACCCTGTCTCAAAAAAAAATTAAAAACCCATAAATAAATAAATAAAACAATGAAGGATTGGGTGGGAATGGGGCTCAGTAGTAGAGTGCCCAGTAGCATGTATAAGGTCCTAGTTTCCATATATAACCCCCCAAAAATAAAACAAAACAAGCAAAAACCCCTGTAATGCTAAGGAACACATAGATGTGTCTTTGAATCATCTGGGATACTCTGCGGGATCAGGGACATCACATCTCTGACCTTACCGTGACTCTGTTCTCGGCAAACTAAGCTCTCTCTGAGTTTTAATAACTTCATGTATAACATAACATCTGCTCCTAGGTCTGGGACCTAAAGAAGATGCTATGAGAATGTCTATATACAGCACACCTTAAACATTAGTAGCCTTTGCTGTCTTTCCTGCTATCCGCCGCCATCTTAACTGTGTTGGCTGGCAACAACTGACTCTCCAAGGGAAACTAAATTCCGTGACCCTGTATATGTCAGTTTCTTGGAACCCATGATCTTTCTGCCTTCAAGCATCACTGTGCTAGATATGCCTGGAATAGGTGCAAACTGGACATAGCAGACTTCTGCCCAACACTCAACCAAAACCAATTCCAGACAGGGGACATCATCTCGTAAATTACAGAGTTCATTATTTTCTATCACTACCTAGGTATTCACAAGAATCCTGGAAGGAACTATCTCCAGTTCCCCAACTGACAAACTGGGAAATTGAAACTCAGAGTGATTTACTGAAGACAGACAGAAAGTAAAATTGACAGGACTCAATCTAGGGCTAGCTCCAAAATCAGTGTGCCTTCCACTTTGCCCCCGCCCTGCTGTGTGACTATCACTCAGATCTGCCCAGAGGCCAACACCCCTCTGAACCTCCATCTGGCCGTATGACTATCCTAGCCCTGGCATCACCCCAGATGCCCTTGGGTACCAAATGTAATCATGCAAACGAAATGACTCATGAAGCCCCAAAACACCCTACAAAGATTTTTAAAAATGTTAATGTTGTGGCTTGTGGCTAGGGAGAAAACATGGGAGTAACTAGTCCCCTGGGAGCCCTCCCAGACGACAAAGGAGACAAGACCACCCTGAACACACTTCGGACTGACACAGGGAGATGTGGCTACATCCCCATCCAGTCCCCTTCTAAATGTTATTAGCACAAGGACAATGGAGATCAGAAGCAGGAAGCACCACCATAATTACAGGCATAGACAGCATTTTTGCTCAGAGGCCTTTTTGCTTTTCTCTCTCGATGTCTGTAAAAACGCAGTTACTTCTTACTCTGGAGCTACTCCTAACCCACCCTACATCTACAGAAAGAGGTCACATCTTCAGCTCCAGCCAAAGGGAATTTATGAGCTCCTGTCACTTGGCAGGAGTTCAGGGTGAAGCCATCTTGGATGTCCACCAATTCTGATGATGTCATCCTCATCTCTCTCTCTCTCTCTCTCTCTCTCTCTCTCTCTCTCTCTCTCTCTCTCTCTCTCTCTCTCTCTCTCTCCTCCCTCACTCTGTCCCTCTCCTTCTCTATGGTGCCTCCTTTCTCCCTTTTCCTTTCCTCTCACATCCCTCCCTCTGCCTCCCCCTTATCTGATCTGCTCTTTTCTCTGTGTTTATCCATTTCTGATTCTCTCCACAGCAGAAATCTGCTTTCCTATAAACAGAGTTCTAGGCTTATATCAGCTTAAAGAAAAGAGAGCATCTATCTGTGTCAAGAAATTTTAAAATTCTGCTTCTCCTAAGTTTGGCCACATCCCTAAATGCTATGGCCCAGGGTAAAAGCTAGTATGATGAGCTCTGCATGGCACCAGCCCAACCCTACAGCCAGACAGCATGCAACAGAAAAGATGTGGTTCCCTAAAGGCAGGTGACCTTTATCCAAGCAAAGGAATGGGTATTGTGCAAACCCAGTGAGCAGGCTCCACTGATGTCAAAACCCAAACGCTGATGTTCCTGACACAGATGCCTTTGCCCTTTTCAGGATTCCACACTGATGCCCATCAAGAGCAGAGAATGATTTTGAAAGCTGGTGTAGCTCACACCTTACGACAAGGTCTAACCACGGTGCCTGATTCCACAATACCCAGCACATTTGAGGTACTTGGTCAATATTTATCGAGTAGACAGTATCCCAGTTGACTGACGAAGGATTCAGAGTCTCTATCAAGGATCAATAGCAAAGAAAGCTGGGATTTCTTACTGATAGAGGCCAAGAGAAGCATGGAGGGTAATGGTTATATTTGTCATACTGTTTCTGCCCCTGCCTTGTACCCAAAGCCTAATATAGTAATATTGTCAGTTGATTCTACCCTTCTCCTCATTAATTGTTGCTGTGTTTTATTGATCCTCCATCTTTGTAATGCTGCACTTCCTCCTATTGGGTGAATATCCAATTCCACTGCCCTAGTGGGAGGGGCTTCTGTCACTACCCCTATTGTGGAGTCTCCCATGGGCTGTCCGTCATCTCTGACTGATCTCCTTGCTAACCAGTGCTATAGACTCTGGCAGGTGAGGAGTTGTAGCCATCTCTGTGCACCTTTCATCTTGAGGGGCTGGTCATAGGTCAGACACATGTGGAGGTTTATGTATGAACTACTATAGAACTGTACCCACAAATGGGAGAGCCATATCAGTAGACCAGTATAAACTAGATGCACCAGAAGTCACAAGCAACTGTGGTTTCTGCTTTGGCTGATAAGTTACTGAGTCATTAGAAACAGCCAGAGCCTCCATTTCTGATTCAACAGCTAGTCTCCAAATCCCTACTGTATTTTCATCTGGTTCTCACAAAATGCATAGGAGAGAAATCACCGTGTCCACTTGCCAATATGGAAATGGAGACCTACAGAAATTAAGCTGGCATGCCCCAAGGTCAAAATAGCCAGCATTTGCTGCTTACATATTTTGGTACCAGTGGCTGCGTGTGTTCCTCTGCATCACTGTTGAGGCTGTGGGGCTTGTGCTCACAGTTAAACTCTGGAGTCAGTCTGGGAAGCGAAGGCAGGCATCTCTTTGCTTAGCCCTTCCTTGATGAGAGAGGACACTAGGAATCATATGCTACCCCCTCAAGGAGATATGGGTTTCCTCCTCTTTCACTGATGTTCTGGAAAACCCTTCACTGCCATTGCATTATTGTCTAAAGATCTATGGGCACATAGCCGATTAGGTAACTGGGGTGAATGGGACTGTGATGAGTCAGCTCCGGAAATTTCTGAAGACAATGAGACCCGTTCTTGCCACTGCCAGTCTTTGCTTTGTGGTCTCCTTTGCTGACCACCAACATACCTACCAGCCGCTGGACAGAACAGTGCCCCTGAAGGCAGCTGGCAGACTGAAAATGAGAAAAGCTGGCAAGACAAAGGGGGTTAGAGAGAAGAACAGCAAGGCACTCTAAGAACCCCTAGGTGCTGAGTTGTGTAGCTACTTAGAAGGCATCCGTGTGGAAACTTGGAGCATTGGTTACCACACTGCAGTCTAGGACACACCCACCTTGAGTAATTGGCTACTAAGGCCAGGCCAGGTCCTATCGGCATGCTATTTAACAGTGTGTTTATATTGTCTCTTTGCCTAACTGCCTTCTCTCGCTAGCTTGTGAGCTCCCCGAGCCCATGGGTCTTGCATTGTTATTGCTGCTCTGTTAGGGTCCAGCAAGCTAGCTGGCACTAATATGGGCCCGGGAAACATTTGATGATGAGTGAATGGATGTGATGTTTAAGGACATAATCAAGAGTCTCTCTGAGGCTTTCTGACACCAAGCCCACGAATTGATCCCTTCCACCTTCCTGAAGTCCTATAAAAACCGTGGCCTGGCAATTAATTTGGCATTCATGTGGTAGCGGGCACCATCTCTTGAGTTGTTATACTGAACTCTGATTTGAACATCGTATTGTTATTAAACATTTCACACGGGAATTTATGTCTTGTTTTCACAAGTAGCCTGTAAGCTCATTCTTTCATGCAAAGAACAGTCATTGAATTATGCAGCGGGGCATTGTCACACCAGCAATACCATCTCCCTGCACGTGCTCAGTCAAAGCCTACTGTGTGCTTCAGGCAGGCACGGGGTTCATGGGGAGATGTTTTAATGAGAACTTAAACCTTTAGCCTGAATTGCAAACCCCTGTGCCTCCAGGGTCATCTATAAAAGCCCCCCGGGGTGGGGGGTGAAGCAGGGAAGGGCTGAGAGATTGTGTATATCTCACAGAGCTTCTGCAGGTGACCTAACAGCCTGTGTAGCATACAAGGCAACCGGATGAGACACAGAAAGTGTAGAATCCATTCTGCTTCCTGATCACTGAACCATAAACCTTGTGCATCCTGGGCTCTTTCTGCAGGCAGATAGACACAACCTTTCCTCTCATGGAGAGCCCCTTCACTTCCTAATCCCTGAAACTGGGCCTTCAAGTGGCCCAGTGGGCTACTTTCTTTCTGCTCTGGCTAGGACACAGCATGTGAAGCCGTGGCTATTATCAGTGGTACAATGGGAAAAAGTGTGTGTTTTGGGGGGAACTCCCTTGTATACTCTCCTAACCCCAAAGGCATTATTTTTCCATTAAAATCTGTTTAAAATCCTGCTTCACAAATAAAACCTCTTTCTAAAACACACTCAGCTTGCAGCAAACCTTTGTGTCTGTCTGACTGTTTAATCAACCCTAAAATGAGACATTAGCAGTTGAATCGTGCGTCTGGGACAGCTAAACTCAGGGAGTGGGCATCCAGGAGGTTACACATATCAGGCGAGGCTCACAGGGAGTAGGTGCACGTTGGGGCAACCGGAACTCAGTCTCTCTATAAGCTCTAGGTGTGGGTCCCTTCCACTTGCTCTCAGGCCTCTTCCCTGACTCTGAACTTCTAATGTGGTGTTAATCTAGTGCGGCGGATGTATGAAGACTTGCTGATTTGGATTTTGAATGTGTCCTGTTGTTACGGGGAACCTCATCCCAATACCATCACCCCCATCCACAGACAAGGATAAAAAAGTGGGTATGTTCCCCCAAGCAGGCGTGCATTGGCTGTTCTATCTTCTGGTTGCCAAGGCAGGTCTCTTCACAGACCAGAAGGACTCTGAGAACCCTGCGAAGGAGCAGGCTTGGCTGTGTCTGTCAGCCTCGCAGGCAGTGACGGTCGCTGCAGACAACAGACACTCCAGGGGCATGGGGGTACCCGTTCTGTTTACTTTGCTTCCCCACTGCTCAGTTGTTCGGTCCAATCTGTTTCCGGAGTTCAGAAAGCAGAGAGAGACAGAGAGGAAAAAAAGGGAAATCGTTTTAAATCACCTTCCCGAGATGTTTTTGCAAGTCTCCTTGGAAACTTCTTTGCAAAGTGAACAGTGTGTAGTTTCCAATAGCACAGGCTAATGGTGGGTTCCAATTTCAGCTCGCCCACTGTGGCACTGTGTGACCTTCAGCCAGGTCCTTACCCTCTCTGGGCTCATGCTCTAAATACTTCCGGCGGGTAGACTAAATGGGCTCTAAGGTTCCTAGAAAGTGTGTGGGTTGTGAGTAATGGCCAAATCGCTGGGCAGAAAGAACATGAAGATTTAGAAAGGAACGGGCCATGGGATGGAGAGGAAGATTTAACACTTAGATAGGGAGCCCAGCCACACAAATATTCCAGTGAATCCCCTGCTTGATAGCCTCACAGGGACAGGGCAAGTTATAGCTAATGCAGGCCAGTGAGTATTGGGGTGGCCATCAGAAAAAGCAGTGTGTGCTTGCATGCATGCATGTGTGTGTGTGTTAACGGGTATTAGACTGCAAATCAAAATGGCCAGAGTCCTTCCTCAGCCAGGCCTCTGACCCCTGGAGATAATGACTGGGTGAGTGTGCTGCTCATCGCATGTCTCTTCCACAAATTAACTTCCCTGAGCTGCGCTCCCCTGCATTGGATAACAGTACTGTTCAACACAAATGTAAGTTTAATTAGGTAGGATAAGTCACCCAGACTCTGGTTATTTTTATTATTATTATTATTATTATTATTATTATTATTATTATTATTATTATTATCATTATCATTATTAATTTGTTCACTTTACATCCTGATTGCAGCCCCTCGCTTATCACTTCCATGTCCTAAGCTCCCTCCCTTCCCCCCACCCATCCCTTAGTCCTCAGAAAGGGGGCGCCCTCCTCCCGTATCATCTGACCCCATCCTATCACGTCTCATCTGGACTACCTGCATCCCCTTCCTCTGTGGCCTGCCAAGCCCACCATCACCACCACGACAGGGGGAAGTGATCAATGAGTGGGCACCAGAGTCCATGTCAGAGGTATCCCCTACTCACCATATTATGGGACCCACAAGGAGTCTGGGCTGCCTATCTGACTACATCTGAGTAGAGGTTCTAGGTCCTCACCATGTGGTCCTTGGTTGGTGCATCAGTCTCTGCAGTATCCCCCCTGGGCCCATATTTGTTGGCTCTGTTGGTCTCCTTGTGGAGCACTTGTCCTCTCCAGCATCTTTCAAAGCACTAATTGCTCCACCCTTCCTTTCCTTGCAGAAGCTCCAATTGAACCCACAAACAGTTCTGCAGTCAGGAACAGAGAAATTGGCTCCAGATCCAAGCTCTGTGGGCTCAGCTCCAGGCACAGTGGATTGAAGAGTTGAGTCAGGATTTCATGAGAAGCTCCCTGCTTCAGTTTCCCTGAAAGTGCTGGGAACCCTCTGCCTGTCTATGTGCAGATCTATTCAAACTATACTCAGTACTCACAGCTCATTTCTGTAGCTGCCTCCTCTTTGAAGACTACCATTAAGGCATGCCGCGGTTGCATGTAACTTCATCTTCCATGGACTTCCCAGCCCTTCAAGGACACATCTGTCCCTTCAAACCTGATGTTGACACAATTTTCCCCATAATCTCCCATCCACTCTAAGCATTGGTCCCCTGTAAGTTAGAGACCTGTAGACAGAGTCACACTCTGAGCTGTACATCCTAGTGATACAGGCCTGGCATAGGACAGACACTCAGTGTCTGTATAAAGCAACAGTGATCGTTAGCATGAGCCAGCTCTTACAGATGGCTGTTGCTTTCACTCATTTAGTCACCACACACAGTAACCTTGTAAGGTAGGAGTGTTATTAAATCTCTTTGTAGATGAGGAGACCTTATTAAGGCTTAGAAATATGTTCAAGGCTTCTCAGTTTGTACCTGAGGGAGTGGTACAGAAGCCCAGAAAGTCTGTCTCCAGCATTCATTAGATGCTCTGTATACATAGCAGAAATTTCCTCTGTGGCTTGGAAAAGCCTAGTGTTGTATCGTCTGGAACCTCTTGCAGGTCGTCATCATCATCATCATCTGCTTCTCATGTCCCCATAGAAGGTGTTTTCAGAACTACCACCATATAACCCCCACAGGGTCTTTACACAAAGTAAAATCTGGCCCTGAAGAGAACAGGGAGAAATGTCCCTACCAAGAGGGACCCTGATCTCCTTCCTACCTTCTAAGAGATGTCTGTCTGCTCCCCATGCACAGAGGCCTCAGCTGGACCCTAGAGCACTGTCTCTATCTCTCCTAGTTGAGGGACTAAGAATGATGTAACACATACATTGAGGAGTGTCTATGTCATTCCATTCCTCAGTGTCAGCTTCTTTGTGTGTGTGTGTGTGTGTGTGTGTGTGTGTGTGTGTGTGTGTGTGCCAATGCACATGTGTGTGCATCAGATGTAACCATTAGAATCTCTCACTAAACCTAGAGTTCACAAATTCGGTTCGACTGGCTGGCCATTGAACCCTGGGGAATTCTTCTGTCTCTACTTCCCCAATGCTGGGATTAAAGGCTCATGCCCAAAGTTTTACATGTTTAGGTGAAGACTCAGGTCCTCATTTACTTTAGTAACTGAGCCAGGGTCCCCATCCCTCTTGATATCATCTCTATTGCCTAATTATAAGCTTCACATTGACAGATTTTGTAAATGAGCACTTTTGACTTCCTAATGCCATTTCTGACCACTCTCTACACCGCATCTCAGTCCAGCCAAACTAACTGCCATCCCTCCAGCTCATCAAGAGCACCTTCTAAGCCAGCGAGATGGCTCAGTGGGTACATGCACTTTCCATGAACCTGAGTTCAATCACATGATGGAAGACAACTCCCACAAATTGTCCTCTGACATCCACACACATGCTATTGCACTCTACATAGCCACACATACCCAAATGAATAAATATAATGTTTGCTTTCTTGCCTTGTTACTTTTGCATGCAATTTAAGTCTTTCTGTCTCACCCTTTCCTTCCACTTTCCCCTCTAACTCTCACTTATCTCCAACAATCCGCTCAGACATCACCCTTTCTATAATTTCCTAAAAGCCCAGTGCCTGCCCTAGCCCACACCAAACCTTTTCTGTGTCCTCCTGCCTCAGTTGTGATCCAGAAGCAGCTCTGGCCTCCAGAATATATACGACCCTAAGAACACAGACTTGTTCTTTAATCTTCATTCCCCAAACCTGGGATAGATGGTGTCTTAAAAATACCACTTTATACTTTATACGTACTAGTTTATTCTGCACTGTGATGTGTACAACACTTTATATATTTCTTGAAATATATAATAGAAAGTAGGCTATGCATGTGTAGATATTTGTAACTCCATAGATATAACATCTTGTCACATTCACAAAGCTAAAAAAAAACTAACTGTGTAAGGGACAGATCTCAAGTCTTACCTTCCCAAACTGAATCCTGTGACTCTCAATTACATGGCATTCATTTCCTATCTGGGTTTTGATCAAGTTGAAAATAAATGAAAAGATGAGGAAGAGCAGAGTGTCAGCTGTATTGCTGCTGGAGGCCAAACTGGAGGGCATGACCTTCACTCTCTTATCCATGTATTCCATGTATATCCCCAACAAGCTAGTGGTTCTGAAAACTTGGTCCTCACTTGGAGGTACAGTCTTTGGGACATACAGCCAAGCTGGCTGCAAAGGCTTATGCGTCCAGTCCAATCCCACTTCTGGTGCTCTCTCTCTCTCTCTCTCTCTCTCTCTCTCTCTCTCTCTCTCTCTCCTTCCTGGTCCATCAGTATGTACACAAGCCACACTGTAAGCTCCTGTTGCTAAACATGACAGCATCACAGCCACTATGGTTGAGTATATACCTGAACCCATGAGCAAAAAAACCTGCTTTTCTCTTACATTGTCCAACTAGGTATCTTGCCACATTCTTACCAGGGCTTGAGAATTTAAAACTTGCAGTGTACTTATATTATATCTTAAAAGAAATTAGGAAACAGAAATCAATAAAGGTAAATAGACTTATATACAGTTCAGTCAAATGGAGGAGATTATAGATTCCCATAATCTCTGCCTATTGTATAGTTTATTAAAAGCCACTGTTTAAAGGCCAGGACACTCAGAGGTATAACTGAAATAAGTTAAATGGCTATTTCCTAGGAAGGAGGGCACCTAGGTAGCCCCATTTTCTCCAAGATTCTTCTGGTTTTGTTTTAAAGTGTGAGTGAGGAAAAGGGAAGCTTAAAGATCTCCCATTTTGAAAGAGAGAAGCAATCGGGCTTTCAGGGTGTGGGATCCCTGCCTGGCCTGTGCTTGGCAGCTGGACTGCACTCCTTTGCACATGGGGCAGGAAAGCTTTTTGTAGATTTTCTTCCATGGTCACCTTCAAGCTCAGGCTCACTCCTGCACTCCTTTAAACATACCAACTGTGCACACGATAAAAGGTAATAGTCTGTTAGCCAAAGTGGGAGCACAAAGGCCTCTCTGTGAGAGTCTGCCCTCCTGCCAAGCCTAAAGCAGACGGTGGCAGTGACAACAGCTGGGAAAGTGGTTATTACACGGAGCATGTCCAGTCATTGTTCCTAAGGTCACCATTCAGAAAACTGCTTTCATCCCCTACCCCAACCGGAGAAGAAACTAAAAGGACTAGGAACACGTAAAAAGAAAATTCCTTCCTTGTAAAAACAAATCACAGAGAGAGCAAGATGCTTATCTGATTCTGACAATAACCCAAGTGATAAGCCTCAAGTTTGAAGGAAAGTTCGGTCCTCCAGATTTCTCCAGATAAAATTTGTAAACCATCCATGATCTCATCACTTTCTTCAAAATAGAAGGTATTTTTAAAAAATCCCTCTAGAACATCTGAACAATGGTGTCTAGAAGGCAATTGGGTCTGTGTAGCCATAATGCAGTGGGCCTGGGCTTCAGCTGTGGATGAGAAGTCATCACTGTCTGCCAGTGACCATTGCTGTAAAATCCAAGGTTCAGCAGAGCCAGGGGACTTGAGAATGCTCAGGCCAAGAGCTCTTTACTGAGCTTCTCTGAAGCATTTATTCTAACATAGCTTGGGGCCCAAAGCAGGCAAGGAAACACAGTGAGAAACATAGAAAGTATGTCTCAGCACTACCATCAAGTACAGAAGCTCTCATGGCCAAATGGGGGATGTATGCAAAATGTCCTTGAACGTGATAAGTCATGTTTCTGGGGATGAAGGCATCTTGCTGGAGGCATCTCTTGGGCAGACAGGGGCATCCCTCCCAGGGGAGTGAACAGGGTTCTATAGTAACAGACTTCACACAGCAGGATAGAATAGTGTAGCAAAGCCCATTTTATGCAGGTTACAAGAAGTCATCAACCTGCTGAGATAATGAAAGGGAAGAGTTATGGGATTCCTCTAATAGAGTGGGTGGGTAGAGTGATAACAGGTCCTCTAGAACATATGACCTAGAGAGTAGTGGGGAAAGGAAGACACTGTGTGTGTGTGTGTGTGTGTGTGTGTGTGTGTGTGTGTGTGTGTGTGTG
>OU015754.1:41146222-41170067 GCA_907169655.1 Acomys percivali | reverse complement strand
GTGTGTGTGTGTGTGTGTGTGTGTGTGTGTGTGTGTGTGTGTGTGTGCAGAGTTGTAGGAAGAAAGCCACTAGAAGAGGCCATATGAATCAAAGGGAAGGGATGAAGCCTGAGAGAGTGCCCACCAGTGGCTGTGCCGTTGAAGAATCAAGGTAGAAATAAGATTTTGAGGAGACTCTGGAATGTGAAGTATGCCTGTCTACAGAGAGACAAATTAGCAGAGCACAAGGACTGATGGTGACCAATACTTATAAATAGTTTTCCAAAGCTTTCTTGGTGACACAGGGTGAAGAGCCAAGGTAGTTGCTGGAAACCCAGCTTAAGTTGGAGATGAGAAGTTTTTGTTCACTTAAAATACAAAAATACTGTTGTGTACTGCTACTAAGAAGGGGACAGTGGAGAGAAGATGATAATATTTGTGGAGAAAAGTGGTGCCAGAAGGTCTGTGAGGAAATAAAAGGCACCAGCCAGGGAATGAGAACTGAGATTCACGGGGTGAGGTCTGATAGATGGGATTCAAATCTTCTTCCCTGTGATCTGACTTCCAACAAGTTGCTTATGCCTCCTCCTCCTCCTCCTCCTCCTCCTCCTCCTCCTCCTCCTCCTCCTCCCCCCAAAGCCCACAGCTGCCTCATTTACAAATGGGCTATAATAGATTATAGCTTCCTGAAGCAGTCATTAGTATTGCTAACAGATATTGATTGGCTCGTTCTTGGGACATGTCAGGGTCATACTGCCCCATTCTAGCTAAACTCAGGTAAGGACTCCATCTTGGTCTGTCCAATTAATTAATTAATTAACTATGGACAGGGTGACATGTGACATTTCCAGATAGAAGCCTTGGGAAGAATATATGCATTGCCATTTTCTTCTTTCTGTCTGCCTCACCATGCATAGTAGATTCCTTGTCACTCTGAGTTCCAGAGTGGGACTCATAACACCAAAGAGGGGCATGTGCCAATATCTCATGGATAGGCAGCACGAGTGAGAAGCCATCTTTGCTTCCATAAGCCACCTAGGTGTGAGGAGTGTTTGCTGCTGAATAATAGCATAGCTTATCCCTACTGATGTACTCCCTTGTAAAACTACTGTGATATTTACATGAGGAAATGTGCAAAACGGCAAACAGAGTAAGATGACATGGAAAACAGAAGCCAGTTAATAAATAATGGCCATTCTCATTTATTGGGAGCTGTAAACAATGCTGCTCAGAGGATAAGAAATACTTGAAGATGTTTGTATAATTCAGAAATTGTTTTAATAGTAATTGATGACAGCTGACATTTATTGAACAATTACTATAGATCCGATTCTGGGTATAGAAAAAACCATTTCTCTAGCTGGCTCCTTTCCCTGTCAGTTGTTTGCTCTCTCCCCTGATTATTTCTGACAACCCTTTTCAACCAACTATCTATTGTATATTTTGACCTTCATGAAATGAAAGGGCTCCAGAAATCATCTGGGCCAACATCTGGCCATTGCCAGGCTCTCAGTGCATCAGTATCCCGGTTCTGCTGACGCAATCTCCCTGACAGCTCGCTTGCCCCACGATGCAGCTGCTGGGCCATAAGTTCTACCATGTCAAGGACTGTGTTTCTCTTGTTCACTCTTCAGTTGCCTGTGGCCAGTCCAGCACCTAGCAACATGGTAAAAAAGTGAGTAAATGCATGTTAACGGAAGGAGTGGCCATATGGACAAGCTTCGAAGAGCTCTAATTTTATCCGCTCTGTCTATAAAATGGTGATATCGAATCTCTAAAAGCCCCAGTGAAATGATATGTGAACGTAGCTGGTATGGTGTGGAATTTCCATCAGTGTTGAACTCCTCCTCACTCTGCATGTTTCTTGTGCTTGCCAACAGCCACTAACCTTCTCAGTGCTACCTCCTCGGGCTGTCCAAGGTCCACAGGGGCCCCCTGGTACAAAGTGCTTAGCATAGGGCCTAGAGCACAGCATGTATTCATTAAATACAAGACATTGGTACTATTACATCAGGACATTAAGAGACCTTAGAGGCCATCTAGTCTAACCCCCCAATCAATTCATGGCTGTTAGTAATTAGATCCTGTCAGTGACATGTGGCTTCCACCTTGCCTCCATAAACAGACACGACCTGTCCTTTCAAACAAGAACAATAGCTGCTGCTACAAGAACAACAACAAAAATCTAAAATGTACATATGGCTCAGATGAGGTAAAAGTAGATTTGTTGTTCAATTCTAACACTGATTTCCCTAATCGGTTGGTAGTTAGGGGCAAGGTTCTAAGTTGGAGGTGGAGGCTACTTCTGTCTCCTACACATGTCTTCGGTGACGCCTTTCCTCGTCACTCTGACAGAATACCTCATGGAAACAACTGAAGGGAAGAAGGAATTTTGGTTCCTGACTTCAAATGTTTTGGTCCACAGTCTCTCTCTGCCCCCAGTGCTTGGGCAGAGACATGGAGGTGAGTGTACATGGCAGAAAGTATGCTTTACTGCTTTTAGTGCCAAGAAAGCAGAGAAATGAGAATACATAAAGAGGGCAGGGCAAGAGACACACCCCAGTACCCTACTTCTTCCAACTAGCTCCTCCTACTTTGGACTACATCACAACGTCTCCCCCAGATTATTAACCCATCAAGAATCACTCTATTCACTACACCAAAGTCTCCATCATCCAGTTGTATTTACAGATGCCTCGACAGGCCCAGAGATGTACTTTTCTAATCTCCTAGGTGATTCTTAATCACATCAAGCTGTCAGCAAATAACAAACATCAGAGCTTCAAACATGTCAATATTAAAACTAGAAAATAGAGAAAACGCATACATTCGCTGACTCTTTTCACAGACGTGACATGCACCTCTTATGCTCACAGTTAATTGGTGAGAAGCAAGCACAAAGCACTACCTAAGTTCAAGGATCCTGAAAGAATATAATCTCTGCATGGATGGGCAGATACTCTCTGGTGGCCATTCTATTCTGAATATACATGAAGAAGGAAGAAGGAGGAGGAGGAGGAGGAGGAGGAGGAGATTGTCATGGTCAGTTAGCTGTATTTCCTATAACTGATAATCTCATTTTCACTTGGTTTTTGAGCTTTGCTATGATTTGAAGTCTTAGAAGATAGGTTACATTTTAAACACAGGCAGTTCCAAAGCATTATATACCATGTGCAATAACTAATAAAAAATTTAGATGGGTTTCATGATGGAGGCAAAAAGTAGGTAGTATTGGAGATGAGAACTAGAAAATGATAGAGCAAAAGAATTAAAGCACTTTGCACATAAAATATACAATATTCACATAGAGGTAACCCTCATAGGAATGCTTTTGGATGTATTCCCCATTACATAAACAAGAAGACAGCCCAGAAAAGAAGCATAGGTTGCCCAAGGTCAAACAGTACAGAGCTGGAGAGATCATACTGGTCAACTCTATATTGGTCAACAGTAAAATGAAATATCTCTCTTAATAACTTCCCCTTCTCCGTTTAATACTTCAGTCTCTCTTTCCCCAACCTCACACTGGCAAGAACTGTCCTTTAGTTAGTCAAACGTTTGCCATTTTCCCTTTCCTCTCAGGTCAAGGATCTTAGAAGTAGTTTTATTTTCCAATTCCCTTGACATTGCATTTCAATCTACCCCAGGTAGAGTTATAAACAAGGTCTAACATTCATCTCCCTTCCCTAGTCTATATAAAAAAGGACCATTGGCAGCATGTCCTCTATTTCCCAGGAGTACCTAGCAACAACTCAGTGCACAATGACTCTAGCTTCTTAACCCAGAGATGTGCCAATTCCTAGAACACTGCATTAACCAATAGGACATTAACACATTCTGTTTGTAAAGAAATTTTCTGGGTATTTCACTTGAAGCAGCCCAACATCTCTTTCCACTGCCAAAACCCATTTCTTTCTATCAGCGCCCTTCATTCTGAATGGGAAGGAAAAGAATATGATAAAAATTGCCAGGGTTGGAATATAAATTTACACATTGAGTTTAGATTTACCTCTTCAACTCAGCCTGAGATCTTGGCTTTGAGGGATACTAAAAAAAATATATTAGCTTCATTTGCTGTAGGTGACTTCCTCATAAATGATTCATATTTGTCTAATAACTTGTACCCACCACTTGCACCCATCAGCCACAGAGAGGCAAGTACTGAATGTAACAATGACAGATGCTTATTTCTGATCTCTTGGATATGTAGGAATATCTGTACACATACACACAAGCGCGCGCACACACACACACACACCCCAAGGAGAGAATCGGCTACAACTCACAGGAAGCATTAATTAGTGCACATCAAATGTAAGCTTGACAGGGCTATGATTTAACCACAAAGATGTCTGAAGAGTCATGATTCAGTATCCAAGATCCATGCTAGTCTGATGCTACTGTATCCACCTGAACAAATACAACCTGGCATCTTACTATCCCTGCAGCTGTTTGACTCTTTCCCTACTGGGTGTGAAGAAGCCTCCTCTTGGGGAAGGGGGTGGGGAAGGATTCCACACATGGCTCAGCAAGGTGGGAGACAGCTAGAAGAAGCAAGAGTGGTTCCTCCCTCCGCTTCCAGAAAATGCCAGCTCCACGAATTGAGCAGGAGTCAGGTGTTTACACATATCTGGCATGTTTACTGCAGGAGCTACCCGGTCAGATTCTGTATCCATTCTGAGACTCATTTTCTTCACCATAAGAAGTCTAATATCTGCTCATTCGAAAGAAATGTGTCCTTAACACAAAAAAGAAATGGAAAGCCAGTGCATGCTCCAGGCAGACTTAATATTATTATGACCCAATATTAATATCACCCAAAGCAGTCTGTGGTGGCTCACAACAGACTGTAGCTCCAGATCCAAGGGATCTGACACTTTCTTTTGGCCTCAGCACACACTCAACGTATACATGGTGCCATACATACATGCAGACAAACATTCATATACACAATTCTTAATTAGGATAAATGAACTAAATTGGGTGACAGCAAAATTAAAATGCCTCAATGAACATAATCAACAGAGTAAAAAGAAATGGGGAAGAAAACACTTGCAAATTATATATTTGCTAAGGAGTTGCTGTCCTCTTATCAGAATATGGTCCTAAGCTCTAAGGGAGAATCTACTACTATTTTGCTGCTAAATGGAAATAGTATTAAACCAGGTCCCTTGTTGTTATATCCATTCCTCAGCCCTCATCTGAGAAGCTTTCATTTACTGTAGGTAATGATTAACACAGTGACCCACAGCTGGCCAAGGCATACAGAATATGGGGCTTCAGAATGCTCAGTCCTAAAGGAACATATATACCACCCCTCACAAGATTCGAGGATCAGGGCAGTAGGAGGGAGCGGAAAGTGCCAGAGGCAGTGTGGAATAACTACCATGTCCTCTGGACACAGCAGGTCTGCTGCACATATGAACTCAGGAGGTTGGGACAGCATGTGCAAAACCTGTGAAAGACCAGGTCATACCAAATGCCAGCATGGAGTGGGGTAGTTAGGCACATAATTTCACCCACAGCTGTTGAGCTATTGGTAATTGTTAGGTGCTAGGGGAAAGAGAGTTTCCTCAAGGAGTGTAGACTCTGGTTAGTCAATCACTCTCCAGAGGAATATACATTTAGGAATATTTGGGCAACATGAATTGGTCTGAAAGGATTTTTTAGTAGAACACAATGCTGAGGGATATGGTGATTTAGATGAGAATGCACCCATAGGATCAGATGTTTGAATACTTGGTCCCAAGTCGGTGCTGATAGTTGGATAGATTTAGGAGGCATGTCCTTGTTGGAGGACATGTGTCACTGGGGCAGGCTTTGAGGTTTCAAAGCCATCCACCATTCTCAGTTCAGTTCTCTCTCTCTCCCTCCCTCTCTCTCTCTCTCTCACTTGCTCATTTACTTTCTCTCCCTCCCTCTCTCTCTCTCTCTCTCACTCGCTCACTTGCTCTCTCCCTCTCTCTCTCTCACTCGCTCACTTGCTCTCTCCCTCTCTCTCTCTCACTCGCTCACTTGCTCTCTCACTCTCGCTCTCTCCTTCCTGATGGAGGTTTGAGATGTGAACTTTCTTTTGTTTCTGCCACCATGTTCAGTCACCCACTCTGTCAGCATAGATTCTAACCTTGTAGAACCATAGGCCCAAATAAATTCTCCCTTCTATATGTTGTCCTGGTTATGGTGCTTCAACATAGCAATAGAAAAGTAACTAATAAAGATCGGTATAGAAGGAGGTGGCTAGGATCAAAATATATTGTTTGGATCACTCAACTAATAGCAAATAATACACGCATGCCATACACACACACACACACACACACACACACACACACAACAACAACAACTATAAAAAGAATTTCAACTCAACCACAAAATAGAGAATGCAATGTTAAAATGGCCAAAAAGTTTGAATAGTCAGAGAAAGACAACTAATATTAGAAAAATTATAAACACTAAAGAAAATAGTAAAATGTTTCCTCAGAAAAGTTAACTAAGCATTACCATGCAATCCAATACCTCCACTTTTGGATGAATAGAAGAATGGAAAGGGTGTCTTAAGAAGATCATGTACACACAGTGGCATTATTCACCATAATCAAAAAGTATGAGCTATTTAAATATCTCATCAACACAGGAATACACGAATGTGTTACATTCACATAATGAAGAATTATTCAGGGCTGGGGTGATGGCTCGTTTGCTAACATGTTTGCTATACAAGAAAGAAGCTCTGCATTCAACTCCCAATACCTGGGTAAAATTTGGTGTAACATTGTATACCTGCAGCCCCAGTGTTTAGGAACACAGAAAGGAGGACCCCTGGGTGTTCTGGCCAGCCAGTCCAGGTGAGTTAATGAGCTGCATGATTAATGAGAGAACCTGCCTTAAGAAACAAGGTGAAGAGTTATTGAGAAAGACACCAACTCAACCAACCCCTTGTGCTCTTACATCTACAAACACACACACACACACACACACACACACACACACACACACACACACACCACAAAATTTATTTAGCAATGAAAAGAAATGTTGATACCTGCCTCCATGTAGATGAAGGTTGAAGGTTGAAGGTTAAGGACATTATACTTTGTGAAATAAACCAGTCACAAAAAATACAAATAACATATATTTCCTCCCCTGTTAGTATTTAGAATAGAAAAACTCATAGAGACAGGGATTTGAATGATGCTTGCCATGGTTTGTGCAAAAGTTACAGGGGGTGTTAAGGGAGAAGTAGGGGAGAGAGTTGCTTATGGGCACAAAGTTCTAGTTTTAGAACATGGAAAAAATCCCAAGGGGCTGCCAAACAGTGTGAATATACTTGACATTATCAAACTTTACTCTAACAAGTAAATGTGGGAAATGTTGTCATGTGTATATTAAAAACAAATAAACTGATTCTTCAAGGCAAGTTTCTTTCTTCTCTGATTCTAAAGGTTGCTTTTCACAATGGAAGAAAAGATTAAACCTGCCTAGGAAGTTCTGGGAAATTCATGCAAAAGAGACATCTTAGTATCACAGGGCTAGTAGATCTCTCCAAAGCAGAGAATTCATACACACACACACACACACACACACACACACACACACACACACACACACGAGAGTGAAGCTGTGTGCTGAGTAGGACAATGGCCATCAAGGCCGCAGAAAGTAACGTTTGTTCGGTGACTTGGTAGCTGCCATGGAATAGTGTGTGACCTGCCTGAGTCTCATCGGTCTCTTGATGTAGCTCCCATTTTCATCTCACGGATCAGCAGCAACATAAATGTCATAGCAAAGGGTGACAGGCACCATGAGGTCATGAGATTAGGATTTGTGGCTGGGGAGATGGCTTGATGGGAAACGCAGATCCCCCAGAACCCTCATACAATGTCAGGCACCCATGAAGGCCACCTGTAATTCCAGTTCCTAGTTGGTAGAGAAAGGTTTCTCAACCATAGAAGGTTGAGAAAGCTAGACTGTCTTCCTCAAATGGCTAGCGGTGGAATTGACAAGTTCTGAGCTTATTTGAGAAAGTTTGCAAAAATTGAATAAATTGCAGAGCGAATGATAAAGTAATATCAACCTCACCCCATATATACATGTGTGCCCATAAACAAACATGCATGCACACACACGCGCTGAATAACATAAAAGTAAGATTGTACTGGGTTTAAGAAAAGATTATCTAGTATTAGCCCTTAAGGGTAACCTTTGTGCCACATCAAGCTTACTGGGACACTTTAACCCATAGGACACCTCTACCTATTATGAGCAGAATGAAGGAGAAAGTAAGTGATTCAGAAAGGGTTAAAGCTGATGCCTAGCATTATGATTTCCCTGAGACAAAGACATTATTTCAATAAAATTTTATTGATGGAATTTGGGGATGAAATCAAGCTACACAGGAACCCCCTGACTGGGGCAGAGCATTCCCATATGAGGAAGTTCAGGTGGTCTCGGATTCTCAAACGTCATAAATGGTTCTAGCAAAGCAAGCCTCTGACACACCTGAAACCACCTCCTCATACTCCCACCAGCACTGTGAGGGAAAGCCTCTCTGAATTCCCCCCTCATGCAGAAGCCTTCCTGGGAATGTCTGTTGTGAAGCTATAGAGTTTTCCCTACACTAACGAGGCCCCATCAAACCCAGCCCATCTGTGCTGCTGTTAGCCTGTGTTCCCCACTCGGTCAGCTGAATTCTGATCTATTTCTCAATGGAGACTTTGTCCCAGCAACCCATGTATGTCCCTGCTCAGGGTCCACAGACCTGTGCACGGTGCTGCTTTTGCCTAAAATGTTTTTTTCCAGTCCTTATCCTTCACCTAGTACTACCTTTCACTTTCAACAGTCTATCTCAAAGGTCCCCTGCGCCATGAAGCTTCCATTGATCTTCTGAGAACTTGCTATTGGGTCTCTGTGACCACAGTACTCTCTTCTCACTTCTATACTAGCATTCACTGGGCTGTTTTAAGACTTATTCATTCACATGTCTGCCTACCACCAGACAGGGGTAGAATAGATGTAGATTAGGCTGTGTGCTTGTTAGGATAAAGCTAACTACTGCAGCAGATCCAACCTGGAACCTCTAGGACCCAGCACGAGCTGGGCTGCACTCTATGCACTCATTCAGGATTAATTTGATTGACATCTTGCAGTCTTCTAGGCTTCCGAGATCTCCTTGGTGTCCCCATGAAGCCAGAAAATGGGTGAAGAAATGAGTGACACACTTTTCTTGAAACTCGTTGGGCCAAGAAGGGCACATGTATCCTTGTCCAGATTCAGTTGAGTTCATGATCCCTGCTAACGCATTGGAGGAAGAGGGAGGCAAAGGTTGAGAGCTGTACGGCCTGGTCAGACAGCCACTTGACAGTGGGTGTTCTACACTGCAGAAGGGGAGCCAGGGCTCATAGGGAAAGTTGGTAGCCTCTGATATAGGTAACAAAATGGACTCTGAACACGAATTCATCTTACTCAAGAGATACCCACAAACTTTCTTCTCAGAGCCTTTGGAGTGGTTCAGCACTGAGACACTGGCTGAAGGAGAAGATTGGTATGGGGAAATTCTCCAATTCCTAGAAGGGACTTGGCAAAGAAAGCCTATGAACAGTAGGAGACAATAAAAGATAATGCCATTTAATTTGGTCCTGTAATTATAGTTCCTTCTTTCCAAAGAGCCAAGAATAAACAGTCTAATTACTCTACAGGTTATATAGAGATTAATAAGCCTGACTTCTTCCAGTCTCTCTCTACATGGCTCATAAACAGAACAGACTAGGATAAGACCTGCCTGGTTATTATGTCCATGCCCTTAGGTAAGGAAAGAGATTGTAAGGTGAGGACCTAATTTGCCCCATGAATTATAATAAGCATTGTATTTGTTATTGAAACTAATTATCACAGCAAAACCTTGAGCAGGGTAAGACTGCCCTTTTTTTTTTTTTTTTTTTTTTTTGGCATACAAGGAAGCACAGTTTCAGAGAAGGGGGGTGATACAGCCCCAAAGCATCAGAGCTGGAATGTGAACTTCAAACACTTCCACCATCTACAGCCCCATGTTCTTGTGAGGGATACCCCTAAGTCCCACAGGAAGTATCGCAGCTGAGAACAGCATGATTGCAGACGTGCAGTGGCTACAGATAGCTGCCCAAAGGTACGTGAGATGTGACCACCACAGTAACCCAGTAGCTGCAGTGAGGAGGATTGCAGGAGCTCTGACCTTCAAACGCCTCCCTCAGCCCATCACTCAGAGCCTTCCCTGTGACTTTGCGGATGGGCTCCGCTGAGCTCTGTAGAAATGAGTGCCTGGAATTGGACTCCGTCATGCATTTATATTGCCCTCATCAACGAGATGACTCCAGGAGATCAGGACCAACCATCTGCAGAACCCAAGGGGTGGGTGGGTGGGCGAGTTCTGAGAAGGAAAGAATTACCTTGAGCTTGACAGCAGGAAGCAGAGGCTGCATGGCACAGGACAAATACCAGCAGTGTACGCTCAAGGTTAAAAAAGCATCCCCTGGCCGTGTGAAGGCTTTCATCCTCTGATGCAAAAACCTGCTAACTCTTGAGGGGAGGCATCACTGCACCTTTTGTCTCCCAGGGTCTGCTTTTTTTTTTTTTTTTTTTTTACCTTGTTGCATTCTCTTCCTCTGGTAATCCTGTGCCTTTTTTCTGGGCATTTAACAGAAAGGCTGCTGCTCAGTGTGGAAATGAGGATGAGACCGGGCACTCTGGTGACTCACAGGGTAGGCTTTGGGCAAACCTGCATTCCAGCTTTGGCTAAGTTCCCGCCCTGAGTTTCTTCCTACATTAAACTGAGGACACCAAAGACCATCTTAAGGTGTCAAAAAAAAAACTACAGAAACCATGGAGTACAAACCTGACTTCTGATAGATCTTTTGAGTGTTTACACTTTAAGGATGAAGAATTTAGAAGCTCTAAATCCTCTCACTTTGCAGACATGCCAAGCTGGGTGAATCATTTAGATTTTTCTTATTCTCAGCTTTTCATCTACATTAGAGGGTGGTGGTGGTGGTGGTATTGATGATGGTGATGAAGATTGTGATGAAGGTGCTGGTTGTTCTTAGGCAGAATTGATAATGGTTTCAAATGAAGCAATATTCATGAAAGATTGGGAGCAGAGAGCTGAGATGCCCTATCAGTAATCTTCTTGTTTAGCACAGAAACAAGTCTTGAAAAGAGAACTGACTATCTATCTGTAAGGTGGTCTTACTGACCCATGTGTTGCCATGGACCACATCTTCTTGAGTAGAAGAGGGCACGGCAGAAACGCAAGGAGCATCCCAACAATAGTGAGATGGACAGGTTCTGTATGTTTGGGAAGAAAGAAAACTGAGGCAAGCAACCAGAGAGGAATCTCCACAGGCTAAGTTGCTGTTAGGCACAAAGTAAAGAGCTAAGAGGAGACGGGCTTTCACTTATGACTTTTGATACAGGTACAGGTATCTTTACCCACCTGGCATGCAGTTAGCACTAACTGTCCTTTGAGTCTCCCACCCCTCACCCAGCTCTACAGACAGGAGCTGAAGCCTCACAGCTCACCCAGATGGTGAAGCGTGTGGCCTGGGATCCATCCTTTACTGCTTGTACCATTCTCATCCACACTGCCCTCAAAGTCCTTGGATTCTGCCTTCCAGCACCTCTGATCTATTTCTCTTTTCTCCTTTCCACTATATTCCCAGTCCTACCTGGAATCCTTACTGCCTTCTTCACTCCCTCCAGCCCACAGTCCTGTCTGCAGTAGAGGGTTCCTTTCCATGGCTTCTAAAGTCTAGATTGCCAGTGCGTTACCATGGCAGACCTTGATTATTTTGAGATAAATTAGGTTTATTTACATGCTTGTGTTAAGATCTTAGGAAATCGTATCTATGTTTCTCAGCCTTTTCATTTGTAAAATGGATATACTAATGCAACATACTTTATAAGGTGGCAAGGGACACTAAATGAATTAACACAGGGAAAACACCTAAAATAATGCCCAGGACAGTATAGAACTTCAGCTGTAACCTCTGCCTTCAAGATGCTCCCAATCACAAATGCAGACATCAACCTCCCTTCTTATTCTGTGCCATGGGTTTTGTGGGGGGTTTTGTTTGTTTGTTTGTTTGCTTGTTTGTTTTTGAGACACTGTTTCTCTACATAGCCTTGGGTGTCCTGGACTCCCTTTGAAGACCAGGCTGGCCTCAAACAGAGATCTACCTGCCTCTGCCTCCGTGAGTGCTAGCTGGGATTACAGGCATGAACCACCATGTCCATCTCTGCTAGAGAATTTGTTGCATTCCCTTAACCTACAGACTGAGAGTTGTTCCCTTCGAAAATCCTATATGCTGGCCACAGGAAAGGTCCTGGAAGCCAACTGCCACATCCATGCACTGTGACTCCTTATGGTGCTTTTAAGCCTTCTCTCTCAGAGGAGCCTTTCCTGATCCCTCAGATGGGTGCCCATTGGAGCTCCATACTTTCCATAGTAATTACTTATGTAGCATCTCTCTTTCCCCACAGGATTAAAGCCTCCCTAGGGGCACAAATGGTACATGTCTCAGCCATCACTACCCACCTGTCCTGTTCACTAAGTCCAACCAAAAAAGTCGTGTTTCAAACCCTTTCATTTCCAGAGAAGGAAGCATTCCTCCTGTGGGAAATAAGTCTCTCTTATTTACAGCACTCGTTGAACATTTGAAATTATTTTTACAACTTAACAATAACTTGAATTTGAATCCAGCCAGTTAAGTCATTAGAAATATTCGCAAGGGCCATTTCCAGCCTTTGTTCCCAAAACAAGTAGGGATGGGTGGTGGGAGCAGACTATGGGAGCCACGGGTGGGTTAGACTCAGCACAGCGGAGACTCTGAAGGACCATCAGAAGCTGCCACTACGCCCTCTGCAAAGATGCTTCCCCCAAATAAGAGATACTGCATCCACTGACACTTGCTTCATCGTCAAACCATGCGTGCTCAGCCCCATGCCAAGCATGTTTGGAGAAGGGGGTGCTGCAGCAACAGCTCAGCTGTAGTCCTTCCCAAGCTGCCATAGCAACAAGTAGAGGCTGAAAAGCCATTCTTCCATATTAGGTGTGAACTGACTCCAGACAAGGAAAATTGCTTGTGGAGAAGAAGCCAACTTGGCTGGGAAGCTGGCAGGGAGTAGTTTGCAGGTGAACCATTCCTCCCACCCTCCTGCCTTCACTCTCAAGCCACCCTGTCAGTAATAGCATGCAGAATTATATATTTAAAAAAAACTTTTCATTCATTCAGCACTCAGACATGCACTAGCATCTTTCCTCCACACATACCCCAAGTCCCAGCACCCTCCTCCCTCGTTCTGATTCTCAGCTGCCTCGGCAGCCCATCCATCTGTCAGCGCACATATGCGTACAAGAGGCAAGCCAGGAAGCAAAGGAGAAAAGGAATTTGTATTTCATGAGCATGTTGTCAGCCATGGAATAGAAAGCAACTTCTGCCAAAGCTGAGGGCAGGGTTGAGATGTCTGGGGGAGTGTGCTCTCAGCTTGGAACAACCCCTCAAACTTAGATGCTCCTCTGTCATTTGGGTACCAGTGGCAGAGTCTGTCTGTCTCCTTGCAGCTTCTATCATCACTGACCAACCTACCTCATGGACTCTTATCGGCTGTTACCAAGTAGCAACACCCCTGTGGCATGTTGATTGCCAGGCCTTGCACACGCTCTTGCCCAGATTCCCCTCCACTGCACTGAATCAGCTCAGACCTGAACCAGACAGAGACACTGCAACCTTAAGGACGTCACTTGACCCTTGAAGATGGTTCTTCAGCTCTAAAAGGGGCTAATAGCACTGCCAAACTTAATAATGTCAATGGTGAGGGATAAATGAGATAATGCATGTAGATCTTGGAAGAACATTGTCTGGCCCACAATAAATCAGCAGCAAAAGTCAGATTTTTTTTCCCTCACCACAAACTTTCTTCCAGCTCACTTCAGAGCTGCCCACAATATCTAGTCTTGACAGATTTCTGTCCTCCAAGGCAAAGACAATTTTGTGTTATTCATCTTTGTCACACTGATTTGTCTGTATAGTCACCTAATACATAGTGTCTGGCTTGGCGGTGGTGTTTAATAAATGCTTGTTGTTAAGTATGTGCAAGTTAATAGATGGGTGCATGGATGGTGGGTAGCTGCATGGACGCATGAGTTAATAAAGGGAAAAATAAGCCCTTTTCCTTGACACACAGAGTCAGTGACAGTCTGGGTCTCCGGTATGCTACCCCACAGAGACAAGCAGTGCAGGTGGGCTCACAGACTTGCCCAGGCTTGAGTCCTACTCTGGCCAGAGGCTGCTACATGGAGTTGGCTAGACAATTCCTTCACCATCCATCTGGTGACTTGAGAATTTGGCTAGAGACCTGGTATTTTGTTTTGTTTCTCTTTCTTATCTTGACACCGAGGCTCCTTTTCCTTCTCCCCGTGAGTGCCAGCACAGATGCCAGCTGGCCCATTGGTTCTGTTAACCCTTTCCAGCCTGCCCCCGGATGGCTCTGCCAGTCCTCCATATTGCTTGGATTAGCTATGAAGCCACATGGCTCCCTGCCTTATGATGTTTATGCTATTGCCCCTCCTCCCAATCGGCCTGGTTTCTTCAGTCACATCAAGACGCACTGAAAGATTTGGGACCAAGCACAGACCAGGAAGGAAAGCTACGGGGCTGTTAGGAATCTCTGTTGTTTCTATGACCCAGCTCTGTTCAGCGTAAACACGATGAAACCGGTGCGTGATAGTAAACACAAAAACTCGTCACTCAGGGTAAGTAGCACGGAGCCTCACGTGCAAGAAAGATGAGGAGCTAGCATGGGAATCAGATAAATGTTTCTTTTCTGACTCTTGGTAGAGGTGAAGCCACACTTCTGGGAGAGTACGCTGCCTGGAGGCCAGACCAGGCCTCTGACCACAGGGCTGGTACTTACTTCTCTATGTAAAAATATTCTCCTGGTCTCCCCAGGGAGATGGAGGGCAGTAAACCTGTCTTTCCTGTCCCCTGTGTACAGTTTGTTCTAGGTTCCTTGCCTCTTAAGTGTATAAAGAAGAAAGCTGGGGTTCATAAATCATAATGCATTCATGCCACAGTTGAATCTCCCTCTTGCAGAGGAAGCAGAGAGCCCTCGGAATGAGGCACTCCTAGCCAAGCTCACATAATAAGAATCCACAGAACCAATCCTGGGGAGGACAACTTCCTGCTCCCTCTTCACCTCTAGCTTGACCCTGTCACATCATCTGCTCACACTGCAGTGGCACAGGATCCACATAATGAAAGCGCCTCTTCCCACATCTCTCACTAATTCTCTGTCAGGATTTCTTCACAACAATGTTCTGGATTCTGATCTCCACATCACAGACTGCTCACGGGTTAAAATAACTTTTTCCACTATCCCCTCGCTGAGCTCAGCTGAGTGGTTCTTCCTTGGGGCTGCTCCTGACATTACAATTAGCAACTGGAGCTGGAGTCCCCCGAAGACAAGGCATCCTTGGGTAGGTGTGCTGGATGCCTCTTGGATGAGGTTCATGTTGACTCTGCCTGTTGGTGGGCCTTAGCTTGACTCAGTGAGGCATCTCTAAGAGTTTCCTGAGCTATTGTCCAGAGCTGCAAGGCTTCTTATGGCCTAGACTCAAGGTCACACTATGTCTCCTTTCACAGTTTATTGGTCTGGGGCCTAAAATGAGCCAAGGCACAAAGGAATAGAAGAATAATGGCTGCCATTTTTAACCTACAGTTAAACAAGAGCTCCAAATCATCTCTGCGTTCTCAAGACCTCCAGCAGCCTCTGGCATACTACATAATAAATACTGTTGACCAGACTCCAACTGACCAAGTGTGTGCATGGGAAAGGTTGTTTCCGGAACTTTGCCAGTGGCTTCCACTTACTCTCTTGGGAATTCTTGATGCCTTTTACTCCAGATGACATAAATGCATTAGTTTTTATTTCTTTCCACTCCTCTGAAGTTTCTGGCTGCAATCCTCAGCATAATGCTAAGTGAAACGGAGAGGTTTCCAGCCCGTCTGGACAGAGGCCTGAGAGGGAGTCCCAGTCCCACCTCCTGCCCCTTCTGTCCCCAGGTCTCCATTAAAAGCTACAATTTAATAACAATGGCCTCTCTGAAGCAAGAAGAATGAGCTATTAAGGTATTTTTGTGCGGATACAAATGAGCTTTGCAGCCATTCTTGGAGCCACCCATATGGAGCCATATAAAATCAGCATAGAAAAGCTAGGCAATCATGTTGAACACATATATGCAGTCTGGAGACAGGCACCACAAATTTGAACCCTAACAACACCCTCTTCAAGTACACATTTGAGACTGGACTTCTGATGTTTCCATTTTCTCATCTTTATGAGCAGGAACAATAAATATGCCCAGTGTTGGGGCCATTATGAAAACTTGGTCACATGGCACATAAGTGACTAATAAATATCATTAGTTACTAAGTCTCCCCTCCTCTCCATGTTGTCATAAATAGTTTTGCCTACTGTCTCCAAACACCATTGTAATTTTATTTTTTTGTGAAGCAATAAACTTAGAAGCTGGGGGCAAAATAATCTGAGAGTCTTTCACTTGGCTCCCTTAGCTTTACAAAGAGTAAAGGGAAATCTTTGTATGTTTGACATAACTTTCTGCTTCTTAATAACACAAGGGATTGTGTAGCCTTAGTTAAGACATAAGTAAATCCAAGCAACAATACTCTGGACTGTCTGTCAGTCTTGTCTTCGCCTATTATCTTATTTTACTTTCTCTATACCCTTCCCCCTTAACTGTGAGCCTCCTGCCAGCTCTTGGTGCTTGCGTTCCCAGCTATCCCAAGGCTTTGCCCTTCTTTCCCAGGTCTCCATTCAACAAACCTCCCTGTAGCTTCTGCCATACGAATTTCCTTCTTCCCTTCCAACTATCAATATCTACCTGTCTTATTTTTTATGGTATTATAATACTGAAGGTTGATCCTAGGGCCATGTGTATGCCACGTTATCACTGAGCTTTATCTACTTTGTGTTTTGAGACAGTATCCCACTAATCACTGCCCAGGCTGGTTTGGAGCTCACTGTGTATCTTGGAAGCTTTGAAATTGTAATCCTCTTGCCTCCACCATTCTAGTAGCAGGGATTACAGGCCTGTGCTAGGAGGCCTGGTTAGTTCTTACCTTTTCAAGTCGTTGCTTGTTACTATGCCTCAATCTGTATAGTTTTATACTTTTCAAAGTTCATTTAAACCTAGTTAGTGCATCTTTTTTAGCATGTTTAATAAAGATTACAGAATGGTTGCAACTACCTCCTCCCTCATTGAAAGAGGTGATGAACAGAGACCAAAATCCATGGTGTGTTCCTCAAGATCATTCCTACTAAAACTCTACCAGACCAAACATGAAGGCTTTAAGCATCCTAATAATCTTTCTGCTGACCACCATGAGGTCAATAGGGACCAGATGACATGAGAGTTTAAAGTCTGATGGAAGGGCCTAGAAAGGCAGGTGGGTGTTTAAGAGCATGTACTGCTAATGCAGAGGACCACAGTTTGCTTCGCATCACCTTCATTCACATGAGCACTTACATACATATAGTTAAATTTTTATTAATTTATTCAGATTATATCTAAATTGTTATCCCATCCATTGTATCCTCCTGTTCCTCCCTCCCTCTTGCTTTCACCCTATTCCCCTCCCCTAGGTCTATGACCAAGGGGGACCTGCTCTACCACTACATGGTCATAGGCCTCATCTTAGTAGCCTGTTTATTCTTTCTCTGAGTGCCAGCAGGCCTCCCCACCAAGGGGGAAGTGGTCAAATATGGGGCACCAGAGTTCATGTCAGAGTCAGTCCCTGCTCTCCACATAACTGTGGAGAATGTCCTATCCATTGGCTAGATCAGAGTATAGGTTCAATGTTTACTGCTTGTATTGTCCTTGGTTAGCGCAGTAGTTTGAGCAGACACCCTGGGCCCCGATCCACCCGTCATGATGTTCTTCTTATAGGTTTCTAAGATTTTCTGGATCCTTCTATTTCCCCATTCTCCTATATTTCTCTTACCTAGAGTCCCAATAGGATGTCTTCACATCTGTCCCAATCTCCTGGTAAGTGAAGACTTTCATGGGACATGCCTTTTGGGCTAGTGTCCAATTATAAGTGAGTATATGCCATGTGAGTCTTTCTTCTGGGTTAACTCACTCAGTATGATCATTTCTAGTCCTATCCATTTGTCCACAAATTTTGGTATTTCCTTATTTTTAATAGCTGAGTAGTATTCCATGGTGTAAATGTACTACAGTTTATCCATTCTCAACTAAGGGACATTTAGGCTATTTCCAGGTTCTGGCTATTATGAATAGGGCTTCTATGAACATGATTAAACTTATGTCCTTGTTGTGTGGTGGAGCATCTTCTAGGTCTATTCAAAGGAGTAGAACAGCTGGGTCTTGAGGAAGCCCTATCCCAAGTTTTCTGAGAAAGCACCAGATAGAGTTCCAAAGTGGTTGTACAAGTTTGCATTCCCACCAGCAATGAAGGAGTGTTCCTCTTTCTCCACATCCTCTCCAGCATGTGGTGTCACTTGAATTTTTTATCTTAGCCATTCTGATGGGTGTAAGATGGAATCTCAGGGTCATTTTGATTTGCATTTCTCTGATAACTAAAGATGTTGAGCATTTCTTTAAGTGTTTCTCAGTCTTTCGATATTCCTCTGTTGAGAATTCTCTGTTTAGTTCTGAGCCCTATTTCTTAATTGGGTTATTTGGTTTGGTGTGTTTAATTTCTTGAGTTTCTTTATATATTTTGGATATTAGACCATACAGTTAAGTTTTTAAATAAATAAATAATATATTTAAAGTCTGAGAGAAGTTGTTGCATTTTGGCTTTCTTGGATGTGATTATAAGAGTGAATATTTAACCCCACCAAGTGATCAAAATGGATGGAAGCTTCTAGAACAATTTGAAAGGCAATTAGTCTTCCTAAACCAAGAGCAGCTGTTCTTGTCAGTGAATATTAAACAAGAGTCTTGTGGTGGATCAGAATTTGTTAAAAATTCTTGTACATCAAATCTGAATAACTTCACTGCTAATTCGTGGAGGCAGATGCCTTCTCACTCCTGGATCCTCCAATGTGAAGAGCACCTATGCCCAAAGCAATGATAATTTGTCTTCAACAGAAGGCCAGCCCACTCCAAAGATAATACATAAGACAGTGGAATGACCCCCATGATACAGAGTCAGAACAAGTGGCAATTGCAGAACAAGAGCCTCCTGGTGAGCTAGAAGCATCACAGAGTTGATAGAGAGCCCTGCCTTGGAAAAAGAAGGCACATGCATTTTTTTAAGTCTCTGTAATTCTCAGTTAAAAATAAGCAACACTGAGGACCTAATGGGACCAGGTTCTGTGCTCAAGGTCCATCTTACCTAGAGCTTTTGACTGGTGAGTTGGAAACCGCAGAGTGCTCTGAGCACATCAGCTCTCCTGAGAGAGAACTTAATTAAGTGACTTGTTTAAGGTAACATCAAAGAAATGGAAGGGACACCTGGCCAACAGTGAAGCAGGCCTAGGGGGAGCAGATTCTACAGACTTTGCTAGCCAACCCGAAACAGGATCAATGGTAGCCTTAACATAGCCAAACATGGCTAAAAGAGCAGTCCATAAAATGGTAGGTGCCATAGGGAAAGGGGATTTCTAATTACCCACACAACTCAAGCTTATTGCCCGTCACATAACTAAAGAGAACAGTAGAAACCTGTCAGGCTGGAAGCACAGACAGTGGGGACAGTCATGCAGCTGGCACTCCACTGGGATTCTCAAAAACCACTATTCTACACAAAACCATGATCATAAAGGAAAAAAATCAGACCTTTTCTATTTGACAAATGAGGAAAATGAGGGCCGTAGAGATCAAAGAATGCTCCCATCTCAGAAGCTGCAAAAATATCTAAAGAGAATTCATATTCTTGGCTCACAGAGATACACAGCATCTTTAAGAAAAACTGGTTCACTGTGGGACTCTGGGTCTTGTTAGGCGCCCCCGGGGTTGGGGGTGCGGCTACGCAGTGTCTAAGGTCCCTCTGTAACTGTCTGGATTGTTCCTCTCAGGCGGCCGCAGCTAAGCCCAAAGTGCAAGCTCTTTTCAGCACCAAGGAGAGTGGCTCATTACAGGACTATCGGCCCCAAGGTCAGCCACTGTGGTGGAGGAAACCAGAAGATGTGCAAATCTTCCTTTAAACAAGACATCAACCAAGACAGCAGGGTGGGGAGAAGGGATACCAGGAAAAGAGAGAGAAATTGTCCATCACCAGAGTTTTCTTGAACTGCAGTTCAGTGATAATGCTGAGTGAGACAGAGTGAACTAAATAAAGGGAATAAATTGCAGCAGCAATGTGTCGCTGACATCATAATACAGATGTTGTAATCATACAAAGCTAATAGTCTGAGTCACTTCATAACCATTGAGAACAAAAAATTGATGGCACATGCCTTGTGGCTGCTCACAAAAAAAAAAGCAGTAAATTAAACTTGCTGACCATGGCCTAGAGACAGGGGGCAACAGTGAAATTATGTAACTGCTGGTTTATTTCCTGAATCACATGGACTTCTTTTTTTCTCCTTCAGGATAGTTGCTCTATGACCTTGCATTTCTCCTTAACACACTGAAAGGAACCACTGCCTGATTTATACTACAGTGTAAGTGTCTGCTACAATGTTTAAGACTTATAGGGAAATAAGAAACTAAAGAATTACTTCGCCAATTTAAGCTCTGTGAAACAAAAACAATGTCTTCATTGTTCACAGCATACAGTAGCATCTAATATAAAAATTGTGACTTGATGGCTTCATTTTTGTTGCTGTGATAAAATACCCTGACCCTCCCCCCACCCCCCAAAAAAAGAAATCAAAGACAGTTTATGTAGAAAAGTCAAGACAGGAACTTCACAATACAGCCACATCATACCAATAGTCAGATGCAGAAAGAAATGGGTGCATACATGCTACTTGGTTATTTTTGCTCAGTTCAGTTTCTCCACTCTTACACAATTCAGGACCTCATGCTTAGGAAATGGAGCCTCTTCTAGTGGCTTCAATCTTCCTACATGAATTACTCAAGACAATATCCTACAGACATGTGCATAGGCCAACATAAGGTATATGGCCTTCTACTGAGACTCTATCCAGATTATTCTAGTTTATGTCAAGTTGATAATTAAAGCTAATCTCTACCATGACCAATAACAATGACAAGTATGGACAGACATTTAATACACTTACTGTGGGATGAGTATCCTGTGTGTGTACTCTTTCAACTTTCATAATAGCTCAATGCAATATGTAGTACTATTATTCTAACTTTTAAATGCAAGCCTGGGACATACATTGGCCTATGTTGTGATGAAGGTTAAGACTCAAAGTCATAGGAAATTTGAAAACAGAACCCATGTTCTTATCTGTGATGTCTATTTTGTATGTCACCTAGAATAGACCATGGGTTGCCCACATAAAGCACTATTGTCCAGTATACCTTGAGGATGCTTTCAAACCTGAGCTGTGGATCCATGTGGTATCAACCAATCTATTGAGGGTCTGGATTAAACACAAAGCAGAAAAAAAGAGGAAGTTGGCATCTTATTTTCTGACTTGTGGCTTGGACAGAAACAACACAGCTCTTCTGGTCCTGCCCTTGGACTGGGGATTATGTCATCACTTCTTTGGCCTCAGTACTCAGGCACAGGCAAAATGGCAATGCTAGCTTTCCTAGATCTTCAGTTTTCAGAGCATAAAACTTCTCAGCCTCCTGAATTGTGTCCTCTGAAGAGCCCTGCTTGCACAAGACCTGTACAAGATCAAGCCAGCCAAAATTCAAGCATGGATATGGAGGGGCTTATGAATTCTCACACCTTAACAAAAAGCTATTGGCAATTCATGGTTGCTGTGGGAGACAGAGTCAGTTTTCTTCAGTGATGCAGTTTCTATGGGACTAGCCACACTCCAGAAAAGGCCCTACACTCAAACACATACAGGCAGCAATCACTGGACTCAGTGGGTTAAACAAAAAAGATCACATGAAGTTAGAAAGGAACAAACAGAGGAGGAATTGGATGGAAAGAAACAAGGGTGGATTTGGTCAAAACACATTATATGTGGGCATCAAATTCTCTCAAACAATGAAAAATCCTAACCACTGAACCATCTAATCCACTAACCATCTAGCCACAATACTAAGAGGGAAGGATGGAGAGCTGCATAGAAAAAGCCAGAATGAAAGAGTGATAGCCACGTAAGAGCAAGAAATGCTCGCCAGATCACTAAACTATTGATGCAGCAAGTGAGGATTAAGGACTGAAGAAGCTAAGACCATCACTCTACCCAGCTCAGAGGTACTTCACTGAGCCTCGGGGATGCAGGCATGGCAGAAAGTGATGTCACTGTGCTCATCCCAGTAAAGAGCAAGGGCAAGTAAGAAGACCAGCTGGCCAGATGGTCTCATACATGATCAGACAGAAGTGGAGCCTCAGGACAGAGACTATGGGCATTCAGGAAATGCCCTGCTTGGTTTAGAGATGGGAATGCTACTGGTGACATGTGGTGTCTGCCTGGATTCTGGGAACCCCCACATCTGGTGTACACAATTGAAAAGGGACAGAATATTATCAAGTATTTGTGTAAAGGTTGGGAGGTATGTTGACATTCTAGAGACCTGGTAGTGTATCGTAAGGTGCTGCTCAGTGTGTGTATTCGGTAAGTATTTAGAGGCCTAGCAGGTGTCACACTATGTGCCTGTTTCTAGGGATGTGAAGTTGAATAAGGAGACACATTCCCTGCCTTTCCTCAAGTCTTATTCTACACCCATACTTTGCAAATGGTAAGATTGAAGGACCCTCAATAACAAGCTGAAGTAAATCTGCTGTCCTGTCCTTCTTGGGCTTGGGTGGTGAGCACAGTCAATGCCCAGCCCCCTGATCACTGAGGCTTTCAGTAAATGTGTGTTGAAAGAAGTGAGTCTTAAGCAAGAATATATTGTGAAATCCCCTAGTTGGTGGAAAGAAATATCCCCTTAACTAGATAGATAGGTGGGGGCTGCTGGCTGTGTCTAGCTAAATACATAAATACAAGGCATTAGCTGGTAACAAAAACATAGGGACCACCTCAGACCAAAGCCTTCAAATGGAGCAGCTGCTCTCCCACTCTGGCTCTCCACACTCCCTCAAATCCAATGCGTGGCTAAGCTTGTTTCCATTTTCCACCGCAGATCCAAGGAAAATTAAAATAAAAAATATTACTTACTGAAGCAGTCTTAGAAAGCCCCCTGGAGAGATGGCAGCATCATAAGAAGAGAAAATAAGCAAGTGGGGTGTAAATGGAGATGCACGGTGTGTGTGTCTGTGGGTGGGTGGGTGGAGAATAATCCCAGTCTCTCCCCAGCTCACCACTGGAGGCTGTGGAGACTCTGGCCCTGACCATGCAACCTTGCAACAACCTGTCTGTGGCTACATGAGCCAGTACTCCGGCATGCCATGGCACACAAAGCAGGGGCATGGCATGATGGAGGCTGTTGTGGAACCAAGCTGGCTCTCCAATAAACCACAGTGCCTTTCCTTCAGTCGATGTTCCTCATTTTCCCACAACGTAACCCATCTTCACAAGCTTAGAGGCACATTATCCAAGGAATAGTTCTGTGTGATGCAATCCTTAGTTACTTGAATGACATTTATCTGGGTCTCTAAGAACAAAGTGGCTCTCTGAGCTTCTCAGGAAGCCTGCTGAGCCCTCTCTTATGGGACCCCTGAGACTGACAGCAAAGCTGAGCCTGGAGAGGCTTCACCGTGGTGTGTGTGTGTGTGTGTGTGTGTGTGTGTGTGTGTGTGTGTGTGTG